>OX463847.1:6978444-7578444 GCA_949825065.1 Odontocerum albicorne | reverse complement strand
TGAAAATGCGTGTCTTAGTTAAGTATCTCGTCTTCACAATATTTATGAATGGTGCGGAGCCTTCGACTATGTGAAAGCAAGCAAAAGACGTAGAATAGATGTATTTTAAATGTGGTACTAAAGGAAGATGTTACGAATTCCATGAGTAACAAGACTAACTAACGCCTCTATTCTCGAAGAACTGAGAATCACAGACAGATTGTCGATAATATGTCTTCGACGAGTTCTCCGATTCTTTGAGCTCATTGCTCGTGGTCAAGGAGACAGTTTGAAGAAGCTTGCGGTTACTGAAAACGTATAAGGACGATGCGCAAGAGGAAGAGACCCAATGCGTTGGACTGACCAAGTGAGATACGCAACAGGGCTACCCTTTACAACTGCCTTTCGAAACTGGAGAGGGTAGACGGATGGAGAGAAATCGTACGAGGATATAATGTGATTCACGATGCTCAGTCATGAGCTACACGGCAGGATGATGATGAGAAAAATAATCCATGGGAAAAAGTCACTCACATTTATAAACTGCAATTTTCACAATTAAATTTATAAACGTAACAAAGCACACTACAAGCAAGTATTATTAATAATAATAATAAAAAGAAATACGGAGGAGGCTTCATTATTTACATTCTTAAAAAATAACGTCAACTTTTGAGGAAAAAAATATTTACATTGATCACCAAAATTAAAAAAACAGTTAAAATGATATAAATCAAAATCAAGAGACGTCTGTCAAAAATTTAAAAACATCAAAAGCTTAATTTTATGAACAGGAAAAAAGCGTTGATTAAAATAAAAAAGAACCATTTTCTAGAGGAAGAATGTTGTACCCATCACATTTTTGACGGCATTTTCCTCAAATGTCAAGCGCAATAAGATGCCTTCTCCTCGCTGACCAATAAATCACACTAACGAATTTTTTTACTGTAATTAAATTTACAGAAAAAAGTTATCTAACATAATGCAGCGGACAAGAATAAGGAATGATGTCATTCGAGATTAAATTGGCAAGGTCTTGCAAGTGCATACCATCACGACTTTTCCTTGTTGAGATAGTCAGAGAGGATAGTGCACCAGACATTCATATCTCATTTTATAAAACTCTAGGATTTGTAATGAGAATCTCTAAGTCGTTTGAAAACCAAATGGTGCTCAAAACGTTGTTTAATTCATTGATCCGTAGCGAACTAGAAAGCAATGTTTGCATTTGGAGCCCAGTGGGGGCGCAGAACTCACTCATGGTGAAGGTACAAAAAAATATCTACGATATCTCTATAACATATGAGTGAGTTTGGTGTCTATCCATGGCTTTATCCTACTCAGTTTCTGCTGGGCATGCTCGGGTATAACTTATTGACCGTAAGAAGAGATCTGCGTCTCCTGGTATACGTTGTAAAACTCGTTCGAGGAGTTGTGAGCTGTCCAGCATTATTACAAAGATTAGCGTTGAATGTTCCTAACAATTACACTAGACTGCGCCAACAAGAACTGTTCTCAATAATGTACGCAAGAACGGGTCTTCCAGCCGCTATGCCTGTTGGAACGGCCTTAACTCTTTTGAACGGGACTGCTTCAGATATTAACATATTTCATATCACATTACCAAAAACTCTAGGCAACTAGAAACTGCTGAAATGCGCATGCTAAGATGGTCAGCTGGTGTGTCCCTAAGAGACAAAATAAGAAGCTCACGCATTCGTCGAAGCCTGGGTGTTACAGACATCAACAGCAAGATGGAGGAGAGGCGATTGAGATGGCATGGGCACTTTGGACGCAGAGCACCCGATCACATTGTGAACCAGGCAATCTCCATGGATCTTCCTCGAATAACAACCAGAGGAAGACCAAAGAATTCATGGGTGGTGCAAAAAGATAACCTGATGCAGAGGCACGGCCTGGGGGACTTAGTCCGGGACAGAAGAGCATACAACCTGAGGACGAGAAGAGCTGACCCCAACAGTCTTCGCAGACAATGAGTTGGGATGGAGCCAGGGAGAGAGAGATATCACATTACCAAAAGCAAAAGTAAATTTTCTTCTAAGATTGAGCGCGTTAGAAAGCACTCATCAACGTATTTAAGTGACTGAATATATGTGGATGTGTGTGTACATACGTACCATACGCATATACATAATTTTTTATTTTATATGTTTTTTTTAATGTTAATATTTTTTGTATTTTTCAATGTGGGCTAGGCTATGCCTGTATTGAGAAAATAAATAAATTAATTAATTACATCCTTCGCTGCCTACATCCATAAACCTTCACATACAACACGTATGACTTCTTTGACTATTTTCATTTCCTTTTTTCAAAATATCATTCAATTAATTCAAACATACTATTCTCGTCTTCCTCTACCATGCCTTCCACCCACATTTATAGTTCATGTGTTTTATTTGTATTTTTTTATTAATTTGTTCCACATATTCAGTTCAAACTATCTCAGAGTAATCTTTTTGTTCTTACTCCATACATCAATTAACTTTCAATTTACACTCTCAGTTGAAAAAAAAAAAGATATATATTTATCCTAAATTTTATATAGTAAGGGCCTAGGTGGTTCAAATTTACGAGTATTTATTTATTACATACACACATACCATCACGGCATTTCCTGGTCGAGGCAAAGGGACAGGACTGAGCGATAGACTTCCTATCTCGACACACATCTTAAGGCTCTTCTACATCCACACACCTTTTCATACAACTTCTACGAGTTATCTGACTTTCTATGAAGTGGAAGTTATTTATATATTTATTTGTTTTCATTCACAATACAAGGTTAGCTAATTTACACGTGAATTTTCATGACCAAAAACTAGTAAAATATCATATTAAAAAAAATTCAAAAGTTACTTAAATAAGTTGGTAAGTATTTTCTAGTATTCCTAGTTTTAGAAGAAATTTTTTTTTTACTTCTGGTAATGTGCTATGAATTATTTCAACATCCGAAACAGTTGCGTTCTAAAGAGTTAAGACCTGTCCAACATGCATAGCGGTTGAAAGACCCGTTCTTGCGTATGTGATTGAGAGCATAAGCTTTAAAAAATGTGTCAAATACACTTGCATAAGGGAGGAACGAGGTCTTTAGGACATTCTATCATATGAATGATCTCAGTGAAATTCATTATAACAGTCGCCTGAATAAATTGTTGAAGAAAGTGCGATTTTTCCTTAATTATCACCAGCTTCCAATATAACATCAGTACATACTATACAACAGAAATCCTCTAAACGCTGCTCTGGGGGCTTACGAGAATAAGTTTGACCTACCTTTCCGTTATAAGCAGAGGCTTCCGAAGCATTATCTGTTGCCTGGCTAGTCATGGTCTCGCGGTAACAGAAGTGTATGGTCGCGCGGTAACAGAGGTGCATGGTAGAGCGGTAACGCACTGGACTTCGTCGTCGGTTCGAACCCCACGCTGTGCTACTCTCCTCGAACGACACAGGATTTTTTTCGCCTAGTGGTCGATGATATAAAGATACCTATGACTTCAGTCATATCCTTTAAAAAAAAAAGTCCACCTACAGTAGTGGCTGTGAGGGCCAAGATCTGAGTGAATGATAAAATGCAAATAGCTTGAACGAGTAGACATGTACGTGTTAAATAATTAGTATTAAAATAATTAGTTGTAAGAATTGTTATCTAGTTACAGTTGAATATATAGGTGTAGCATATAATAACTATTTCTTACCAATTAAATATTTAAAATGACATGTAGAAAAATTTAATTAAGTTAACTTATATTTATAATATAATTTTTTTGTTTAGTTCTTAATTAATAAATTTGAATATGGGTATAGCCTTTGGTAAATGTGTGCATTAAATATTGTTTCATTAAATAAAAAAAACATGTACACACTGTCAAATATTTTATCCTCAGATGACGGAACAAAAAATATGTTATCCTTACTCAAGAAGGACATTTCCTACACTTTAAATCATTACCTGCATGAATCCTGTCGAAACATCTAAATAAAATGCGATTTTGTAGCATGTTTATAAATAATAGCATATAAAGTCATAAAAAGTAATTTTTTATCATTTAATTTATAGTAAGTTGATATGCGTTATTGCTTTAAGTATACATTATTTTATCTCCTCACACTAGAATGATTTGCGCCATCACTGCAAGAGCCAAAAATGCTATTCTAGTCGTAAGAGAGTCGATATAAATTAAATTGAAAAAAAATTAAAACATACATATCATCAGTCCATTTCCCTGTTGGGGTAAGCAGAGATAGCATAGAGTCAGAATTTCCTATCTCGACACATTCTTACACCTTCTTATACAACTCCCATGCTTTCCTTATATTTCTTTCTTTGTAAATATCGTAAACTTAATTCAATCATATTTTCCATGATATTTCTCTGCCAGGGATTCCACTCTCATTCGCACTGTATAGTATATTAATTTTGTTAGTATTTCTTCGTTTATTCGTTCCACATACCCAAACCATCTCAGATTTATCTTCTTCATCTTAATCATCAGATCAGACTTAAATTCACATTCATCCTAAACCCTTCCTTCCCTGTGATGTGTAACTAGTACACATTGCTTCTAAAAACTTTAATATCTATATAAATATAATAAATACTGGGTTCAGATTTTAGGTATTCCTCCGTAATACATTTACGCATTGAATGAAAAAAATAATATTAATAATAATTAGCACTTATCGGCCACATCAGAGATATTTTGTGAAAATCGGGAATAAATTCACCAATACAATCAAACGTGTGCCAGTGTGTGACGTAGGTATATTAATTCTAAAAAACCGCTATGGGTAAGGAAGCGATGATATTCACGTCTCACTCTCACTCTACTTCGGTATATGGGAACGCAAGAAATAGAATCTCAGTTCGCTCGCTTCAGCAGCTTTCGGGCATCCATTTGAGGTGGTCGCTTCGCCCGTTTTGTGAACGTCGGCCGATGTTTTTTTCATGTATTTAGCAATTAAATTTCAATTATTATCACTTTTGACTTCAAATTTAATTAATTTAAACGATTGGCAATGAATATTCTTATTTTTCCGATTTTAAATCGTTCATTTATACATGTGTATTGAATACACAACACCGCAACGCGCGGTTTTTTTTTAGCACAGGGAGGGAAAGGTTAATAACTTCATTCTGTATTCTTCCATACAATGTTTTCCCATATTTTTTCGCAATGCATATATTTAAACAGCATTTATTCGGCTCCTTTCGGTCCTTTTCCATATCCACGTTTCACTTCTAAACATCAAAATAATAGCCATAGATCTCTTCAGAAATGTTTGAGTGACTCAAAATGTCCTTTAACTTCCAGCACCTTAACAAACACAAAAAACTGTAACAACGCTGTTTTGAAATGGCGCATATTTTTAATGTACAAAAGTAAGTTTTTAAAGTGCTACTAAATTAATTCAGGTGGAATTTTTAAAAGTATACCCATGTGTAGAATTGGGTGCCAATAATGAATAATACTTCTACCATACCAAACTAATGGGCCATGTAATGCTGCATTTAATGTTTGTGCAGACATCTAGATTATTACTACTCACCGGATGATAAATCCACTGCGGTTAGTTAAGGAAAGCCCCGAGGTATTTTTTAAAGCATGTGATTATTGGCAGAAACTTATTAGTTCTTTTGAATAGAAAATACTTCATCCAGAGATGAAAAGATGCCGAATAAAAAGAGGAGAATAATAAATCAACTGACTTTGTAAAAACTCATGTACATATACGAGGGTGGTCCCAGAAGTACCCGACCTGACGTATAGATGGCAGTTGTTGCTTTAAAAAATTACTATGGTAGAAAGTACTATTATAAAGCTTAAGTTTGAATTTTTAAGACGCTACGTTGTTTAGTATTTGTTTGGCAGCCATCAATAGTGAACGCTCTCAGTGAATTTGTTAACATGGAAAAAAAAATTCATCGTTATGTGATACAATACTTTCATTTGAAAGGTCTAAGTCCAACCAATATCAAAGCCGAGCTAGATTCTACTCTGGGGGAGTCTGCTCCTTCGTTTACAACAGTAAAATATTGGGTGGCAGAGTTTAAACGAGGCCGTACGAGCTGCCAAGACGAACATCGCAGTTGTCGACCAAATGAGGTGACCACGCCAGAAATGGTAAAGAAAATCCACAAAATGGTATTGGATGACCGTCGATTGAAAGTGCGCGAGCTAGCAGACATGGTAGGCATTTCAAAAAGTGCTGTACATCGCATATTGACTGAAAATTTGAACATGAGAAAGCTGTGCGCAAGATGGGTTGCTCACAATGGAACAAAAACAGCCTCGTGAGGATGTTTCAATCGAGTGTTTGGCAATGTTTCACAGCAATAAAGCCGAATTTTTGCGTCGATTCATATCCATGGATAAAACATGGGTCTATCACTTCACACCCAAGACGAAGGAACAGTCAAAACAATGGACTGAAAGGGGAGAATCGCCTCCAAAAAAGGCGAAGACAGTTCCATCTGCAAGCAAGGTCATGGCGTCAGTTTTTTGGGATGCGCGTGGGATAATTTTCATTGATTATCTTCAAAAAGGAAAAACAATCAACGGCGAGTATTATGCGAACTTATTGCAGCGTTTGAGTGATGAAATCAAGAAAAAACGGCCGCATTTGGCGAAAAAGAAAGTGTTGTTTCATCAAGACAATGCACCAATTCACACATCCGTTATCGCGGTGGCCAAAATCAATGAATTAAAGTTCGAATTACTTCCTCGCGCACCCTATTCGCCAGATTTAGCCTCCTCGGATTATTTTCTTTTTCCAAACTTGAAAAAATGGCTCGGTGGTAAAAGATTTGCTAACAATGAAGAGGTGGAATCTGCGGTTGATGGCTATTTTGAGGCGCTCGACGGTTCTCACTATAAACAGGGTATCGAAGCTATTGAACATCGCTGGGAAAAGTGTGTCGAGCTGAAAGGAGACTATGTTGAGAAATAAAAATATTTTTTCCCAATTTTTTTGTGTTTTCTTTGTGTTGAAGATGTTGGACCGTTAAGAAAAGTAAGAAAAAAAATTGCATACACATATATTGTACATACCATCACACCAAGGGACACGACTTAATGGTATATTCTTTACGCTTTTCTATCAATGCACACAGTTCTCACCTCGTTCTCACCATAGATGCTCTCTTGCTTCGATATATCATACTTCTTACCTTTCCCTCAGCTAAAATTTCATCACTTATCTTCTTCCTCACTCTCGATTCGTTTCAGACTTCTATTTGTTTTGTAAGTTTTTGACAACTCATTCCTTCAACGTGGCCAAACTATGTCAATATCACTTATTTAATTCTACTTATAACAACCATTTCTAACAGTTATTATTTATCTGATTTCGTTCCTTAACCCATCGAAATTTAATAGCCAGATATTCTACGCATGACACGCATTTCTAACGTATTCATTATGTTCTTATTTCTTCCTTTCAATTACCAGGTTTCGCTTCCATACATCAAAATGACCTCCATTACCTAGTCAATAAAATGTCTTTTTTTTACCTGGAGGTTGCGGATTCGAGTCCCAAAGGACAATTTATACAGCAATGTTTAGAGAGCAGACTCTCCTCAAGGAGCCCACTATTAATTGACAAATTTAAAATATTACACTTGTTCAACATCTTTGTGGTTGGTTGAAAGAGGTTGACACGTGGTAATTATCCTACCAGGTTGTACAGTATAACACGAAAGTATAATATAACACAAAAAAATTAAGATTGACATGAGAACAACATTTGATTCGAGCGTATATTCAATTCAGAATTCAAACAGGTTAAGATCTCAATAAATTTATATATTATATCAATTGAACAAAGTGATCGTATAATAACAACACGTGGTAAAAATAGTTGTATCCAATGCCAGCAATGACACAGTGAAACTCAGCGAATGACACTTATAAAAGAGAATTAGGTGGAGCGGCATGTACAGTTCACGCGCTCAATAACATGAGTGATTGACAGACAGGCCATTACACAGCGAATGAGAAACAATTTGTTAATTATCGATTCAAATCTCAGCCTAGAATCAATTAATCATCAGAAATAGGTCAATAAATAATATTTAGCTTAATGAAAGGCTCATGAATCGACTACCCACAGAGATATGCCTTTGGTTGGCTTTGCCAATTAAAAGAATACTTGTATCATAACTTTGAATAAAGAGGTCTTAATGTAACTTGGTCAAATCTACTTTTCTAAAAAATATCTTCGTCTTTCTCTTAATTATTCTTCTTTTTTCTTCTTCCTGGCACTGTCCTAACTCATTGCCTAGGTAGTTTTTTCTTCTTCCTGGCACTGTCCTAACTCATTGCCTAGGTAGGCTGTTGGGGTCGGCTCTTCTCGTTCTCAGGCTGTATATTCTTCGGTTCTGGGTGTCGCTTTCATCTAGGCCGTTTCTCTGCAAGATTTTAGAGCATTGAGTCATCCAGAAGTTCTTTGGTCTTCCTTTGGACGGCTGTCGAGGAAGATTCACAGACATTGCCTGATTTACAGTATGGTCTGGTGGTCTCCGTCGTATGTGCCCGTACCATCTCAGCTGTCGCTCTTCCCGCTTACTATTTATGTCAGTGACTCCCAGGTTACCACGAATGCGTGAGCTCTTAATTTTATCTTTCAGTGATACTCCTGCCGACCACCTAAACATTCGCATTGTCTTTGTATTTCTCTTAATTATTGTGTTATTTTTATTTTGATTCACTATGCACGAATTTCTCCTATTACGCAAAAATGGTCTGCTTCTAGTTAGCTTATTCGTAAGGAAGAATGCCACCAATGATTCTTCTTCTACCGCCAGGCGGTGTCGAGAATATATCAACAGTGTCACTCAGTTGGTTCAATATATCTTTACCACACGTGACTGACTGTTTAGCCATGACATTTGTTGTGTAACATAAGTTTGTATGTAGAACAGAAGGTGATTGCTTGCATGGTTATATTTATTGGGAACATATAAACTCAGTGCTTATAGCATCGCGGGGCAGTTAAAGCAACCCTGAAAACCCTTTAGTAGAAATATTGCAATAGATTATTGCCTTCTTGTTTCGAGGCTTCTATAGTTGCAAACTCGAGAAGTTCGACATTTTGCGCATATTTTGAGTAATCACCATTTCTTTTTTATCATAGATATCTGAAGATTTTTTTGTATTTGTTCTAAATTATTCTTATATTTGAGCTGATGAAGAACCCAAACTGTAGATGCATATTCTAATTCAGTTCTTATTAGATATGCATATGTTATCCATCCCTTCTATGCTACATGGCCTCGTCAGTGCCTTCTGCAGTTTCTACCACATCTCACAATGTCATATATTGTGAAATGTGGTAGAAACTGCAGAAAGCACTGACTTCTCAGATACGTGAGTTTTTAATTCTATCAGCTTTGGTGTATGGGAGGAAAGCATAAGTCGAAAGTTAATACTTGTCACCCTGTGATGGATAGCGAGTGACCAGAACTTATATTTTATTTGATTGTTCGACATTTTAATACATAATAAAATGATTTTTATAGCTAATTATAAAAAATAACCTAGCAGATTTTGCATAATTTTGATTTAAATCATACATTTTTCACTGGACGCTTAGCGTCCAGCACCATGGCTGGCGGAATTTTTTAGCACAGTAAGGCAAGTTTTAAGAAAGGCGTCGAATAAATTATATAGAAAATTAAGAAAGGCGTCGAATAAAAGGACGTAGTCCGGGACAGAAGAGCATACAACCTGAGGACGAGGAGAGCTGACCCCAACAGTCTTCGCAGACAGTGAGTTGGGATGGAGCCAGGGAGAAGAAGAGCATACTTTATTTATTTTTTTGAATTCGTTCTAGACACTTTTCCATAAGTTTTGATTTTACTGCTTATTCTTATGTACGAGTGTTTGTTTTTCCAGGCGACATATTTTGAACATCAGGAGACAGCATCAGTTTTATATACTTGTCCTCTTATTTATTTTTTAAAGATCGTTGTAACAGATCAAATTGACATCTAGATATTTGAACATTTCTACAATAGGAAACTATTAAAATTGCATCAATCACATAAAAAAAATTAAGATTGACGTGGTTCACGTTGTTTTTGTTTTTAGATTCCAAGTACATGGAATCTAAAAACAAAAACAACGTGAACCACGATTGTTAATGCTTCAATTCCAAGATTAATGGAATTAATTTAATTAATTTGTTGTCAATATAAAGGCCACATCACTCGATTCATTTGGTTATTGTTATTAAAGCAATCAACAATATTGTATATATCTTAAGTGACGATGATGAAGATTCGCTTCTGATGATTCTCGATGACGCAGCAGATCCGGCTCCGAAAGACCACTTTGTACCGCACAGGTACAAAGACTGTAGATAGGCACGTTGGTTTCCACGTAGCGCTTAGAGAATCGAGGTAGCGAATTCCGAAGCGAAGATCCAGAAGAACAGGGAGAGATTCCTCTCAGGCAGTCGAAGTAGGGTAGCGGGTCTCAAGTAAAACACGGTAAAGTAGTAGTACTGAGAATAATTATAATTTCCAAAATCAAGGGACCCTCTATATTAATGGTCAGTCGGCCGTCACAAGCGCCCATTACCCGCGAAATACAACAACTTTCGGGGTTTTGGGCCCTGCTTACGCCGACTGGTCCCCGACCTACTCCGATCGCACCGCCCCGACAGTCACTTATTTCCAGTGCGGTCGCGAACGCAATCGGAGTCAAACAAACATACATTCTACATAAAATACATTATTACATTGAATGAACAAATACAAGAACATATTACAGATGATTATAGCATACAAATATATGTAGTAAGTTTACATAGTTTTATATATATACAGATCTACACATAAATGTATTTTTCCCTTATACCACATACACACACACACACACACACAGGGGTGACGGCACACGTCCGATACAAATATTGTGGGTTGCGTCATATCGTTGGAGATGGATTGGTTAGTTAAGAAGTTGAGGAATTGCTGGATCTGTTTGAAACAACACTATCATCTTCGTGAAACGTTTTGTTAAAAGAAATAAATTAATCATCCTTTGAACGAATGTCCTCGAATAGATTTCGAGAAATGTAACAAGGTAAAAAAAACTATTTCTATTGTATTGAATTGTCTTACACTTTTGATGTATACAGTACAACCCGATTGTTATTAGAGCAATCAATAATATTGTGGGTTGCGTCATATCGTTGGAGATGGATTAATTAGTTAAGAAGTTGAGGAATTGCTGGATCTGTTTGAAACAACACTATCTGCTTCGTGAAATGTTTTGTTAAAAGAAATAAATTAATCACCCTATGACTGAATGTCCTCAAATAGATTTCGAGAAATGTCACAAGGTAAATAAAGGATTTCCATTGCATTGAATTGTCTTACACTTTTGATGCATACAGTACAACCTGGCGGGCATATTGTCATGTGGCAATCTCGTCCAACTAACCAGAAAGATGTTAAAGAGGCCTTAAGTGAAAAACCAGACTAGAATCCGTTTCAAGCATTAAATTGTACTTTATATAATGACAGTAACATATAAGTGGCGGTAAAATCATTTTATTAAAAAATACATATATAAAGTTTCCTGGGATGTTGAATCAATGTACTTGTTTTTTTTTAAATTAGTAATACATGAGTAGTTTTCGTTTTGAAAAAAAAGTTAAATTCATGAAAACCTTTGCGGATGAGTTAGTAGTATGCTAGTATATGAACCCGGAAGTTCTTGGTTCAATTCCCGATGGAACACAAAAAACGATCCCTGTCTAGGAGATAGATAAGACATACTAAGGGATTTTTAACAAATTTGTGGTTGATTGGAAGAAATTACCATAAGACAATAAACCCTCTAGGTTATACTGTATACATTGGAAATGTTACAACTTACAATATAAAATTCATTAAATAAAAACAATAATTATGACAAAATCGGAAAATATTAATCATTTTGTTATTGCTTTTTATTGTCATTTGTTTTATCAAACACTGTTTATTCCACTTTTTGTAACGGTAGAACCATACCGGTTTCAAGGCTTTCACCCCATTATCAGGGGAGCACAAACAAGACTTGTTTGGTTTGAAGTCAAGAAGTCTTGTTTGTGTTCCCCTGATGATGAGGGGAAAGCCTCGAAACCGGTAGGTTTATACCGTTACAAAAAGTGGAATAAACAGTGTTTGATAAAACAAATTACAATGTCTTTAAACCTCCACAATGTTAATGCCTTAACTATAAATAATATATTGCTTTTTATATAACCTTTATAAATAAAAATAATTTCATAAATAATGAAATCAACAATGTTTGTAAAAAAAGTTTTAATACTCGTAAGCTTACGTGAAATCATATTTTAAAGAAACTTATAAAAAGTGGCTATTATTCAGGCAGAGAAAGTGGCTGTTATTCAGGCAGAGAAAGAAAATTCAGGTTCTATCGACATTATTTTTCGTGCTTAACATCCCAATAATCTTTCATAATTTAACGAAAAATTCTTTCGTATCTTCTCGAAAGACCCTAAGGCCGAGGCCACACCAAAATGCTTCGTTAGGTGCTAAGCTAGATTTTACATGACTCATATACTAGGTGACTTCATGCCTGGCCACACGAAAGTGCTACGCACAAATTCATTTAACAGTTGGGAGCGGTTGAGTCAACACACGATGTCACTCTCAAAACTAACCAATTTCATTACAACTTACCATCTTTATACACTTTCTGTGACACTTCATTCCAAAGTGATTTTATTACAGGTACATTTTTCTATAATTTGCTCGATGGGTTTCACAAAGGCTCCTTTTTACAGCTGTCATTAAAACTTCCGCTATGTTGTAAATGAACCAACACGTCTGTTCGCTAGGAGATTCACTCGATGACTAAATTCTTACAACGTGGCGCGAAGCGTGCAGTGTGGCCACTGCGATAGTATGCGGTACGTTGGTTCGCTAGGATATGTCGCCTAACTCGCAACATAGCTCTAAGCATCAAGCGAGGCTCCTTCCTGTGTGGCCGAGGCCTAAGAGTTTCATGATCGGAGATAGAAAACGTGTAGCGGAGATTAATGTGATTAGTGGAATGGCAAATTAATTGAATGTTAAAATAACTATTCTGATTAGAAAAGCTTAAAAAATAATATATAACTGTTCTAATTATCGGAAGTGAAAGGTCTACAACCAGTGTATTCTCCCAGTACTTACGTATGGCTGTGAGACATGGACGCTCACAGTAAAGAACACACAAAAGCTCCAGATAACACAAAGGGGTATGGAAAGATGTATGTTGAGATATACTAAAAGACCGTAAACGAAACACCTGAATTCGCAACAAAACAAAAGTAAAAGACGTTATAAAGGTGTGCAAGAAAATGAAGTGGCAATGGGCAGGACACGTAGCCAGAATGTCAGACTCCCGATGGACAACCGAAATAATCCATGGTACCCAAGTTCGCTGGATATATGAAATCAGGAAGCATCACATGGCATCAACGAGCAAAAAACCGAACTATTTGAAGTCAATTAGGGGAAACCTTCATCCAGCAGTGGATCGGCCCTGGTTGATAATGATGATGATAATCCTCGGTACGAAATAATGAACCTCCATTGCAAAATACGTAAGCACATCCTGTTAGGATATTCGTCGAGTTATTCAGAATGAGCGTGTTATATGCTGATACCACACCGATGTACTCGTACAAAAAGGACAGCCACGACACAAACAAAAGGATATAAAAGAGTGAAACGTTCAACCAAGTGCAATTACTGTAACTTAGTAGTAAATGGACAATGGCTTTAATAAATTACATGAGTTTTATCCTGTTCGAAGAATAAATGGTCTGGTACATCCGTATATTATTATTAACAGGTGTTGGCAGGTCGAGTCGCTTCTTTCAGTCAAGGCTGGTGTTGCAGGTTCGATCACCTTCTCGTGCTGAGGTCAAACTGGTTGGAGTCTTCAGAAGGCTCATTTTACAATGGACATGTTTAAATTGATGACAGTTTATTGTTTTGTCACAGGTTAGTCAATGGTTGTTGATAATTTAATACGAGTAAAGTGATCATAAATTTGTAATCGTGATTATAAATGACTTCCTTCCGTATGCCTTCATACTTTGTCACCCCATATATATTTTCTAAGTGCACACATTTCTAATACATTAAATCGGCCTCTTTTCACTTTTTTTCACGACCATATTTCACTTACATACATCAAAATTGATACAAGAACACTATTGCGTACTGTCATCTCTCAGCAGACTTTGATGCTGCCTGGTTCGAGAGTGAATGTTTTTCACACTCCCCGGAAACTGCGTGGGTCCGGAGACTTAACTTGGTGGAAGGGCACGGAAGCTGGTCTCTTCTGCTTCTATGTTTTTGATATCCTCTTTCCAAATCTTTCTAACTCCTATCCACATTAGTTTATCCCAAAACATTTCTTCATCACTTGATCCCACCTAGTATCCACATTTCATCTGGAAGGTAGTCATAGTCATCATCCTATCGTGTAACTCATGACAGCATTGTGACTCCCATGATAGCCTCCGACGACTCCTCTTCATCTATGTCTGCACTCCGCGGCTCGAAGGGCAGTTGTTAAAAACAGTCTTGCGTCTTTCACTTGGTCAGTCCAACGCATTTGGGATTCTTTCTCTTCTGCGTCATCTTTCTAAACCTTTCGTAACCACAAACTTCACCAAACTGTATGTTTGGCCACGTATAATATAAAAGAGGTAGTATTTCACCCTTAAATACTGTGTATTGGCAGCAGAGCTCATAATATGTACAACATGTATACGATTTCTAAAACATTTTCTTCGATTCGAAAGTCAATGGGAAACCATCGCATATTTTTTCTCATAAAAACCACATAAATATGTAAAAGGAAAAATAAGTAAATAAAAAACTTATTTTATATTGTTGTGTTCACCACATGTTTATTTTTGAGTTTACAACCGGTTTCGAAAACCACCTTCTTCATTGTCAGGTGAAGATAAACGTTTATCTTCACCTGATGATGAAGACGGTGGTCTTCGAAACCGGTAGTAAACTCAAAAATAAACTTGTGGTGAACACAAAAATATAAAATAAGTTTTTTTATTTACTTATTTTTCCTTTTACATAAAACATGGCACCACAAAGTGAAACTATAGTATTTTCGAAGATTCAAGAAACACATAAATACGCTTAGCAATTTGTAGATACTTCAGCATTGAAGTCATGACGAAGAAGAAGACCATGTGCAATAATTGTCCGACAGTCAGATTAAATTAAGTAAAGAATAGTAATATGTTTTCGTACTTTACAAAACAGAAACTTAATTGAAAAACAATCCATTAAGACGGAAGATTAAATTTCGTTCAACCGTATCTAATTAAACTAATTCCTTAATCATAAACACGAGAGATACAAAAAAAAATCTATCATCCCAATTCATTAATCTAATTTCACACCCAATTGGTCATAGAACAAAAAAAGGTGTCAAAGTCTAACTCGAGAACAAAGAAAATCCATCAGTGGATTCGTAGGGTGACTAATCTATAAGGATCGTTTAAACACACTTAGCTCCATTGTACGCAATCAGCTTGCGGTGATAAAGAAAAATGTAGATTTGGTAAAAAAGAAAAAAAGTGAATTCTGAACAACAGTTGAATTGATATAGTGAGAAATGATAAGATACTGGTTATGTAAAATAATTATGTATTAAAGAATACGACTTTAATTGTGTAGGCTCTATATTAGAATATTCAATAATAAATAAGTTTATTATGTCACTAATTACACTAATCCCCGAAACATACAATTCTACCCCCTATCTCAAAACACTGTTTGGGTGGAATAATCCCACTTGTGTAACTTGGTCCAAATAGTGTAATGTTTCATCGAAATTGTGTGTGGTTTATTCGCCCCAAGGAAATTTATTATTGATGGGTGATTTTTTTTGTATTCTATGGTTATTTATTATTGTTTTATTTCTACATGAAAAAAGATATTTGGTAAAAAACAAATTATCGAGAAACCTTCGCAGATCTTTCGATATGTTAAATTAATACATTTGGTTTAAGTTGGAATGTACTGTATGTGATTAAATAATAAGGCTTTAATTGTGTAGGCTCCATATTAGAATATTCAATAAGAAATAAGTTGGAATGTAGTGTACATTGGGCTTAAGTTGGAATGTAGTGTATGTGTAATGATATACGAGCATAATAACAATTTACGATAAGACCCCCCAAAAAGGGTTATTTTCGAGTGCTTCCTAAAACTGTACGCACCCTTCACATGTAAAACTTTAAATCATATATATTATTTATAGTTAAGGCATTAACATTTTGAAGCTTTAAAGACATTTTAATTTGTTTTATCAAACATTGTTTATTCCACGTTTTGTTGTTATTTCACAAAAATTGGAATAAACAGTGTTTGATGAAACAAATTACAACCTTAAATCAGATAGTTTCACGAAATAGATATAGCAACAGCAAGAACCCTGTCAACAAAACATCGTTTAATTTTCTGTCGAGCTTTTTCCTTCGTTTAGAAGAAACTTGATAACTACGATATGCAATTAACATTTCAGAATATGTACAGCGAAACAACACGTCGTGTATATTACACGATATTCAATTAACATTTCAGAATATGTACAATGAAACAATACGTATATACAATAATCAATTAACATTTCAGAATATGTACAACGAAACAACACATCTTGTATGTTATTGCATATTACACGATATTCAATTAACATTTTAGAGTATGTAAAATGAAACAGCAAGTTTGTGCAATATTCAATTAACATTTTAGAATATGTACAATATTTAATGAACATTTCAGAATATTTACAACGAAACAACACGCCTTGTATATTACACGATATTCAATTAACATTTCAGAGTATGTACAACGAAACAATACGTATGTACAATGATCAATTAACATTTTAGAATATGTACAACGAAACAACACGTCTTCTATAGCCTCTAGTTGACATACAACTGAGAGAACAGGTATCAAATTTTAACTGTGACATCATCTTATCATCAGCTGGACGTGATTGGTGTGATATCTAAGTAGTGATAACACCCCAAATATTAATTCGTTATTTCTTAAAATAAACAAATAAGGTGGCTGACAAGCTTTTCCAGCTCTGTTGATAATTAATTTAAGTTCAACATAACAATTTGTATCCTATGTTATTTCCATCAAGTTCACGTGACAGCTTCATTAAGATAAAACAAAGATAAAATTGTTTCATAACTCAAACACTAAAATGCCAAATAAGATAGCAATAACCTCTGATAGAATGTGTTTATAAGACTTCTTATATTTATGGGATTCGGCTCACCGTAGTTTATGGGGTCAACATGAAGTGAACACGAAATGCAACCTTATTAAGATATATCTTGAATCTAAAAAAATAAAAGAGTCATGTTTATTGATTTCTTAGTCAATTAAAATGAATTCAACACTCTTTTTCTTTGTATTCGCCTCTGTTTTATTTATCGAGTTCAGTACCGGTTTCAATGACCTCTGTCTTTCTCGTCAGGCGATGATACACCTCAAAAGAGACAGTGAAAATAAATAAAACGGTGTTGATTGCAATAAAAGATGTTGGTAAATTTATTTCATTAAAAAAATTATTTATTAAGGCAAGTAGAAAAAAGTTGCCATTGAATATTAAAAAAATACCATGAACTGAATGATATTTTGTAACGAAATGATATGAAGATACAGTGAATATATCCCATTGATTGATATTTTGTAACGGGACAGTGACATGTATAATGTAATATGTATTTATTGATTAATATATGTACATCCAAATAAATAAGGAAAAATATAAACTTGAAATTGAATTTTGTAATAGTTCATTTAGATTCAATCATAGTCAGAAATATTAAGTAATTTGTTCATATTAAGTTTTTAGCTTCTTCATTCATTTGTATGTTATTCATAATGGGTTATTTACTCCTTCATTCGTATGGTTTTTACCAGGTTTTTTACTCCTTCATTCGTATATTTATATTAGATTTTATACTCCCACATTCGTGTTAGTTATATTAGGTTATTTACTCCTTTATTCGTAAGAATTTATATCAAGTTTTTACTCCTTTATTCGTGCTGTATTTATATTGGGTTGTTTACTCCTTAATTGCTTGGATATTTTAATGAGTTTTTTACTCTTTCATTCATATTATTTTATGTATATGTTAGATGTTTCACTCCTTGATTCGTAAGGAATATTAAACTTTTTACTTCTTCATTAGGTATTTTTACTTCTTTATATCAAACTTTTTACTTCTTCATTCGTAAAGAATTTACACAAGATTATTATTTCCTTCATTTATATGGTACATGTATTACATTTATATGTTACATTCATATGGTACATATATTACATTTATATGGTACATATATTACATTTATATGGTACATGTATTACATTTATATGTTACATTCATATGGTACATATATTACATTTATATGGTACATGTATTATTATACATTTATATGCTACATATATTACATTTTTTACTGTTCCATTCGTGTGTTGTTTATATTAGGCTATTTCTTCCTTTACTCATATGAAATTTATATCAAGATTTTTACTCCTTGATTCATACGGTTTTTACATTGGGTTATTTACCCCTTAACTTCTTTGATTTTTATACGACGTAGTTTACGTCCTCATTCATAAAGGTTTTTATTCCTTGATTCGTATGGTATTTACATTGGGCTATTTACTCCTTAATTCTTTTGATTTTTATACGACGCAGTTTACTCCCTCATTCACAAAGGTTAATATAAGGTTTTTTACTCCTTTATTCGTATGGTATTTACATTGGGCTATTTACTCCTTAATTCCTTTAATTTTTATACGACGTAGTTTACTCCCTCATTCATAAAGGTTTATATAAGGTTTTTTACTCCTTGATTCGTATGGTATTTACATTGGATTATTTACTCCTTAATTCCTTTGATTTTCATACGACGTAGTTTACTTCCTCATTCATAAAGGTGAATATAAGGTTTTTACTCCTTGATTCGTATGGTATTTACATTGGATTATTTACTCCTTAATTCCTTTGATTTTCATACGACGTAGTTTACTTCCTCATTCATAAAGGTGAATATAAGGTTTTTACTCCTTGATTCGTATGGTATTTACATTGGATTATTTACTCCTTAATTCCTTTGATTTTCATACGACGTAGTTTACTTCCTCATTCATAAAGGTGAATATAAGGTTTTTACTCCTTGATTCGTATGGTATTTACATTGGATTATTTACTCCTTAATTCCTTTGATTTTCATACGACGTAGTTTACTTCCTCATTCATAAAGGTGAATATAAGGTTTTTACTCCTTGATTCGTATGGTATTTACATTGGATTATTTACTCCTTAATTCCTTTGATTTTCATACGACGTAGTTTACTTCCTCATTCATAAAGGTGAATATAAGGTTTTTACTCCTTGATTCGTATGGTATTTACATTGGGTTATTTACTCCTTAATTACTTTGATTTTTATACGACGTAGTTTACTCCCTACTCCATAAAAGTTTTGTAAAGTGTTTTACTCCTTTATTCGCATGGTTTTATATCAGGTTTTTTACTCCTTGATTCATATGGTAGTTATATTGTGAAGTTGACTACGAGTTACGCGTCTTCTACTGTAGTTCTTAACGTGAAGGCACAATTGATGAGACCGAAAACAATATTGTCTCCCGGCCACGGTCTGTTATATGTAAACATTTCAAATTAAGTTATACGCTACCATACAAATGAATGAATTGGGAAACGAACCATCGGGTGGAAGACAAGCGTCTTAGCAACTTGGCCACGAAGTTTGTTGAATGTTTTATTATCTCGATGACGTCAACTAAATAACTCTAAAGTCTGATGCGGGTGATGCTGTATTCCATATAATTTATATTTTTGACAAGATCATTTCAATTCTGTTTGTTGACTCCGTGGATATTTAAGGACGTGATTGAAATAAATTAATGTATGTATTATTACAGAAATCGCACGCGATTTTTTTTTCAATCCTCTACGAAAGTCAAAAAAATTATCGTGATTCGATTTTTTTACCTTCTTTATTGTTTTGATTACATCTTCCTCAATCATATAATTTTGATAACATCTTCCTCAATCATATAATTTTGATTACATCTTCCTCAATCATATAATTTTGATTATATCTTCCTCAATCATAGAATTTTGATTACATCTTCCTTAATCATAGAATTTGATAACAGACATTCCGACTAAGGAAATTGCAAAGTTATTGTGATCAAATATATTAAAAGAAACAAGAAAATCGACATTGAATTTTTATCGAAGATTTTACATTCATTTCATCCAAGCGTTTATATTATACGAGTATCTTCTCCTCCCTGGCTCCATCCCAACTCACTGTCTGCGAAGACTGTTGGGGTCAGCTCTCCTCGTCCTCAGGTTGTATGCTCTTCTGTCCCGGACTACGTCCCCCAGGCCGTGCCTCTGCATCAGGTTATGTTTTTGACCCACCCACGAATTCTTTGGTCTTCCCCTGGTTGTTATTCGAGGAAGATCCATGAAGATTGCCTGGTTCACTATTTGATAAGGTACTCTGCGTCCAACGTGTCCACACCATCTCAATCGCCTCTCATCCATCTTACTGTTAATGTCTGTAACACCTAGGCTTCTACGAATGCGTGAACTTTTTATTTTGTCTCTTAGGGACACACTAGCTGACCATTTTAGCATGCGCATTTCAGTAGTTTCTTGTTGCCTGGAGTAAGAGTTATACACGTCCAGTACTTTTCCTTTTAACTTTACTGGCATTTTCGGATCACATAGAACTCCCGTCATTGATCTAAACTTCATCCATCCCACACTAATTCTATGTGTTACATCTGCTGCACATCCTCCATCGCTATGGATGAGTAACCCAAGATACTTAAAGGAGTCACAATTTGGTAATGTTTCTACATCCATTTGTATTACGGGAGTGACAGCATTTGTGTTCTCAAATGGTAGGTACAGATACTCTGTTTCCTTCCTCTTCAGTCTCAATCTATATATTATACGAGTATTTAATTTGGAAGGAGAAACATGCATCTTCATAAATAAACTAAATTACAACATTTTTATTGGTTTTAAAAAAAGTGAATGGGATAATTGACTGTCCTAAATTACTAGAATTTATTTACTTTCGAATTCCTTCGAGAAGTACGAAACTACAGGAGTTATTCGCGAGGATTGTAGAGATAACTATCACTCGAATTTTCCTGTACCCAGATTACATAGATTAGGGTAATGACTATTCTGCAGTCTCGGACATATTTGATGACAGTCTTAATGCATTTAAAAGTTCTCGTAGAGAACGATTTTATTTGTTTGAACCATAAATCCGACACCACGACGTAAAGGTCGTGTTTTTTTAAAAATATTTTCGTTGACTTTGTTTGTATCACACTTTTCGAGATCTCTGTAAATACATTTATATTGAAGTTTTGATGTGCATTTTTATTTAGTGTATTGGAGTGGATAAGTTATAAGTAAGTACATTTTAATTTTTTTAAAATCGTTTTTATCTTATTTTTGTAAATTAGGGTCCTTGATTACCTGAGCCTTGGCCTGTCTCAAGTTTGTATTTTATGCATAGTAAATGGTATATGTGTGCGTACTGCTTTTTGATATTTCTTTGTATGTGATTCATGCAAATGTTTATAATTTTTGTGACAATTTGTATTTAATGCGTACTCTTTGTAAAATTATAATTTGAGTTTTACTCTTGTAACCTTTATAATAACTGATAAAAGACCATAGGTTACAATTAAATAAATAAACAGTTACTTCACAGTTACTACTGTATCGAAAATGAGATATTTTTTTACTTGCAGTTATTTTAAAATTGGTTTTTGCGTGCATACATTTGAGTAATTTTAAACCAGAGGAAATTATCGTTGTGGCCTGTTATCAAGTCAGTTCGCGCAATAACAGTTAAGTTAATGTAATCTTTTTAATATGGATTATTTTAATTCAATTTTGCTACAAGTACGTGCTCCTACTCTCTACTCCACCCCCTTCCTTTATAATGTTTTTTCCTCATTCTTGCAGCTGCCATTGAACTTGGGTTACCTAAACTGATTAGCTACTATGTGATCATGTTAAAATAGACTGTAACGGGAAATGTATTATGTGTTTCATATTCAACATACCTTCTTGTGATTTCATAAAAAAAATATTACAACAGTCAAAATATATTGTGGCAATCGATCATTTATTTGCTTTCATTTTTTTCTTTCAGTTTTCGATCTTTTTTAAGATACATAATATAATTTTGAATGTGCAAATTGTGGAATTCTGCTATTTAAATAATATTTTGAAAGATGATGTAGAAATTACAAGATATGTCGAATGTCGTGTAGCGATAGGAAACAAAAATTTTAAACTTTTAAAAGCCTTTATACTTATATACTCGAACCGTTATATACTCGTAGTTGTAAGTTCTAGTCATAAAGCTATAATAGAGAATGTAATATAATATAAACATTATATTAATACAGATTTATTCTACAGTATATTTCAATCGACTTGATAAAATTTGGTAATATTTTGTAGTAAACATACATATATTGAACTTAAATATACATATTAATATTAAATAATGACTGCAATTTATTATTACTACTGCTTTTTGTATATCCATGTTAGTTTAAGATAAAATTTTGTATTTTTGTCATTAATTTTAAGTACTTGTATAACGTGTCATATGTTTATTTATTTTACACTTTTATTGCAATACAATCTGACGGGTTTATTGCCATGCGGCAATCTCTTCCAACCAACGAGACAAAAGTAAATGAAGCACGTGGTCGCATAAATGTGATCGCATAAATCATTCAAATGACTATCCAACCCCACGAAATCCATAAACATATACGCGAGAACATGCCCACGAACCCCACAAAGACGTACAATCACCCGAACATTATTTTTCATATAAAGTGAGATATCATCAATCAAAAGGAAAAGAAGGGATGGTGGAGAGGAAAGGAAAAGAAAAATCAGGAATGAAACACGTTATTTTACTGACTAGAAATTAGGAGTTTTTTTCAGTCGCTTCTTAAAGCATGCCAAGGACGGAGCGAGTCTTATATTGGTTTGTAACTGATGTTCATTTGTATATAAAAGACACTGTTGTGTCGTTAATTAAATAAATGTATGTATGCTCGAACCGGACAGTATCAAAATCCGCTAAGATAGCATGTCCAGAACAGTATTTTAGTACCAACTTTGATGTATAGGAGGAAAACGTGGACGTGGAAACAGACAGAGACGTGGAAACTGAAAGAATAAATGCTATTGCAATCCATGCAGTGAGAAGAATACATGGGGTAATAATGTATGACAGAATACAGAATTCAGTGACAAGGGATATTAAGTACGACAAAGAGCATTCTAAGATTGTTTGGGCATGTAGAACGAACGAATAAAGAAGGACTTGAAAAACGAATATGTTGTGCAAATTTGAGTGTGAGGCGTGGTAGACAAAGACTAGGGGGAGTATAGTATGACTAAACAAATAATATTTTGAGAGAAGGTAATGTAAAATTGTAGGAATTGTATAAGAAGGCGGATAAAAGGTAAAGGATGTGTGTCGACTTAGGAAAGTGTCCTCTCTGTCTACTGCGACAGCAAGACGACGTGATGGTATATGTATGTATGTGTATTAACATTTGTCTTACTGTGTTAAAAAAATCCGTCAGCCACGGTGCTGGACGCTAAGCGTCCAGTGAAAAATATATATTTAAAATCAAAATTATGCAAAATCTGCTAGGTTATTTTTTGTAATTGGCTATAAAAATAATTTTATTATGTATTAAAACGTCGAATAATCAAACGAAATATAAGTCCTGGTCACTCGCTATACATCACAGGGTGGCAAGTGTTAAAGTGAAGGTCCAATAACAGTAGTATTTGTATTTTTAACCTGATGGGTCCACAAGAATTAGTTACGATAGGTTTATGATATTTTTTTTCACAAATATTCATTTGAGGTTATTTGATAATTTTTTTTATTTAGTTACCAGAATATTTAACCTCCCAAATTATAATTAATAAACTTATTTAGAAAATTATCAAAGCTAACAAAAGGCAATTAGATAATAAATTAATGTAAAAAAACAGACGTCTAAAAAAATCATGTATGATTATTGCAGTGTTTTCTTTAATATAATATCAAAATTAAAATATCTTTATAGCGAAGAATCAAGTGGTTTTTAATATATTATTTATAGTAAAGGCATAAACATTGTGCAAGTTTAAAAACATTGTAATTTGTTTTATCAAACACTCTTTATTACACTTTTTGTAACGGTGTAACCCTACCGGTTTCGAGGCTTTCACCTCATCAGGGGAACACAAACAAGACTGATATATTTACATTTGCCGAGTTTTGTTTATGCTCCCCTGATGATGATGTGAAAACCTTGTTATACCGTTACAAAAAGTAGAATAAACTGTCTTTGATAAAAAAAAATACAATAAAAAGTAATAACATTATAATGAATATTTTCCGATTTTGTCATAATTATTGTTTTTATTTAATAAATTTTATATTGTAAGTTGTTACATTTCCAATGTATACAGTATAACCTAGAGGGTTTATTGTCTTATGGTAATTTCTTCCAATCAACCACAAATTTGTTAAAAATCCCTTAGTATGTCTTATCTCCTAGACAGGGATCGTTTTTTGTGTTCCATCGGGAATTGAACCAAGAACTTCCGGGTTCATATACCAGCATAACATACTACTTACTTAACCACAAAGGTTTTCATGAATTTAACCATTTTTTCCAAACGAAAACTTCTCATGTATTACTAATTAAAAAAACAACAAGTGCATTAATTCAACATCTCTGGAAACTTTATTTATGCATTTTTTCATTAAGATGATTTAACTGTTATTATATGATATCCAGTACAATCTAAGGCTTAAAAATAATTCTAGTCTGGTTTTTCACTTAAGGACTCTTTAACATCTTGTTGGTTAGTTGGACGAGATTTCCACATGGCAATACGCTCGCGAGATTGTACTGGATACATCAAAAGTGTAATACAATACATAAAATAAATAAGAATGGTTTTGAATATTCTTTAAGACTAAAATTGAGAACAACTGATGAAGTTCATTCATATATTGTAGGTGAATAAAAATTCTTGCAATTTGTGACAGAGAGGAACAGCAAACCATCTGAAAGAGATTGCAGAGCTTACCACATACAACACAGTTTACAACCAGGTGTTCTAATAAAGCTCGGCAATATCGGGATGATAACAGGGTAGCGTAATAAGGCCGCCACTTACGGAGCGAAAATAACAAAGCCTTTCTTAAAAGTTTATTACATACTACAACGTTATAATAAACGTATTTATAAGTAGTTCAAGTACATCTGTGTTCCAGTTACATTTAAAGCATAATAATATTAATCTCAATAGAGTCGTATGAAATGGCTTGAAACGTAGAACGGACGAATAAAGATGAGACGGTTTAAAACGTAGAACGGACGACGTATGAGATGGTTTAAAACGTAGAACGGACGACGTATGAGATGGTTTAAAACGTAGAACGGACGAATAAAGATGAGATGGTTTAAAACATAGAACGGACAAATAAAGAAATACTAACAAACTAAATACAGGGTCTTTCAAATTGAGCGGCTATATGAGTCACGTGAAATCTAGCTTAGCGCCTAACGAAGCATTTTGGTGTGGCCTCAGCCTTAGGCTAAGGCCACACCAAAGTGATTCGCTAGGTGATACGTGACTAATAGACTAGGTGACTTCATGCTTGGCCACACCAAAGTGCTACGCACAAATTCATTTGACAGTCGAGAGCGGTTGAGTCAACATATGATTCCACTCTCAAAACTAACCAATTTCATTACAACTTACCATGTTTATTTACTTCCTGTGCAACTTCATTCCAAAGTGACTTTATTACAGGTACATTTTTGTATAATTTGCTTGATGGGTTCACAAAGGTTCCCTTTTATACACAGCTGTCATTAAAACTTCCGCCATCTTGTAAAATCACTTGGTGACACAATTAAATTAACCAACACGTCTGTTCGCTAGGAGACTCACTAGGTGATTAAAAATCATGTAGCGTGGCACGAAGCGTGCAGTGTGTTCATTGCAATAGTATACGGTGCGTTGGTTCGCTAGGATATGTCGCCTAGCTCGCAGCATAGCTCTAAGCACCAAGCGAGGCTCCTACCTGTGTGGCCGAGGTCCTAATGAATATTGTTGTACTCTATACAACAAAAGTGTTATACAGAACAATACAGTCTCAAGAATTTAGAAATGCTCTAAGAAATAGTTTTCTTAGATTTATTTAGGGCTTCTTATAAGAAACATTTTTACAAATTTAACACTTTTCTATTTGAAATTATAAAAAATAAAGAAGGTTGAAAGAAATAACAATAATTATTAAGTAAGGCGAAGGTTGTGTACTTGAATAGAAAAGTTTGAAGATATGTTCTCTCTGCCTACCCCGCAAGGGGCATGGCGTGATGGGATGTAAAAAATATATATTTTGGATATTCAATATAAATAGGATATACTTTAACTAACTGGTATTTATTATAATATTTATAGTTAAGGCATTAACATTGTAGAGGTTTAAAGACATTGTAATTTGTTTTATTAAACACTGTTTATTCCAATTAAGTGGAATAAACAGTGTTTGATAAAACAAATTACAATGGTATTTATTATTTAACCAACAAAAAATTGGCTTATTTATTTATTTACGGTCGGTTTCAACCGCATATTTTTTAACAAAATATCACTCCAGTACATACAACAGGCCTAGACCGTGTGCAAAGTTAAAAATATACAAATCTCTTTTTAGGTTATTTATATATCAAAATAGAGGTACAGAGATGTAACATATATGAGCCATGTTTTATTAATTTGACCATTCATCGCACTATACTCGTATTTAAAAAAGAATAAAGTTTTTTTTATATTTAGACTGAACTAGGGTCGAAGTACCGCTAAGTAAAAGGTGACAAAAAATCCCAATAAAGCTCTAATCGAATATGGATGATTTTACAAATTGCAATAGAAAGAAACTCGCGGTGTTTTAGTTTGGATGTTAGAATCAAGATGGATGTTTATGCAATCAAACGAAATGCCCGAAGCTAAATAAGAAATGTTCAATGCGATTTAAGATATACGAAATTTCGACATATTATCTCTGAATGCAGTTTTATATCAAAGATCGTGTACGTGATAAGATTTGAAACGGTGAATAATAAAGATGAAAGATTTACTGTTAAAAGTAATTTATATGCAATAATATTTTATCAAAACGGAATTGCATTGCTGGACATTGGAACAAAAAAAGTTTAGTTCAATTTTTTTTTTAACGAGTTTAAGAAAAAAAATTTAACGATAGATTTATTTAAATAAGAACGCATTGTTCAAATGAAATAAAAATGTAAATTCAAGTTTTCGGATGTTAAAAGATAGATGAAAGGTAAGTAGGTTGAAATTACTTAACACTTTTTTTAAACTAAATAACTAAACTTTTTGTTATCGCATAAAAAATCGTACTCTTATAGTTCGGAAAATCTAGGATGAGTCCTGTGACAGCTCACAAATTTGCCCCAATACAACCTTATGTAATGTATTTACCTAAATAACTCGTTATTTATTAGAATTGAGGCTTATATTAAAGTTGATAAAATAATTAAAATTACTGAACATCGTTACAAGGTTGTATTGGGGCAAATTTGTGAGCTGTCACAGGACTCATCCTACATTTTCTGTACTATAGTATCGTTTATCATATAATATAAACTTAATTTAGTTTTTTTTATTTTCATCTAAAATTATTTATCTCTGCAAATTTTGATCTTTTTTTTATTAAATTCTCTTCAGTTGAATTCAAAAGAGCCTCTGGATTAAAGGTAGAAACCGGTAGAGGAAGTGAATCAACAAAGTTATTTATATTTAAGTTTTCACATGTATTGAGTTACACTAAGTTAAACCTGAAAATTTACACAAGTTTACAGAAAATCATACGAATTTAATTTACTTAATATAGTCTTGCCTAGTGGTGTGGTTTACTACAATATATTCACAAAATTATATTTTTTTTGCATACGTTATGTATTTGTACTATAAATAGAAGTATCAAAATTATATTTTTTTGCATGCGTTATGTATTTATACTATAAATAAAAGTATCAAAAAATTCCATCGTACTACTCAGTGCAGACAACTTTTCAATAATTAAAAAAAGTAATTCAATTTAATACTGGTTAATGTTCACTAAGTACTAATTACGCGACAATCCAGTTTGAGAAGAACATGCAATTCTGCAAAGATAACTCTCCGCAGAAGCGTTTTTTAAACGATTCAGATCGTATCATTCAGTTAATGGCGGCATCCATCTGACATTTGGTGGTACTAAAGGTTAATTTGTATAAATGTTAATGTTGCGGCTCTCAGAGGGTCTTTTGCAATCTGTCACTTTATTCAGTCGGCCGCAATGCGATTTGAATCCATTGCTTACATAGTTACTTTTAAAACACTTTCACTAGTACAGTAATTTATTTAAAAGGAACCTAAAAGAGACCGATTAAATAAAATAAGGAAGAAGTTGTTCTTTTTGCTGTCACGATTTGTGTTGACTATTACGAATTGCTGAAAAATATAGAGTTTTGCAAACTTTATTGGGGAGTTTTTTCGAAATAATTGTTTTCATTCTGTTTATATTATGTTTAATTATTAATATTAAACAAGTCATTATTACTCCAAAAGACAATAAATTACCACCGAATAAAGGTCCGTACTTCCATGTTTCAAGTCATCAACAACACCTCAAAATTGTCACTCTTTTTGTTGTCTTCAGGTTCAAAGAATTGAAAGATGCGTTTAAGACATCTAGAACGACTCCTGTGGGCAACATACTTTACTTTCACTAGGGGGTTTCCGGCTTCGATTCTAGATGGTACCCAATAATAGTACGATATCAAAAGCACATTTTTAGGACGATATCAAAAGCACAATCAAATTTATTTCTTGTTTATTTATTTATTTATTTAACACTTTTATTGCAATACAATCTGGCGGGCTTATTGCAAGGCGGCAATTTCTTCCAACCAACCAGACAAAAGTAAATGAAGGAAGTTACGTGGTCGCATAAATAATTAAAATGACTATCCATCCCCACGAAATCCATCAACATATACGTGATAACATGCCCACGAACCCCACAAAGACGGGCAATCACCCGAACATTATTTTTTATATAAAGTTAGATATCATCAATCAAAAGTAAAGGAAGGGATGGTGGAGAGGAAAGGAAAAGAAAAATCAGGAATGAAACACGTTATTTTACTGACTAGAAATTGAGAGTTTTTTCAGTTGCTTCTTAAAGTATGCCAAGGACGGAGCGAGTCTTATATTGGTTTGTAACTGATTCCAGAGTCTCACTGCATGGACAGTAAAGGACGACGTAAAGAAAGAGGAGCGGTGAACTGGAATGGCCAATAAACAATCTCTGTTTGAGCGTAGCGCTAATCCATGATTGGAAAGACGCTGAAAATTTTCGGCGAGATAAGAGGGGGCGGCGGGACAGTAAAGGATATTATACGATAGAGACAGTATGTGAATTTGGCATCTATTTCTAACATTCAACCAGTTCAATGCCTTCTAGTATGAAGTTAAATGATCGTACTTTCGTAGGTTTAAAATGAATGTTTGACACACATTTTGAAGACGCTGTAATTTGTCCAGCTGTTCCTCTGTAACATCCAAGTAACATACGCCCGCATAGTCCAGAATCGGAAAGAGTGTACGAGTAAAATTTTGGTTTTAGTTGGTAGGAATCTATGCAACACTTGAAGGGAATGAAGGCTGAAGAAGATCCTTCGGCTTACCTCATTTATTTGATCTCGCTATGAGAGAGTGTTATATATTAGCACTCCTAGGTTTTTAACAGTTGTTATATATTTAAAAAAATAGGTGTTTTTAAATATGTATATGACTACATACATTATTTGTATTTAATGTTTGACATTTTCTAACAACCAATAGATAAGACGGTAAAATGCCTAACGTGGAAAACCAGACACGCACCCTTATTTTTTAGGTTCTATCAGGAATTGATCCCGAAACCCCAAGTTTGGAAATCAAGCATTCCACAAATTGTATATGATATACCTATAATTATAGCATGACGTCTAAATCATTGTGTTCATTTTTCTCAGAAATGAAACCCCATCGACAAAATTTCAAATTAAAGAATAAAGGGATTAGAACTATTTTAAAATGGAATTAATATACTAGAATAAGGATATGCTTTGTTAAAGTTTAATGTGCTGGGTAAAACAATTTATACATTTTTAACTTCAGTCAATTTTTTATATTCCAAAATAATTTGTTTCCAAATAATGGAAAATTTGGCCAACAATAATGACACTGTTTCTCTTGGCGTGAGGCAAGTAGCGTCTACATCTTGCTGAAAGAATATAAATACGAGAATTTTACATATTGATTTATCCGTCGTAGTGAAATGGGCGTCATCGCTGAAGGTGATTTTGCTACAAAATTAAGCATCACCTTCAGTGTGCTCTAGAATTCAATCAGCAAACAAGCAGCTGTATTTTTGGTCTGCAGGATTAAGTTCTTGGGTGAACAAATTTTTATTGCGTGTAGATCAAGATCTTTGGTAAAAACTTATTACATTGAGCTTCAAGAAATGCCCAATTACTGCAAACGTAGATGAATTGAGGTTCTTGAATTTTTAGCAGCATTTCTACTCACTCTAGAAATATTTTCATTTGAACAAATTATGTGATCACTCACTTAAGTCTTTGCATCAGGAACCAAAATGGGCGTCTTAAATTTACTTATAAGGGTTGCGAATTGCGGTGTCACTTGGCATACGATTTGCAAGATGTTTAACACTTGCCACCCTGTGATGTATAGCGAGTGACCAGGACTTATATTTCATTTGATTATTCGACGTTTTAATACATAATAAAATTATTTTTATAACTATTTACAAAAAATAACCTAGCAGATTTTGCATAATTTTGATTTAAAATATATATTTTTCACTGGACGCTTAGCGTCCAGCACCGTGGCTGGCGGATTTTTTTAGCACAGTAAGGCAAGTGTTAAACGTTCTTTTATTTGCTAAACGCTACATGATGAATTTGACTAGTTCCTATATAATAATCCAACAATGTATCTCTTTGAAACCATGGTTTAATATAATAAGAATGAATAAGATGGAAGTGTCAGTCATGTGTCATTTGCGGATGAACCACTGCGTGGTGGTTAGCCACCTTTACAGAATGGGTATTATGAAGAATCCCGGCTGCGAGTGTAGTTTGGATGATGAAATTGTAGACCATGTATTTTTCGGTTGTCCTTTACGAGATAGATTTGATTTACTTAAATTCACAACCGCATCCAACGAATGTTGCGTTTCTCCTTTCTTCGAGGAACCTTTCCTTCGAGGAAAAGGGTGTGGGCTGAAAAACATCTGGTGTCCCCGTGGCTGGTTTCGCCCTATATTGGTGGGGTGTATCTTGGCCGAGGGGATGCTATTAGATGAGCCCAGATATTTTGATAGCTTCTGTATTTAATGTATTATCTGCAATTTATGTGTTTTAGAAGTGATATTTAAATATAATCTGTACATACTATGTTGCTATCAATAAAACTATTATTTATTTATTTATTTCCAATTATTGATAAATGATGTTCCGAATGTTACATTTTTGAAGCTTAATCAGTTGAAACTTTGACTTATCTAGAATTATCGTTTTAAATTGGTTTTACTATATTGACTCATATAATTGCATGATATCTTTAAGCTTAATCAGTTGAAACTTTGACTTATCTAGAATTATCGTTTTAAATTGGTTTTACTATATTGACTCATATAATTGCATGATATCTTTAAGCTTAATCAGTTGAAACTTTGACTTATCTAGAATTATCGTTTTAAATTGGTTTTACTATATTGACTCATATAATTGCATGATATCTTTAAGCTTAATCAGTTGAAACTTTGACTTATCTAGAATTATCGTTTTAAATTGGTTTTACTATATTGACTCATATAATTGCATGATATCTTTAAGCTTAATCAGTTGAAACTTTGACTTATCTAGAATTATCGTTTTAAATTGGTTTTACTATATTGACTCATATAATTGCATGATATCTTTAAGCTTAATCAGTTGAAACTTTGACTTATCTAGAATTATCGTTTTAAATTGGTTTTACTATATTGACTCATATAATTGCATGATATCTTTAAGCTTAATCAGTTGAAACTTTGACTTATCTAGAATTATCGTTTTAAATTGGTTTTACTATATTGACTCATATAATTGCATGATATCTTTAAGCTTAATCAGTTGAAACTTTGACTTATCTAGAATTGTCGTTTTAAATTGGTTTTACTATATTGACTCATATAATTGCATATCTTTAATTTTGGTGACTCAAATCATCCTAATTTGGGTGGATTGTCTATTTAAAAAAAATCGAATTAAACAATTTTAGGAAAAACTGTTGGCACCAAATGATTTAAATAAACTAAATGGAACCAAATCAAATTTCTAAATTCAAAATGAGACACCCTTTATACAACTTAATTGGATGAAATATAGTAAATATATGAAGAACCGTCCTCGTTTCGTTAAAACATTTTTTGACAGCTTTATATTTTTAAATTCATAAAATAATGTCAAGAAAATTATTTCAGAAGATATCGCGTACTTAAAATCAGGACGATTCGATGCAATGGATGACGTCGCATAATTAACGAGTAAAAATAAAAATAGCAATTTTACGCAAGAATCTAAAGTGACCATGTGTTTATTTTTTTATTTAACAAACATCAATTTTTACATTATTTCATGAAAGGTTTTTTATAACGACTATAATCCCACATTAAATAAATATAGCTGCAAAACAAACAAAAGCCTAATACCCTCGAAAAACTCGAATTCACATGTACACTTTAAAGCAATTTTTTAGACTTAAATTTTTAGTATTTTTTTCTGAGATAATAACATATGATCGTTACAAATGGACAAAAATTATTTCGAGTTACTGTGCATTGAAAGAAACATCTTCTCGATGGCAACTATTCATTTTTCTGAAAACCGTTTTTTCGACGGTTTCAAATGAGAGCGGAACGCGTAGTAGATGAAGACCTAGGTAAATATTGTATCAATTGAATGATATTTTCAAAAAAAAAAGTTAGAAGTGAATTAAATCGTAGGAGCTGTTGCAGAAGGTCATTTAAATTAGATAAAACACAGATGGCGTCGCGAATGTGGTATTTTAATTCATATGTAGACTTTAATGTGGTATTTTAATTCATATGTAGACTTTAATGTGGTATTTTAATTCAGACGAAGACTTAAATGTGGTATTTTAATTCATATGTAGACTTTAATGTAGTATTTTAATTCATATGTAGACTTTAATGTGGTATTTTAATTCATATGTAGACTTTAATGTGGTATTTTAATTCATATGTAGACTTTAATGTGGTATTTTAATTCATACGTAGACTTTAATGTGGTATTTGAATTCATATGTAGACTTTAATGTGGTATTTTAATTCATATGTAGACTTTCATGTGGTATTTTAATTCAGACGAAGACTTTAATGTGGTATTTTAATTCATATGTAGACTTTAATGTGGTATTTTAATTCATATGTAGACTTTAATGTGGTATTTTAATTCATATGTAGACTTAAATGTGTTATTTGAATTCATATGTAGACTTAAATGTGGTATTTTAATTCATATGTTGACTTTAATGTGGTATTTTAATTCATATGTAGACTTAAATGTGTTATTTGAATTCATATGTAGACTTTAATGTGGTATTTTAATTCATATGTAGACTTTAATGTGGTATGTTAATTCATATGTCGACTTTAATGTGGTATTTTAATTCATATGTAGACTTTAATGTGGTATTTTAATTCATATGTAGACTTTAATGTGGTATTTTAGTTCATATGTAGACTTTAATGTGGTATTTTAATTCATATGTAGACTTAAATGTGTTATTTGAATTCATATGTAGACTTTAATGTGGTATTTTAATTCATATGTAGACTTTAATGTGGTATTTTAATTCATATGTAGACTTAAATGTGTTATTTGAATTCATATGTAGACTTTAATGTGGTATTTTAATTCATATGTAGACTTTTAAGTTGGAGCCTTCTTCAAGAAAATCTGGGTACCAACGGGAACTAAGCCTCTTCCCATATCTTATCCACTTATCTTGATGTTGGAAAACAAACGTCATAACAACTAGACGACGATATCGTCAATATCGGAGAAGTATTTTGAGTGAATAAAGGTTAGTACAGTACTGATGATCAATAAATACAAAAAACCCACCTTCAATAACAGATATTGGCTCATGAGTCAAAAGAATTGTGGTGATATGACAAGACACGCCACAAGCCGGTACCCATAAATAACACAAGACAACTTTATATAATATGGAAGTGATTTAATATAAAACCAATTTGCTCCAGCATCCTTGTGCTGCACTTCATAAACATTTACTTGATATTTTAATTGTGATTTCATATACGTACATAAAATAAAATGGATTCGGTAGTAAAAAAAAACAGCTTTAAGATAATCGACACTGCTCAATTTGCGGGAGAAATACTATCAAATATTATTAATTTTGCTACAGTGTATCAAATTAGATATGTTTGCCAATTAAATTGAAATAGAGTTACCTGCCAAATTAATTGAAAAAGAACTATCTGCAAATTTTATTGAAAAAGAGCTATCTGCCAATTTAATTGAAAAAGAGATATCCACCAATTTAATTGAAAACAAGCTATCGACCAATTTAATTGAAAAAAAGCTATCGGCCAATTTAATTGAAAAAGATTTATCTGCCAATTTAATTGAAAAAAGGCTTTCTGCCAGTTTAATTTCATAAAAAAAACACAGTGGATTACATTGGACTTATTGTAATGTCAAAATTTCTATCATTTTTTTAAAGAATAGATGTGACAAAAGTCATAGGTATCCTTCTTATACCCTCGAATACTAAACGGGAAAATGCTTGTGTTATTCGAGGGGAGTAGCACAGCGCAGGGTTTGAACTAACGACGTTACACACGGAAGTCCAGTGCGTTACCCCGCGGCCATGCACCTCAAAATCACAAATTATCGAGCTTATATTTCATTCTGTAAATTTGACATGAACATATATTTTAATAGGCAACTATTAAATTTTAAAAAGGTAAAATATATATTTATTGAAAACACAAAATATTTTTAAATGTTCTTTAAGAACCAAAGCAACGTTTACTAATCAAAAACTTTAAAATATTACGGCATAAAAGTGGAATAAACAGAGTTGAACTTAACCCCTTACCGCATACTGGCTCATATATGATCCAAAATAATCTTTCGCCATAAAAAAAAACAAAATAATAAAATATTTCTTGCTTCTGGCAATAATACTAAAGTTTTATCTATGATCCGCGTTACTAGTTGTCAAACTTCTTGCTAGATGTCTCTGGTTGTACTAGATGTGCGTTCGACTGTTTTCAACTGTCGGTTTATGATTTTCTGTACAAACGTGATATTCAAAAGTGTTTTTTTTTTAGTTTTTTGTTTGTAAAACGCTATAAAAAATTATATTACACTGGTTTAATATTATTTTCATTGAGTAAGTAATAAAATGATCACTTTTATATAAAATTATGGATAATATTGTGTAAAATGTTTTTGGTCCATATATGGTCCATCATGCAGTTAGTCATAATTTTTGCACATACTGTCAAATAAGTTGTAAAATGCCAATAACCAAGTTAAGTGTATTTTTATCGATTTTAATAATTTTTTTTTGATATGGACGCTCGTAAATTCTACAACACTACAAAATATGCAAGAGAAATACCAAACAATGGTATTGACAGCGAGGATGATGTGTCAGATAATGAGGATTACCCCCAAATGAGTACTCCCAAAAATGTAATTATTCCAGAAAGCGATGAGAGCAGTTCTGATGAAGAAAACGAAGTCCAAGAAGCTCCTTCAACTTCTGCTACCAAGAAGTTTGTGTGGAGAAGTCGAAATATGTGTAAATCACCAATGATATTGCATTTTTGGGAGATCTAGAGTTTCCAAAAGACTTTGACGATATAGATTCTCCTGTTCAATTTTTTAAATATTTTTTTGAAGACGACATCTTGGAACAGATAGTTTTGGAATCACGGTTGTACTCGACAAACCAAAGACCAGACAAACCAATCTCACTGTCGAAAAATGATATAGAACAATTCATTGGAATATGTATGATGATGTCTATAGTACAGTTACCCTCTACACGTCATTATTGGAATTCGGTTTCGTGGTTTGATAATAAAACTGTTAGTCTGCTTTCCACATATGTTGGATCATTGCCCATTCAACAAGCGAGCAGATTTATAAGGAAGGAAAAAGTAAGGAAACAAATTCCATGCCCTGAAGCAGTCACGGTTTATAATAAGTACATGGGTGGCGTAGATCTCTTAGATTCAATGTTGGGGTATTACCGGATTATAATTAGGTCCAACAAATGGTACATGAAAATATTTTTTCATATGATAGATTTGGTGACAGTAAACAGCTGGTTGCTGTTCCGAAAAAGGAATGATTTTTATATGCCCTTAGTTGACTTCAAGCTAGCCGTAGCTGCCTTAATAAAATGCGGAAAACCTAATTTAGGGATAAAGAGGGGAAGACTTAGCCAATTTGATTTGGAAAGTCGAATTGCAGAAAAAAATTAAGGCAAGGTCCCAAAGCAGAAATGCCGCAAACGGATGTGCGGTTAGATAAAACTGACCATTTGCCAATTTGGAACACAGACCGTCAGAGGTGTAAGTACCCAGATTGTACATGACGATCTTTTGTCATCTGCGAAAAATGCAAAATAAACTTATGTCTGAATAAAGACAGGAATTGCTTTACAAATTTTCATGAAGAATAGTGGTTTTCGTTTCCAAGCCATGTCATGTACTCCAGTATTTTTTTTACTACAACTGCATGGCGTGCCAGATTTGGACCAAAATATTTTTTTGTATTTTATATAGGTAAAAATAAATTATTTGAAAAATAAAAAAATACGTGTCTTTTTTTTTCATCATTTACACATCATATATTTTTTTTACCAATTTAAAAAAAATCATGCGGTAAGGGGTTAACAAATTACAATTGGTTTAAACCTCCACAGTGTTGATACCTTTACTATAAATACAATTCCAAACGTATAAGCTGCATGGAATCACCAATGTATTTGTTTTTATAACACTTTTGTTGTATACAGTACAACCTGGCAGGCTTATTCCATGTGGCAAACTCTTCCGACCAACCAGAAGTGAAAACAAGACTATAATCCTTATAAAAAAATCTGGATTCCAACAGGAATCGAACTTACAATCTCGGATTGGAAAACAGGCGTCTTACCAAGGAAACGGTACACAAATACATTGTTAATTAAATAAATAAAAAACAAGAATAGGAAATAATAAAAAAAATACCTAAGACAAATGCAATAACCAGTTTTTCAGGCAAGGCCTAAGATTGATGATATGCCAGTGAAGGGCCCTCCTGAACTCAACAACATTTTCAGTCAAGGCCTAAGATTGATAATATGCCAGTGAAGGACCCTCCTGAACTCAACAACATTGGCTTTAAAAATATCCACCAAACATAGAGTTACTCAAATGGTGTATACACAATCACTTGTTCAAGCTGGAAGCTATTGGACTTTAGTAGTATAATTCAATAATCAGTAACCGTTCACATCGAGAAGGTTTTTTCTTATTTTTCAGATTCTGTAAACGATCTCCTGGTGCAGATTAAGTCCTTTCCCACAGAATCCTTTCTTCTATGGTTTCATATAAATATGTCAAGGCATGTTTCGATGAAATTGTAGCAATATGGTATATGTTACGTGTATGTTATTTTGTTGAGAGTTTTCAAACTGATGAGCAACTGCAACTTAGACTTCCTGGATTGTTTATATGGTATATGTTTTAAATATTGTAATTTATTTTATCAAACACTGTTTATTCCATTTTTTATAACGGTATAACCCTTCCGGTATAAACCCCCCTGATGATGAGGTGAAAGCCTTAAAACTAGTAGGGTTATACCGTTACATAAAGTGGATCAAACAGTGTTTGATAAAACAAATTACAATGTCGTTAAACCTTCACAACGTTAATGCCTTAACTATAAATAATATAATGTTTTTAATATGTTACTTCAGGTGTTAGTTCACTAGTCAGCCACCATAATCTAACGTTAGCATTCATGTTAAGCAAACGGACGCTCTGGATTCGATATCTGGTAAATTTAATTCCGAAATAGTTTTACTTTAAGAACATTCAAATCTTATTCAATGTTTTTCCGTAATATGCTATTAACAATACAAAAATAGCGCTAAAAGAAAAAAACACCACCTTATGAAAGGCTGTAGCAAAAACCTACCCCGATCGTCTTGAAACATGGATCTACCCGCCATCAGAAAATTGAGTTTGGTCTGCCAAGAGTGTGTGTTTACTGATGTGCAACAGCTTAGACATAATAAACCATTACACGCACAGGCGTCTTCTATTCACAAAATGGCTGATAATAATACTTGATCACGTTAGATAGGTTGTCGTATCGTATCGTAACTCAACTGCCTCAGAACTGCTTAATAATACGACTTATATGGCCGGTTAATCTAGTTTAGAATTACAAACATTTAAATTAAATAAATAAAGAAAAAATTCCACACCCTTCTTGATCTTCTAACTAAATTCCTTCTCTGGATGCTGCGTTGAACATTTCTTTTAACATGAAGTTATTTAACATTCAAATTACAATGAATATAAAATCTACCCACCATAGAACAACATATCAATGATCAGGATATCATAAACAAAAATACTTAGCATGATTTTCAGAATGTTATTTATAAAAAAAATGCTAAGAATCGATTACATATTCACATGACAAATTACTTACTGAGAAGATTCAAATGTAATGGGAACTGCTAAATTATCATTTGAAGTTGATTGATTCGTTGTTATAGAAGCTCGACACTTCAAACAATAAAATAATCAATTACCACCCAACAAATCATCAGACATCCATCAATCAATTAGACTTCTTCCTGGATCGCTGAAGTCATTGTTGATATTATATTAACGTATTAAAAACGGGTGCGTAACGCAACTAATATCCAAGTCATGAAACTAATCATTTAAGCATTTTTATAAAAAACAACAATTCATTTTTCATCTCTCGTTCGGTTTTCACTCATAAAACAGGATGCACTATATGAACTATGCCAACCAAAAAGCTATTCAATCGGTGTCGCTGTCTTACATGGACCAAATCCTCTCTTTAAAAGCTACAACACTGTTTAACTGCAGCATGGAAGCTCGGTTAGCTACAACACCGTTTAACTGAAGCATGGAAGCTCGGTTAGCTACACTTTTTAACTGCAGCATGGAAGCTCGGTTGGCTTCACCACTTAGCTGCAACATAGAAGCTCTGTTAGCTACAACACTATTTAAATGCAGCATGGAAGCTCGGTTGGCTACAACACAGTTTACATGCAGCATGGAAGCTCGGCTAGCTACAATACCGTTTAACTGCAGCACGGAAACTCGGTAAACTACAACACCGTTCAACTGCAGCATGAAAGTTCCTTGTCACAGATATATATGTTAATTGCAATGAAAGTTTTAAACCTGATAACATTCAGTACTAAAGGAAACTTCAAAATCAAAGTATCAGCCGTTGTAGATCCAATTAATGATATTCTTCTTCCTCTTGGTTTAGGTCGTATGACCTGTTTGTGACGGTGGGCTGTCCTGGGATGATGACGTCCAGCTGTCCTTCCACATTTTCGGCGACCTTCCTGGTAATCTCCTGATGTTAGGGTTTTCAGTCTTAGCGATTCTTGCCAGTCGTATATCATCCATGCGGTCCACATGATCGCCTGCTGTTTCTTCCCCACCTCACTATGTCTTCAAAACCACAGACAGACCTTATCGTCTCATTTCTGATCCGATATCTAAGAGTTCTGCCTGCGATGGAGCGTAGTGTATGATTATATTTACATTCCTTTCTGTCCATGATCACCCTATTTCATCACATGACAGTGGTTCCCAAAGTGTGCACCGTGAATACTTTATAGGCATGCCACGGAATATGCCAATATTTTCACTGAAATGAGACTTAAGTGATTTTTGGACTAACTGAATTTTGGGTATGTGTAAAAGATGAATATCCGCTGCTAATTGGTAAACTCAGCAAATCTTATTTTCATTTGGGATGACATATTTATGCTAAGCTGAGTTTTCAGCGGTTGCTGTGGTAAAAAGCAAGTATCGTACGAAAGTCAACCTATTCATAGTAAACGCATTTCTACAGCATTTATTCGGCTTTTTTCAGTATTTTTTAATGTCCACGTTTCCCTACCATATATCCAACTTAGTACAAAAATACTTTAGAGGACTATCATATTAGCAGATTTTTATGATATCATAAATTTCAGTACCATATTAATCTTGTTACCAATCGCTACAAACTGCTCGATATCTCTTTCAACTCTTCCACCATCTTAAAAAATACTATTTTAATAGCAGAATTCCTCAACTTGCTTTAATTATAAATTTCTCACCCATATATCGCATTTACATTTCCTTTCAAAACTTTTCTATCGAAATTGACTCGTTGAAACTTTGCAAAAATTATACGAAATTCCATTATAAAGGCAAGTAGTTACGATCGATATAAACAAATATATATACAATGTATTATTTATATTATAATAATGAGCTTTGCATTGTAAAAATGTGCAATAATAGAGCGTTGATCATGTAATAGTTTGATTAACCTGTCAGCACAGTCATGCCAGTATTGAAATGTAACTTTAATGTGGATTTCATAATGCAATACTTAATTGTAATGTGCTTCATCAGCGTCTCTGATTCTTCTGTCTTCATTCATTTACCTTGTCCCTTTTCCATCATAAATCCAAGGTGCTTTAGAAGCAAGTCTTCCACATGTTGTTTTAATATTATGTGCTCGATTAAATTCCTTTATCATTTATCTATTGAGTAATAGGATGAATACAATGTTGGCGAAAAATCATTTGCATCTTATAATACAACAGCTAGTTGGTTGAAACACTTGATCTATAACAGTTTAGGCAGTCCATCGGAGCGTGGTTGTTATTGCGACAGGAGTTTGAGTACTTGGGCTTGCAAGAGAAATGACTTGTGGAAGAGGTTTGAGTGAGCTCTTGAGTGTGGTGTTTTTTTGTTATTTTATATTTGTATTTTTATATACATATGTATTTTTTTTGTTTGTTTTATGTTTGTGTGCGGTATATTGTGGGATGAATGTTTTGGTCTGTCTGGAGTGATGAAATGTGAGGAGTTTGATTTCGCGTGATAGATACATATGTAATTAAGTGTCACTGTTTGTCAGGTTGATGAGAATGTGCAACGGGGTTTTATATTATCAAAAATCGGAAAGAAGTATCGATTTATTTTTTCATGCTATATGTCCTCAGTGAGATATAGGCAAAAGCCTAGTTTACTGGGGCCATGACAAATGAAAGACAACAAACCCATATCCAATAAAATTGTGTGTCCGAATACAATAACCTGTTGTTTTTTTGGCAAATTATGTATATTTCTTGTCATGTGTAAAATAAATAAAAATAAAAAATAGCAATAAATCAATCAGTGACTGTCTTCAACACAGAAAGTGAAATTCGTCGTTACATATGCCCATACCAACAAAGTTATATTCCCTTGAATTTGTATATTATTAACGTCAGCTTGTTTATTTTATTGCAAATCAGTAATATCTCAAATTGACCGCAAGTTAGTATATAAAGGTTATTTTATTTGGTCAATATCAACTTCTTCAAAAAAATCAACCCAATTTAGGACACATACGGGATACGAATTAATTTATTTATTATAATAAAATAGCACTAAAAAATACTCAAATAAATACATACATACGTACCAGGTCACCAACGGTGACACATATATTTTGCCTCTTCTACATCCATACACTTTCTCATATACCACGTATGCCCAAACCATTTCAGAATGTTCTTCTTTATAATACTTAACACATCAGCCTTAAGTTTACATCCATCGCTAATCACTTAGTTCATTACGTATTCTGTCATAAATTTTAACTCCATGCGTTTTTATCAGGGAGCGCATTTCTACAAAATAAATGTTGTATAATACTCAAATATAATCTACGAAATTATAAAATGGATTCAAATATAACAAAAAAGAAAAATAAAGTCTCTAAATTTAAAAAAAACGTAATTGAAAATATCACGAAAACTCCGAATTAATATGATTTTTTTAACGACAATATTGGATAAATCTTGTTAGCAAAATTGCTGTATTATATTTTTTATGAACACTTGAATTTTATTTCGACTCTTGTATCCAATAATTTTAAATTGATAAACATGAAAATTCTATAAAGGCAAAAACGTCACGAATAATTTTTTGAAGTATAAAACAAGGCTGTTATACACATCCGAGATATTATGTACGAAAGACCCACCTGCAACGTGGTCGAAGATAAAATTCGTGTTAATTGGAGATCAGACAGCGATAAATTTAATAGCGTACCACCTCAGGCAAGTCAATCCTTGTTAATATGTCCTTTTCAACAGCACCAGATCGAAAAAATTCCGTTATCTTATTATTCAGACTGCTAAATGCTTACGCGTTGCGAAATGTTTAATAACAAATATTCAAAAGCCTTTATCTTATATTGACAACCTGCATGACCTAATTAGCAAACTCCTGTTTTTTCAGCTAGAGAATTGCGTGTTCGATTGCCGTTTGTTTACCCATTTTTGTATAAAAAGGAATGCATTCTAGTTTTCTCCTTCAATTTTTAAAATATATTTTTGATCGGTTGGAAAATATTGCTCGATGGCAATATTACGCTTTCAATGTATGCAGTACAATTTGGTGGGTTTGTTACTATCTTTTAATCTCTTAAAAATTAACCAGATAGATGCTTAAGAAGTCCGAAATAAAAACTAAACTGATCCACTTTTTGAAAACATGGTACCATGCCTTCAACCTGCAACACAGAAGATATATGATTAACAAACTAGACTGTGAAAGCCATTTGTTAAGTGCGGCAAAATTGAAATATGGACTTCACGTCTATATGGACTTCACTTTACAAGTGAAAGCCACTTGTTAAGTGAAGTCCTTATAGACCCACTAGAAATTGTATGCTTTTCTAAGTTATATGTTGACAACTTCAAACAAATTAATTTAAAGTATACAAAAATAAATATGATACTATTCTGAGGTTGGCATTAACAGTGGACGAAATAAATTAATAAACATTATTCCAAGCTGTACAAAATGTTAATAATTTGAAAAAAATATATAAGATTTTTCATCGTGTCTAGCAAGCATAGAGGAAGATCTTGTACATTTTATCCAAGAATTATTACCACATCAACTTGCTTTCATCACTATTTTGCTACGGGTATTTCTGCGTAGTAAAACAGTGATCATGAAAAGTACGATTTGGTAAATTACATGCGAAATTTGGATCGGGTAAACAAGGCTTTCATGGGCGATTTTAATGACTCAAAACACCTGTTTAACAGATTTAATACTTTGTTTGATGTAAATTACTATTGTAGTATTATGTAAAGTAATTCATACATGATACTAACTATATCCTGTTCTACTTGACTCACGAAATATTTCCAATAATCAATTAAAAGATTTAATAGGATTTACCGCCTGTTCAGGATAAGCAACAAAATATATTACAATGTGTAGGAAAATAAGTCATTTATAAGTTGATAAATAAGACATAAAAAAATACAGCGGTCGCTGTGATAGCTAGATTTATGGTTAACACTTGTTATGGAAAAAATATGCAAGACAATACCAATTATCGAATTAAATGTTTCCTTTGAGGTCGTGCCTCGAGGGGAATCACCGATGTATAGTTAAGTAACATGGTTATTCGGTAAATAAATAATTATATTTTAATATAAATAAGATCCTTCGACTCGATGAGGTCAATTTAACCCATCAGCAGGTAATTTTTATGAGTGTTAAAATTAAATATGAATATATTTCGTAAAAAGTAACGTAACTAATTGGTATTTATGTTTTTACGAGTTTTTTTTTCATAAATTTAAACATACGAAAAGATTTATAAGTTAAGTAAATATTTAACAGTGCATACATATCATCACGCTGTTTTACTGTTGGGGTAGGAAGAAAGGACAAACTGCTAGATTTTCTTATCTCGATACATATATTTCGCCTTGCATAACCTAATGTTGAAATCAGGGTTATTTATTTATTCTACATAGTTATACTATATATAGTACATATGATGGGCTTATTGTTGTACAGATTTTTTCTACTTATTTAAATATGTTAAGTTGTTTTAATCCAGGATAGATTTAATAAAAATAAAAAACCAACAAATGTCTAATCTCTAAACAATAATGATAGAACAAAAGGAAAATATTTCGCTTAAGGATAAGGAAGGGAAAAAAGGAAAATTAGGATGAAAGGTAACTCTAAATATTTTTTTACTACAATTTATGTGTACTAGAGTGTGAGCTGAAAAACATCTGATGTCGAGCTCACCCTCTATTGGTGGGGGCAATCTCGATTTAGAGCCAAGATCTTTTGATAGTTTCTCTGTTCATTTTTTTCCATTGTCATAAAATATATTTGTAATTTCTGGATTAATGTGCACAACTCTGCAACCAGCCCAGTTATTAAAAGTTGGCTGATTGCGGAGTTGATGAAGTATTGAATTTGTACATAACTATTCTTCTCGCAAAATGTGAAATTAATATGGTGAGGTGTGGGCAGCTAACTAGGGACGACCTAGTGTCGTATGATCAAATAATGTATATATTGTTAAATTTTTATATTTTTGAAATCATAAATCGTGAACTTACTAATATGGTGTATGGCCGCGCGGTAACGCGCTGGACTTTCATGGGGAAGGTCGCCGATTCGAACCCCGCTCTGTGCTCTCCCCTCAAATGAGACAGACATTTTTTTTCCGTGTAATTACTGATATAAATAAATATAGGTTTATTGACAGCAACATAGTATGTACAAAATATATTTATATAACACTTCTAAAACACATAAATTGCAGATAATACATTAAATACAGAAGCTATCAAAAGGTCTGGGCTCATCTAAGAACATCCTCGTACGAAATAAAAAAAAAAAAAAACGAACGACCTCCGTGGCCTGGTGGTAAGACACTTGTCTGCCGATCCGGAGGTTGCGGGTTCGATCCCCGCTGGGACCCAGATTTTTTTAAATAAGATTCCAGTCTGGTTAACACTTAGGTCCTATAAAAACATGTTTCTAATTGGTTGGAAGAGATTGCCACATGGCAATAAACTCGCCAGGTAAAAAAAAAAAAAAAAAAAAAAAAAAAAACATCTCGGCCAAGATACACCCTAGGAATATAGGGCGAACCCAGCCATGGGGACACCAGATATGGTGGCCTGGACTTCCGTTTACATGATTTCCGTTTCGAACTCCACGCTGTTCTACTCCTCTCGAATGACGCAGACACTTTTTCCGCCTAGTATTCGGGGATATAAAGTTATTTATAATCTTCGGTCATGTCTATTTTTTTTTTCAAAAAAAGAAAAAAACATGTCGGTGTACTCCGATTGTCTTACTTCGTTGTGCCATCGGATCCAGTACAGTGGTATGGCAGGTGAGTTTGCTGGTGTGCAACAGCTCACTCACGTAAAAATATAAATAAAATCCAAAACGTTCAATCAACTTAGTGCTTCTAGTATCGCGGAATTATCATCGATATACCACAAAATGTGATATCCAGCTTCATTCAGATGGCAGCAAACACTACAACTGGATAAAGGGACAAGATTGATATAAAAATATCCCATTAAATCTCCCATGACCAGACAAAAACTCTACTACTACAAAAACTCTATACGTCCAGCAACGAACGAATGAATAATCTTTTGCAACCTACTACTACAAAAACTCTATACGTCCAGCAACGAACGAATGAATAATCTTTTGCAGCCTACTACTGCAAAAACTCTATACGTCCAGCAACGAACGAATGAATAATCTTTTGCAACCTACTACTACAAAAACTCTATACGTCCAGCAACGAACGAATGAATAATCTTTTGCAACCTATGTACTACTACAAAAACTCTATACGTCCAGAAACGAACGAATGAATAATCTTTTGCAACATTCACTAAAAAATCAAGTATTTTTTCGATTAAATTATAACAAAACAATTTCGGATGTCAATAAGTTACCTAGTTAAAAATCACGATTATAGATATCTTGTTTGCTAGCCAGTATGACGCCAGCATAATTATTGAGCACGGGGTACACTCTAATTAGATACCTCAGGAAATTTAACTAGAATTCTAGTGAATACGTTCAATATATAACATCGTAATAAGCCATCAAATTTTATGATCTTTTTTGTCTGCATGTAATTTTTTTTCTATCAAATTCTTTAGCCATGACGAGTTTCATCGGGCTTGACGTTCACTATAACTATTTAGATATAATTTTAAATGGTTTATTTAAAAAATGTGAATTTGTTAGCTATAAAACAATTAAAGAAAATGTTTTTGTTTCCGTTTTAACTTCTTCAGGCCTGAATTAATTCTAAGGTTTTAAATAATATATTCTTGCATGTGGGTGTATTATTTCTACTAAATGCAATATTATGTCATATTAGTTTAGATAGATGGCACCCAAAACGTTCAAAGCCGATAATACAGTATCCTACACTTCATTTGTTATCATTGAGAACAGAAAAATACCACAAAGTTGTTCACAAAGTGCATATGAACTCTGTGTCCATTAGAATGAACGCCGGGTCTGAAGTGTTGAAAAGAACTTAAATATTTTTTCTTTCGTTATTTATAAATATTTGTTGATAAGTTATAAGTTTAGAAATATAATTATAGCGATTGCATGGAAAAACAATATATGACGACCTCCATAGTCCAATTTATAAGTCGCCTGTCTTCTAAACCAGTGCTCCGCAACCGGTGTGCCGTGGCACACTGGTGTGCCGTGAGTCGGATACAGGTGTGCCGCGGTCAAATTCAATGTATTTGACATTTTAAAATTTTTCATTGTGTATTTAATACACAATGACAAATTAATTTTCATAATGTTGTCTATTTTTCAAAATGTAGTACAGAATAATTATTATAACTAAATAATTTTTCAATGGTCCCCCAGCGCCTGGTGCCAACTGTTGAAAACTGCGTAGTGTGCTTTGTACACACCATGGCCGCACCAAATTAGTCATAGAAAAAGAAAAATTACCCTTATGCGCGTCGCTAAAGATTCATGCGCATGCGTTATACTATATATTTTAGCTTTTGGTGTGCCGCGGAATTCTAGGAAGAATTTTGGTGTGTCGCAGGTGAGAAAAGGTTGCGGAGCACTGTTCTAAACCATAAAGATAGGCAATCAATCTCGAGGTCAGTCATTCTGCAAATGAATAACGACTGTGCGTGAACTGCTTAATTGTGTACAAGTTGTTGCACTTCAACAAGCACACAATCTGAACAGATTAAATCCTCTGTTTCAATAGCAAGAAGGTCAGAGTTCCAAGACCTGATGAAGTATTTTATTAGGCAAATGTTTCTGTAGCACTGTTTTTCAGTCGCTTTATAATGCTATAAGAATTTATTATAAGCCACTAAGCTACAGAAAAACATTTATTTTAACGTTGAACGATCTCAGTGTACACTCAGCGTAAAAAATGGTGGAGTCACTTCCAGATTGATTTTACCCTACCTTCCTTGTTTTGGCGTGTAAAACGAATAAATGATGAAATATTAACAAAACCAATGTAAATTGGAACCTAAGTGGAGAGCTTGGTAGATGAATACCAAGGAACTTTTGGATCAAGTGAATGATAATAGGCGTATCCAGAAAGTAAGTGTACTGAGGCTCTCACGACTGGATGGATTTTATTTTCGACATGTTGCCTACACTTCCGTGTAGCCTGACCCTTCCCCTCCGCAACGAGACCGGTTCAAGGTCAGTACGTTAAGAAGTGTCGACGCCACAACACGTTTCGTGAAAAATGTCAATCCAATCTCCCGCCAAGTGCGAAATAAATAATGCCAGGCAAGAGTTTTTGAGGCGCTGCAAACTCAATGGAGATGAATTTCTCCGCTCCATCGTTACTGGAGATGAAACTTGGGTTGCACACTACACACCTGAAACCAAAAGGCAGTCTCAACAGTGGCGTCACACCTCTTCACCCACCGCCAAAAAGTTCAAAACCACAATTTCAGCCAAGAAAATCATGGCATCTGTGTTTTGGGACTGTCAAGGCATAATTTTAATTGAATATATGCCTCAAGGGGAGACCATCAACTCTGCAAGATACTGTGAGACCCTAAAAAAATTGCGGAGGGCGATTAAAAACAAGAGGAGAGGCATGCTGACAAAGGGAGTCTGCCTGCTGCACGACAATGCAAGACCACACACGGCCAACGCCACGAAGGAACTGCTCGCCTCGTTTAAATGGGATGTCCTGAACCATCCCGCGCATTCCCTGACCTAGCACCTTCAGATTACTATCTCTTTACCTCCCTGAAGCTGCACATGGGTGGAAAAAGGTTTTCGACCGACGACGAGGTAAAGGAGGAGGTGGAGAAGTGGACGGAGGGGTTGGCGGGAAACTACTTCGAGGAAGGCATCAAAAAGTTGATACCCCGCTTCCCCACCTGCATTGAGAGGAATGGCGACTTTGTCGAAAAATAGCTTACATATGTACTACGGTAACCACGTAATTTTTTAGTTTAAATAAAAAAAATTGTAACCTACAAAAATTCAGTACACTTAGTTTCTGGATATGCCTCGTATATTGAAAGAAGTAAACATAGAAAGGCAGAGAAACGGTAGGAGTTGTCTCAGAAGGCGTATAGATGTAAAAAATTAAATGTGTGTCGAGATAGGAAAGTCTCGCGCTCCATTATTTGTATCTACCTTAGCGGAAAAATTATGTTATGGTATATGTACGAGTATTGGTACAAACAAGGCAAGCGATTATGAAAAAACGTGTGCATATATATTTTTATACATACATTTTTAAATTAATTTTAATTCTCACTAAAATAAATATTTCTTTAAATTACCGACTAAATTGGAAACTGCAACTGTAAAATAATGAGCCCGCGGGCGAAGAAGGTGAAATGTCAAGAAGGCTTCTAAATGTATATAATTATCAGAGTCGAGACTCACACGTGAAAACTGAAAAAAAAAAAAACAAGCAATTTGTGAAATTATTATTATAATTACAGTGATTGTGGGTTTCAACAGAAACTAAAGTGGCGTAATTGTACAAATTTCACTAGTCTTTTTTGGAAAGCTGTCGCAACATTCTGATTAAATACGCCCATTAAGTTTCTCAATAATTCTAGAAGATAACTTTTGCCTTGACAAATTACCATTCTTATAATATAATATGTAGATATTATAACATACCATTATGACTTCCAGCCAATTGGCAATGTGCCCAATTTGGGATTTGTAAATGAGTGATTTTTTGTAAATTTGGTCCTTAATGATTGAGCCATCCATTCATAGTTAGTAAAAATCGAATTTCTCATACATTATTTCTTATGTTAGAGACTGAAAAAAATTACTGAAAAAGTATTTTTTCACACAAACTTTCTCATCCACAACTCTCGTATAACTGCAATATTTTTTCCCTATTTTGTTCTAGATTTATCTTTTATTTTACTTTTTTGATACTTAAGATATGATCATAGATACCGATAATACTTTATTACTTAAGATATGGTCATACATGTAGATACCTTGTATGGTGTCTTGTTTGTGCACCCCTGAAGATGAGGTGAAAGCCTTGAAACCGGTAGGGTTAAACCGTTACAAAAAAGTGGAATTAACAGTGTTTGATAAAATAAATTACAAAACATGTAGATACCGATAATAATTTTGTACAACACTTAAGATACGGTCATAGATACCGATAATAATTGGGAAACAAAAACTAGATTGGAAGAAATTACTTAAAAACAATAAATCCACCAGATCTATTTGTATACTAATGTGTTTCAAATACGAAATAAAATGTATGGAATCACAAAATCATCAAACGGTCATAGAGACCAATAGTAATGTATTATACTTAAAATACGATCATAGATACCGATAATCATTTTGTACTTAAGATACGATCATACATGTAGATATTGATAATAATTTTGTACTTAAGATAGGGTCATACATGTAGATACTGATAATAATTTTGTACTTAAGATACGATCATACATATAGATACTGATAATAATTTTGTACTTAAGATACGATCATACATGTAGATACTGATAATAATTTTGTACTTAAAATACGATCATACATATAGATCCTGATAATAGTGTTGTACTTAAGATACGTTCATACGTGTAGATCCTGATAATAATTTTGTACTTAAGATACGATCATACATGTAGATACTGATAATTATTTAGTACTTACTCGTAAGATACGATCATACATATAGATCCTGATAATAATTTTGTACTTAAGATACGATCATACACGTAGATCCTGATAATAATGTTGTACTTAAGATACGATCATACATGTAGATACTGATAATAATTTTGTACTTAAGATACGATCATACATGTAGATACTGATTACAATTTTGTACTTAAGATACGATCATACATGTAGATACTGATAATAATTTTGTACTTAAAATACGATCATACATGTAGATACTGATAATAATCTTGTACTTAAGATACGATCATAGATACCAATAATAATTTTGTACTTAAGATACGATCATACATGTAGATACTGATAATAATTTAGTACTTACTCGTAAGATACGATCATACATATAGATCCTGATAATAATTTTGTACTTAAGATACGATCAACGTGTTGATACTGATAATAATTTTGTACTTAAGATACGATTATACATGTAGATACTGATAATAATTTTGTACTTAAAATACGATCATACATGTAGATACTGATAATAATCTTGTACTTAAGATACGATCATAGATACCAATAATAATTTTGTACTTAAGATACGATCATACATGTAGATACTGATAATAATTTAGTACTTACTCGTAAGATACGATCATACATATAGATCCTGATAATAATTTTGTACTTAAGATAGATCAACGTGTTGATACTGATAATATTTTTTTACTTAAGATACGATCATACATGTAGATACTGATAATAATTTTGTACTTAAAATACGATCATACATGTAGATACTGATAATAATCTTGTACTTAAGATACGATCATAGATACCAATAATAATTTTGTACTTAAGATACGATCATACATGTAGATACTGATAATAATTTAGTACTTACTCGTAAGATACGATCATACATATAGATCCTGATAATAATTTTGTACTTAAGATACGATCAACGTGTTGATACTGATAATAATTTTGTACTTAAGATACGATCATACATGTAGATACTGATAATAATTTTGTACTTAAAATACGATCATACATGTAGATACTGATAATAATCTTGTACTTAAGATACGATCATAGACACCAATAATAATTTTGTACTTAAGATACGATCATACATGTAGATACTGATAATAATTTTGTACCTAAGATACGATCATACAAATAGATCCTGATAATAATTTTGTACTTAAGATACGATCATACACGTAGATCCTGATAATAATTTTGTACTTAAGATACGATCATACATGTAGATACTGATAATAATTTTGTACTTAAAATACGATCATACATGTAGATACTGATAATAATCTTGTACTTAAGATACGATCATAGATACCAATAATAATTTTGTACTTAAGATACGATCATACATGTAGATACTGATAATAATTTAGTACTTATTCGTAAGATACGATCATACATATAGATCCTGATAATAATTTTGTACTTAAGATAGATCAACGTGTTGATACTGATAATAATTTTTTACTTAAGATACGATCATACATGTAGATACTGATAATAATTTTGTACTTAAAATACGATTATACATGTAGATACTGATAATAATCTTGTACTTAAGATACGATCATAGATACCAATAATAATTTTGTACTTAAGATACGATCATACATGTAGATACTGATAATAATTTTGTACCTAAGATACGATCATACATATAGATCCTGATAATAATTTTGTACTTAAGATACGATCATACACGTAGATCCTGATAATAATTTTGTACTTAAGATACGATCATACATGTAGATACTGATAATAATTTTGTACTTAAGATACGATCATACATGTAGATACTGATTACAATTTTGTACTTAAGATACGATCATACATGTAGATACTGATAAAAATTTTGTACTTAAAATACGATCATACATGTAGATACTGATAATAATCTTGTACTTAAGATACGATCATAGATACCAATAATAATTTTGTACTTAAGATACGATCATACATGTAGATACTGATAATAATTTAGTACTGACTCGTAAGATACGATCATACATATAGATCCTGATAATAATTTTGTACTTAAGATAGATCAACGTGTTGATACTGATAATAATTTTTTACTTAAGATACGATCATACATGTAGATACTGATAATAATTTTGTACTTAAAATACGATCATACATGTAGATACTGATAATAATCTTGTACTTAAGATACGATCATAGATACCAATAATAATTTTGTACTTAAGATACGATCATACATGTAGATACTGATAATAATTTTGTACCTAAGATACGATCATACATATTGATCCTGATAATAATTTTGTACTTAAGATACGATCATACACGTAGATCCTGATAATAATTTTGTACTTAAGATACGATCATACATGTAGATACTGATAATAATTTTGTACTTAAGATACGATCATACATGTAGATACTGATTACAATTTTGTACTTAAGATACGATCATACATGTAGATACTGATAATAATTTTGTACTTAAAATACGATCATACATGTAGATACTGATAATAATCTTGTACTTAAGATACGATCATAGATACCAATAATAATTTTGTACTTAAGATACGATCATACATGTAGATACTGATAATAATTTAGTACTTACTCGTAAGATACGATCATACATATAGATCCTGATAATAATTTTGTACTTAAGATAGATCAACGTGTTGATACTGATAATAATTTTTTACTTAAGATACGATCATACATGTAGATACTGATAATAATTTTGTACTTAAAATACGATCATACATGTAGATACTGATAATAATCTTGTACTTAAGATACGATCATAGATACCAATAATAATTTTGTACTTAAGATACGATCATACATGTAGATACTGATAATAATTTAGTACTTACTCGTAAGATACGATCATACATATAGATCCTGATAATAATTTTGTACTTAAGATAGATCAACGTGTTGATACTGATAATAATTTTTTACTTAAGATACGATCATACATGTAGATACTGATAATAATTTTGTACTTAAAATACGATCATACATGTAGATACTGATAATAATCTTGTACTTAAGATACGATCATAGATATCATTAATAATTTTGTACTTAAGATACGATCATACATGTAGATACTGATAATAATTTAGTACTTACTCGTAAGATACGATCATACATATAGATCCTGATAATAATTTTGTACTTAAGATACGATCAACGTGTTGATACTGATAATAATTTTGTACTTAAGATACGATCATACATGTAGATACTGATACAATCATACGATTAGATACCGATAATAATTGAGAAACAAAACCTACAAAGATGATTGGAAGAAATTACTTAAAAACAATAAATCCACCAGATCTATTTGTATACTAATGTGTTTCAAATGCGAAATTAAGTGTATGGAATCACAAAAAAATCAATAAAAAGAGTTCTCAGAACTAAAACAATAAAAACCTTCAGAACTATTTATTACAGGCAAAACTAATATTATGTACATGTTTCATTCCCGATTTGTCTTTTCTCTCCACTATCCCCTCTTTTTACCATCGGTTTAAGACTTTTCACATTTTCTTTTATTTATTTATGAATTTATTCACCGGATACTTAAAATACACGGTCTGAAATAACAAATGTCAAAATCTACAAAGCTCTGCACCCTCTTCGGCTTCCATACAATTTATCATACAACTACGATATCTCAATTTTTTTAGATTTATATCTTTCAAAATATCATTCACTTGATCTAACCATACTTCTAGGCCCTTCTACACCACACATTCCCCTATTAGTTAATTTTATTACAAAAGTATTCCTTCATTATTTCGTTCCACATAACTTAGCCCTTTCAAAGTGCGCTTCTTAGTCTTAATTAAAGTCTTAAATTTGCATTTATCTGAATATGAATGAATGAATAATAGGTGTATTGATAGCAACATAGTATGTACAGATTATATTTAAATAACACTTTTAAAACACATAAATTGCAGATAATACATTAAATACAGAAGCTATCAAAAGGTCTGGGCTCATCTAATAGCATCCCCTCGGCCAAGATACACCCCACCAATATAGGGCGAACCCAGCCACGGGGACACCAGATGTTTTTCAGCCCACACCCAGAGTGAAAACCACAGCCCACAGTGAAAACCAGTATCTCTTATCACTTCATTCCGTATTCTATCATACATTGTCGCCCTGTGTATTTAACTCAATGCCCGTACTTCTACAACGTTTATTCGACTCCTTTCAGTCGTTTTCCACGTTCATATACACATCACTTATATACATCAAAGTTGATACTAGATTCTTATTGTGGAGTATCGTCTAAGCAGATTTTAGTAATGCCCTGTTTAAGTTTATGTGTTATTTAGTAGTGCCCCATTGACTTGTTTTCTTACTTATTCTCGTTACTCTTTCGTCTAAGAAAATACTACATTAATAGCAAAATGTATTTACTTGCTATAATCTTCCATAACTCACCCATATATCGCATTTTCTTTCCTATCACAATGATACAAGAGCTTAAAATATCCATTTAATAATATGTACACATATTCGCGTAGGTTTAACCAACTTTATTCATATCACATCCGTATTCAATTCACAAATGTGAGCTTATTTGTTAAGGTTTTACCCGTACCGGATCACCGTTTATATCTCGCTCTTTAATCAGTTGCAAATTATATCACCCACGCATTCATCTGGTCTAAATGTCCTGCTATCTGTAGTGTATTGTATTGTATTACACTTTCATTTAATACAGTAACAACATCATGGTTTTTTGCTCTGCAATAATGTTTTCTAACCAACTTTTTAAGTGAAAACCAGTATTTTCCTCCTTTTTAAAATTAAATTGACTTCCAACAGGAATCGACTCATAACCCCTCGGTTAAGCATAAGCGTCTTACGAACTAAGATAACTTATGATTCATTTAATAAAAATCTTGATGAAAACAGATATAGCAAGAAAAAAGATAAATAGAAAGAAAAAAATCCTGATGTGTTTAAAATAAAATGTATCATTTAGAGATATAACAAAATGTGTATATTATAACTAAATGTCTAGTTCACTTTTTTTATTTACTTGTACATGACAAGAAATTTTATAGCTGTGTATTTTTATTTCCTTGCACATGAAAAGAAATATTACAGCTACTATATATATTTTTATATACTTGCAAATGACAAGAAATTTTATAGCTATATATTTTTATTTACTTGTACATGACAAGAAATTTTATGGAAAAACAACAAATAATTTACATGTATCTAGTAGGTTTGTTGCCTTTCATATGTCATGACACAAGTAAACTAGGATTTTGCCTGCATTTTACTGAGGAATTTATTTACTTATTATTTCTATTACTTAATGTTTAGTTTACACTCTTAATCTTTATAAATCGTTTCACTGCAAAAAATAGATTGTGATAATCTTGTATGTTATGTTTTACTTCAAAAAAATCACCTTGCAGTGTTCACTTTTACAGTGTTCTATCCGGCCGTGAGTGGAATAAAAAATCCAAAACCTTTTTTCCAAGAAATTCAATTTCGGAAATACATTAAACCCAACAAATAAAGAGAATCGCTTGAAAAAAAAACGGAATGTAATCAATGTTCAATGTGACAAGAAAAAAGTTTTTTGTAATCCTAACTTTCTAAACAAAATAAAAATAATGTTTTTGAAACATTTATTTGAAGAATATATTACCATATCAGTAAGGTACTTTAATTAAACAACTAATAATCGATATTATTGTTAGTCATTTTTATGTGTTGGTCTTCAATAATCATAAAAAAGGAAAAATCAACTAACGTCATTTACAGAGCAGATTTTGCTTAAGGGCGCTCTAATTCTGCAATCGAACGAATTCTTCATACAAAGTTTTAAAAAAATAAGTTGAGTGTAGTAAGGCTAAGAATATGACTTCAGCGATCAAAAGATTTGACCCTTGGTATGAAAACTTTATAAGTTACAAAAACATTTGTAAAAAGAAAATTACTTAAATCGTTATTCGTAGAAATTAAAAAAAAACTTTTTTTTCCTAAACTAAAACACATAATATTTCACAGTATATTTAAGGATATACAAATAATTATATAATGTACAATAAAAGTTCCAAAACTGTGTGATATTTTGCCAATCCTCTTCCCACATTTAAATTTTTAAATATATCAATCACTTATGTTGTTTAGAGTTAAGGCATTAACGTTGTGGAAGGTTAAAAGACATTGTAATTGGTTTTTATCAAACACTGTTTATTCCACTTCTTTGTGACGGTATAACCCTACCTGTGTCAAGGCTTTCACCTCATCTTCAGGGGAGCGCAAACAAGACTTGTTTGCGCTCCCCTGAAGATGAGGTGAAAGCCTTGAAACCGGTAGAGTAATACCGTCACAAAACAGTGGAATAAACAGTGTTTGATAAAAATAAATTACAATATCAATCACTTTATAGCTTTTGAAACAAAATTGTAATTTGACGAGTTTGGCTATGCAAATACAATGTATTTTAAAATATCTATTTTAAATTTAATTTAATCCGATATTCTGTTAAAAAACACTTAAATCATTGTCCACATACTCCATCCCACAATCACCGTCCACATAAATAATGAACCGGAATTCGAACCAGTTAATCATTGCAAAGATGTCCACTTATTATTCTATTGCATTATGTGAGGAGGTCTCGACAGCCCACATTGTTTTGAAGGTCGTTCTTCCTTTTCAAATCTACCGTGCGTGGTTCACGATTACTCACTCACATACTATAATAAGACTTTTTTGTGTTTTATGGGAAATATTAGAATACGTATTGAATAAGGTGTTGTATAGTTCAGGCCCTGAAGATGGTCGATAGCATCGTAATTAAAGATGACGATAGTTTGCTAGGAAAAACCATACGAGAATAATTTGTATCGATTACGCTATAGTTTGTAATATCCGTTAGGAGATAAGAATCTCTGAAGTCATTCGATAATTTCACGTGTAAAACATTTTTAGAATTGAAATCATGATTTCGAAGAAGAATAATAAAAGTTAGGTTAATGCTGTAGAAATGTATATACTAACTTTAGTGAAGTATCAATGTGTGGAAGAATGCGGAAGTAAGAGGTAAGAAATAGACGTTTAAGTGAGGTGGAGACAGAAGTGTTAAGATGATTCGGGCGTGTGAAGAGAATGAATGCGAATCAAACTTACAACTTAAATTCTTAACCCGTTAAAACAGCCTACCCTCCCCATGACTTAATGGTAAGACACAATTTATATATTTTCATTTGAAATTTACTCGGCAAGACTGTGAAATGAACATTTAAGATTTTCTTTATTTACGTTTAAGAGATAATTGGAAAAAAATATTACATCACTCAGAATATCCTTTCATCCTATTTTTCTTTTCATTCCTTCCTTATCCTTGAACGAATTCCTTTAATGTTTAAGTATTTTTTGTGCTCCCCTGATGATGAGGTGAAAACCTTGAAACCGGTAGGGTTATACCGTTACATAAAGTGTCAAAACAAGTCATAAAAGTCGAAAAAGCAAGGCGTGCGTAGATACTATATTGACAGAGGAAAACGTGGGTAGATCAAATGGATCACATAAAAAAAAACGCAAATTGAATTGTATGAATAATGGAAGATTGTGTAAAACGAGATATATTAATATAGAGAATGTGAAAGTTGTGTAATTGAATAGAAAAGTTTAGAAATCTGTTTTATTGTATTAATCTTTCGTTGTATATATTACAATTTAACAAATTTATTGCCAAAGTGGTAATATATTGCAACCGATCAAAAAGATGTTAAACAAGCCTGAAGGGAAAACCAGTTTGGAACACTTGGTTACACCAGGAATCGATCCCGCAGCTTCCGAAGACATGCGTCATAAAAACTTGGTTACACCAGGAATCGATCCCGCAGCTCCCGAAGACATGCGTCATAAAAACTTGGTTACACCAGGAATCGATCCCGCAGCTCTCGAAGACATGCTTTATAAAAACTTGGTTACATCAGGAATCGATCCCGTAGCTCCAGAAGACATGCGTCATAAAAACTGGACATTGAAGGTAGTCTATCCACCTCCGACACGGTGTGATGGTATGTATATATTTTAATTCAATTATAATTACATAAGCAAAAGTTTGGGCATCCCTTATTACTATTTATTAATTTTATGGTCTTCTTTATTGAAGTTTTCCGTTTCTATTTATTTTTCGTCATATTTTTAATTTAATTTTAAACAAATAAACTACGCCATTTTTTTTTAACCTATCGAGTTTATTAGCATGTGGCAATCTCTTCCAACCAACCAAAAATATGTTTTATAGGCCCTAAGTGTTAACCAGACTGGAATCCTATTTTAAAAAAATCTGGGTTCCAGCGGGGATCGAACCCGCAACCTCCGGATCGGCAGACAAGTGTCATAGCCACCAGGCCACGGAGGTCGTCTGGTGGTTAGACTTTTTTATTTTATTTTATTTCTTATTTATTTATTTATTTAACACTTTTATTGAAATACAATCTGGCGGGCTTATTGCCAGGCGGCAATTTCTTTTAAGTACTCGTAAATTATTTCAATCGAAAACTAAAAAAAAATAATTACTACACATTTAATAAAAAAAATAGCGGTGTATTTTTTGATGTCATGCTGTTACACCCTGGTTTAATTACAGGTGGACTTCAATCCAGGCTGCCAAAACTTTCAGGTTTTTTTTTTATTTGAATTTATTGTCACACCTGTGCTGACTGACACTGATACACATTTTTGGTGCGCTTTTGGCAAGATATAAGTTACAAAACAGCACTATAATATGTTTTATTATATCCAGATATTTTTTAAGTTAAATTAAAGTTAAAGTTTAATCTAACTTCTTAAAATTTGTTACCCATCGCATGTTTTAAATCATTCACTTAGGAGCTGGAAGTTCGAAAATAAATATTTTACAAACAAACTTGAAAAACATATTTTTTTAACATCACCATCACGCCATAGCCCTATCAAAATAGGAAGAGAACAGATCCACATTTAATTCTATCACGGCACACATATTTCGCTTCCGTCACATCCATACACTTTTTCTTGAATACTATCCAATTACAAAGGCTTTTCACTATTTCTTGTATCTTCTAATATATAAATCGTCATTTTTCCTAATGTCCTCATTTTTTCTTATGATATGTTTTTTGTTAAATAAATAAATATAGGTTTATTAATAGCAATATAGTATGTACATGCATGTGTTTATCTTGAAATTACACATATATTTCAAGGCAGTGGGAAAGAGAATATGGATGGTTCAGAAGCCAAGTGAACCAAGTCCAAAAATATTGAATTTTAGATCACTGCATAAAAGGTGTGCGAAAAGGTTTACCTTTTAGCAGAAAATGCTTTCGTACAAAATAAGTGTAATAAATGTACTCAATATAACACTTTTCAGAATTGCGATCACTAAAATATCGTATAAAATTAGAAACACTAAAATGTTTGAACGTAGTTTACTCAAAACTAACCAGAATGGACTTGGTTCACTTGGTTTGTGAACGACCTATATATCAAAGAGAGAAGCTATCAAAATATATAGGATCATCTCATAACATCCCCCAGTCGAGATACACCCCCACTAATAGAGGGCGAACTTAGCTTCAAACACATCACATGTTTTTCAGCCCACAACCTTCTGTATTCAACACAAAGCTTTCAACTCAGTTCAAGTTCGTGCGTTTCAACAACAACAAAAAAACCAAGTAAATTAGTCTCAAAATAACATATTTCTTACAATATGTTTCAATTATCATATAATACATGCATATTATTCTTAATTAGGAGTTTCCTAAAACGTTTTGCGCCAAATTCGACTTACAGATATTCCAAAACTGGCTTGGACTGAGCTGAAATCCACTGCTAGTGAAACAACAAAGCAAGCACTTATCTAATATAGGAGAGCATTTAAGTTAACAATAGATCACGCAGAGTGGGATGGCAAAGATATTGCTGTAACAATAGTTGGCGGCGAAATGTCTAGGCCGTGTATCGAACAGCGAACGTCAGTTTCTGTGACTCACTTTAGGGGCCTTCGAAACTCTGTTTCAGTACGTACTGACATGAAGTGTCCCCGATGGGGCAAATCTAATTATTAAAACCTAACTTAAAGCTCATATTCTACAAAACCGTGTTCAGTCCGATAAATTTCTATGTAAGGAGTATATATCTACATTAATTTTTATCGGAGTAAGCAGAGAGGACAGAGCGCTAGACTTTCCTACATCGACACACATTCTTAGCCTCTTTCACACCCACATATTTTCTCAATAAAACTTCTACGATTTTTCTGACTTTCTACGTTTCGTTCTTTCAAAATATAATTCACTTGATCCAACCATACTTTTCTTGATTATCCTCTACCACGCCTTTCACTCACATTTGGACTGTATATATTTTGTTATTTTTTTATTTTTATTTATTCCTTACACTTGTTCGCACATTAATGTGGGATCACTTACTCATAATTTCATGTCCTGTCATATGTTATAACCCCATGCTTTCTTCTAAGTGCATGCATTTCCACAGGATTTATTTTTGCTCTTTTCAGAATTGTTCCACGTCCACGTTTCACTACATTAAAGTTGGTACTAAAATACTGTTATTGACTATCATCTTAGCAGAGATTGATACTGTCCGATTCGAGTAGTTATTATCTTGTAGCCCATTGACTTTGTTTTCTATCGATACACGCCATTTGATATTATTTAATATTTCTTATTTACAAGATCTACAAGTTAAACCCTTAAATAACTGTTTAATTACTTTTATTTTTAGATACGTATTCTCTTTTCTAAAATTATCACTTAGCTATATATTATATTCACTGTGTTCCCATTTTATATTCACTGTGTTCCCATTTCATATTCACAGTGTTCCCATTTTATATTCACTGTGTTCCCATTTCATATTCACTGTGTTTCCATTTTATATTCACTGTGTTCCCATTTTATATTCACTGTGTTCCCATTTCATATTCACGGTGTTCCCATTTTATATTTACTGTGTTCCCATTTCATATTCACAGTGTTTCCATTTTATATTCACTGTGTTCCCATTTCATATTCACAGTGTTCCCATTATATATTTACTGTGTTCCCATTTCATATTCACAGTGTTCCCATTTTATATTCACTGTGTTCCTATTTCATATTCACTGTGTTTCCATTTTATATTCACTGTGTTCCCATTTCATATTCACAGTGTTCCCATTTTATATTCACTGTGTTCCCATTTCATATTCACAGTGTTCCCATTTTATATTCACTGTGTTCCCATTTCATATTCACTTTGTTTCCATTTTATATTCACTGAGTTCCCATTTTGTTTTACTTATTTCAATGAAATATTCTCAAAATTTAATCTCCAAAGTATAAGTCAGCAGTTATCTGCCCTAAAAAATTTTCCTATATTTAGGAAAATTTCTTAGGGCAGAAAACTCATTACGTAATTCTTGAAAAAAATTTGTACATCACTTAAGATGTAAAAATAAACCTCATAAATAAATTTGAAATAACCGCACATTACTAAAAGTATTTATCAACTGTTATTCAACTGAATTTATAAATAATGAGATTCGCTATTTATTTTTTAGTAAACAGATCATCAATTTAATAAATAAAAAAAAATATGAATTAAAAACAAGTTTTTTAATTTCATAAAATAATAACTATAAAGTTTTATAAACTCAACGCTGCCCCTTTGATTAAACTTTAAGTCAATATATAAACCGTTTCGCTCGATCAAGTCAGTACTCTTTCGTCACGTGTTGGTGCAAGATATACCCGTGGTCGAGGCATATCCAGAAAGTAAGTGTACTGAATTTTTGTAGGTTACATTTTTTTAAATTTAAACAAAAAAATTACGTGGTTACCGTAGTACATATGTAAGCTATTTTTCGACATAGTCGCCATTCCTCTCAATGCAGGTGGTGAAGCGGGGTATCAATTTTTTTATGCCTTCCTCGAAGTAGTTTCCCGCCAACCCCTCCGTCCACTTCTCCACCTCCTCCTTTACCTCCTCGTCGGTTGAAAACCTTTTTCCACCCATGTGCAGCTTCAGGGAGGTAAAGAGATAGTAATTTGAAGGTGCTAGGTCAGGGGAATGCGCGGGATGGTTCAGGACATCCCATTTAAACGAGGCGAGCAGTTCCTTCGTGGCGTTGGCCGTGTGTGGTCTGGCATTGTCGTGGAGCAGACAGACTCCCTTTGTCAGCATGCCTCTCCTCTTGTTCTGAATCGCCCTCCGCAATTTTTTTAGGGTCTTACAGTATCTTGCAGAGTTGATGGTCTCCCCTTGCGGCATATATTCAATTAAAATTATGCCTTGACAGTCCCAAAACACGGATGCCATGATTTTCTTGGCTGTAATTATGGTTTTGAACTTTTTGGCGGAGGGTGAAGAGGTGTGACGTGACCGTTTTTAAACTCGCGACACCACTTGTACACACTCGTACGATTCATAACTTTATCACTATATTCTGGATACGCATAGTACATTGAAAAGGAAATTAGATAATGCTTTACAAGATAAAAATAAGGATTTATTTCAAACAAATTACTAACCAATTCCGACTTAAGCTGTCGCCTTCGATCTATTAACTAAACACTTCCTAGAACAGAAACAAATCCATTAAATAAATAATTTAGAATTTCAAATAAAGATTTATATATCGATTCCATTAGTACAAATCGGGTGAATTTATGCAAAATCGTGTCCCGGCATGCAACAATTATCAATTTATGAAGCAAGGATACGGGAGTATGTAAATTGCGCATTAATTATATGGCATACATCCATAACGTATTGCACATGTGCAATAAATCTATTGCATCCACAATACTGTAATTATTGTTATATATACTAATTGAAAAAAAGATGCAATGCCGGACGTATTTCGTTACTTTTTTGTCAGACTCAAGTAGTTTACAAATATCATGTGTTAATGAAGATATTCTGAACGTCAATAAAATGCAAAAAAAGCAACCTATATTCTGCCTGTTTTAATATATTTGTGAAAACATACCGTTGTTAAAAGTTAGTAATAAAACGTTGCGTTAATAGCTCTGTTTTTGAAAATTATATAACATCAATAGCGCTCTATTTCTATCATTTATAAACCACAGACCATTCTCGCTAATAAATACATTCAAGTTGATTAAGATCTGAAAAAAAATATTTTAAACTTAAGAACCATTTATTAATCACCGTTAAGAGAACAAACTCTCCTCAAGAACGTTCTAATTCGAGATTCAACCCCATAATTTTAAACATTACAAATATTACAAAATAAAAACAAGTTGAGTGTAGGACAGGAAGGGGGTGGCTGCGAATATTAGAATATTAGATTAGGAACTTCCCTGCATCTGCATATATTATATCAGAAACTACCTTTAGTTTACTATTCACTACACCATTAACAAAGAACAAATAACTAGAAAAAATAGTTCCGATGTAAAACTTTCATCAAATATATTTAAATAAAAAATACGCCAACTCCCTCTCAGGATAGGCAGAGATGAGATAATGCCAGACTTTCGTATAGTGAAAAACATATTTTAAATCTACACAGAATTTCATACCGATCCTACAATTTCTATCATTTACATTTCCTTCTTTCAAAATATCTTTCACATAATCCAACTTTACTTTCTTGTCTTCCGCTACAACGCCTTCCACTCACATTGACACTGTATATTTGTTTTGTTAGTCGTTCTTCATTCATTTGTTCCACATGCCCAAACCATTTCAACGTGCTCTCTTTTATCTCACTCAACATATCAGTCTTTAGTCGATGTCCATCTCTAATCATTTTATTCCATATTATGGCATACATTGTCCCTCCATGTATTTTTCTAAGTGAGTTCAAGCGTCTTGCCAACGTATCCACGGAGGTAACCTAAATAATTAAAACTATTAATATATAAGTGGAATAATATTGATAAAATAACCGTCAAATTAAAATAATAACAGTAGTTTTTTTTTATTCCACACTGTTTAGTGACTCAAATATTAGGTCCTTACATATGAAATTGGCGTTTTGCCGTACTGGCAACTTTGATCTCAAATATCTTATCTTTGGTTAGGAATTCCAAATTCAAATTTATACAGCTATTTATTCAAGTATTTGTGTTTTGAAAATTATAATTCATTTGTTTTTTCCTCAATTGTTTTTTTTCTTTGCGTCACTCAGTTTACAAAATGGAAAACTTGAAATATCGCGTTATTTACGAGTACGAGTTCCACCGTGGCACCAGTGCTGCAGAAACGGCTCGAAGGATTAATGATGTGTATGGCGACGGTGCCGCAAAAGAAAACACAGTGCGTTTTTGGTTCCAACGTTTTCGTTCTGGAAATTTCGACCTGCAGAACAAGCCCCGTGGACGGCCGGAGACAAGTTGATAATGAAGAATTGAAGGCTATTGTGGAAGCGGATCCATCGCAAACCACGTCCGAGTTAGCTACAGGCTGCGGTGTTAGTGATAAAACTGTTTTAATCCACTTGAAGCAAATTGGGAAGGTGAAAAAGCTTGAAAGGTGGGTACCTCACGAATTGAGTGAAGCAAATCAACAAACGCGCGTTGACTGCTGCGTTGCATTACTCAACCGGCACAATAATGAAGGGATTTTGAATCGAATCATTACCTGTGATGAAAAGTGGATCCTGTATGATAATCGGAAGCGCTCATCGCAATGGCTGAACCCTGCCGAACCAGCCAAACCATGCCCCAAGCGAAAATTGACTCCAAAAAAGTTACTTGTGAGCGTTTGGTGGACTAGTGCTGGTGTCGTTCACTACAGCTTTCTTAAATCTGGCCAGACGATTACGGCAGATGTCTATTGTCAGCAACTGCAAACCATGATGGAAAAGCTAGCTGCTAAACAACCGAGGCTGGTTAATCGCTCTAGGCCACTGCTGCTTCATGATAACGCTAGACCACACACTGCACAACAGACGACTACCAAATTAGAAGAGCTTCAATTGGAATGTCTAAGACATCCACCGTACTCTCCAGACCTTGCCCCAACAGATTACTATTTTTTTCGAAATTTGGATAACTTCTTGCAAGGGAAAAAATTCAACTCCGATGGGGCAGTCCAAACCGACTTCAAAGATTTTATTGATTCCCGTCCGAATTGTTTTTTTAGTAAAGGGATCGATGAACTACCTATGAGATGGCAAAAGTGCATAGATAGCAATGGTACATACTTTGATTAAATAAATATATTATATTAAAAAAAAATCAACTTTATGTTCCTCCCAAACAAAACGCCAATTTCATATGTAAGGACCTAATATTAGTCACTTAAATGTAAATCGTTCACTAAAATATTCACGTTTACGGGAGCCAATTCCAAATAAGGAAGAAGTCTTGAAACACTTAATGCCCGATCGTTATACTTAGCATCATTAATTATAAAGTATTAAAACAATTCAATTATTTTTTTGTAAACCATAACTCTGTTTTTAAAAAGTCGTTCATCTTAAGTATGATAAGATCTCCTTGACTTACTTTGATTCTGATATAACCCGAATAAAAGCTCCAAGTCGGATTTTAATACAATGCATTTAAACTATATTGGGTTTTAGTCATATGCTTATAACCATCTTCTGTATTAATTTGTTTCAAATTTATCCTCCTTCTCTATAAGGGAAATTATTGTATTGTATAATGTGGTGTTATTTTATGAACTACTTATTGAATATGATTACTCAGTATCAACGTTATCAAAAGTAATCGACGTTATATTTTCAGGCACGATTAATTTTCCCTGAATACTTTCTTCCATGTTTTTTTTAATTATGTTAATAGGATAATATACAAACTTGTATTCATAAATTAAGTACAAATAATTTGTTCATAATATCAAATTTAATAAACACGAATAATAATTGTCCTTCACGGTTGGTAGCCGTATGCTTCCATGCTTAGTTCCTTAGTTCTTGTCTGGCCGAAATAGTACTTTTGGAGTTTTTGGCTCTTCAATGTGCCTGAGAGTCGTGAACCGTAGCAGAAATGTTGGGATAGGGTCTGAGGTAATAATTCTTCACAGAAGCGTGCGAATGAATTATTTGAATGTTTTAATTAATAGTTCTTACCGGGGAACAGGAGATTCTAAATTCTATACGAGTTCTATAGTTTATAATTTTGTTTCATTAATACACGGTGTGTAACTATTTGAAGCCTCGAAACAAGAAGGCAAGAATACATTGCGATATTCATACTTAACGTTTTTCAAGGTTGCTTTAACTGTCCCGCGATTCTAGAAGCAACAAGTTTATATGTACCTAATAAATATAGCCGTGCAAGGAATCACCATCTGTTCTACATACCAACTTACAGGACAAATATCATGGCTAAACACTCAGTTACGCGTTGTATAGAGATATTGAACCAACTGAATGACACTGTTGATATATTCTCGGTACCGCCTAGCAGTATGAGAAGAATCCTGGCTGATATTCTTCCTAACGAATAAGCTAACTCTAGAAGCAGACCCTCTTTGCGTAACAGGAGAAATCCGTGCAAAGTGTATAAAAAATAAAAAAAATAAAAGTTTAAACAATTTTGTTATATGATCAAATTAAATTCCCGAAAAAGTTGATGCCAATCATTTGATAGAAAGTTAATTTATTTTATCACTATTTACATAATTTTTTTTAATCGTACTTTTATTTCATAAAACTTATTAAATACTGTACTTTTAATTTTAAAAACGTATTTTATTTCAGTTATTTCAAAACGACGCTTTCAAAGTCACCAAATTTTGATAATTTTATAAAAACTCCTACTTCTTAAGCATTTACTCGTATCTATTAGAAAAATCAAACTATAACATAATATTAATACTTAAGCAAAATAAATGTGTTAGGAGATAATATTATTGTTAAATCTTTTCTAATGTTACTGTCCAGTTTCAATATTTTCACTTTAAAATTTTCAGGCTAATAAATATCCATTTATTCAGCTGAAATTATGAGTTGTTATATTCTTTCTAGGGAAAAATTTATTCAATCAAATTTTAATCATGTGTGGAGCGAAAATTGATCCTTCTTCTTCATCTTATTCTAGACCTGTTGGCCTGTTATGGTCCTGCATCATTATTTGCCTCTTGCGACGTCGACTGCCAGCTGTCTTTCCATCTTTTGGGAGGTCTTCCTAGAGGTCTGCTTGCTTGGGGGATACTGTCCCTGGCCATTCTTACGGCTCTTGGTTCCGCCATTCTGGATACGTTTTCGTTCCAGAACCTATCTGACAATATCTTCAACTTCGCACGTTCTTCGGATTTCTGTGTTTCGTACTCTATCATGAAGGGTTTTGCCAGCGATACTCCTGAGTACCTTCATTTCGCTGGTTAGAAGGAGATTTTTGGTTTTGACAGTGTCGGCTCTGGACTCTATACTGTATGTCATTATGGGGTGGACACAGGTCTTGTATATCCTCACCTTGCTTTGGATGTTCATATGCTTGTTTTTCCAGATAGTGTTCTTTAAACATCCGGAAATAGCTGCGGCCTTTTGTGATTGTTCAAGCACTTCGCCGAAAATTTATTGAGTTTATTACATATCTACATTGATTAATTAAATATTTGATGAATAAAATAGAATTTAAAATATAACTTTGTGGTAAAAATTTGCCAAACAACCTATATCAATCAGATTTTTCCTCCCAGTCAAAACTTAAAAATACCAACACATAACTTTTATAAGAAAATTATTTTAACGCACGGACTTCTAAAACCTTCGAAAATTTATTCAATAAATTTCACTGTAACAAAAAATATATCCTAATTTAAACCCATAATAGAATAATTATACGTTTTAATTACTGGTAATTGGACGAAGCAACTGTTTAATTTTTCGTCATTATGTTAAATCGTAACTTCATTGTTCATATGAGTTAGTGAGTAATTTTAGAACATGTCAAAAAGGAACGTCAAATTTATGTTCAACAAGGAGTGTTTTCAGAGCTAAATTGTGTAATATCAGGTGCAACAGATTAAACGTAAAATTTTCAATTTGTTATAGACCACTTGATAAATAAAATAAAATATGTACGAATATATTAAATAAAAAACGATTCATAATATGAAAAAAATAAGATCAAGAGATAAGGATTATGAAACGTGGCCTACGCATGGCAACCCTCGTTAAGGAGACCTTGAAATCTCTCGGAAATGCTATTGTTGATGAGAGAAAATCGTGATATTATGTTGGATTTTTACCGTGAGTTTTTCTGTCAGTTTAAGTCAGTGTTAGCTTATTTATCAAATTCAGTGCTATACTTGAAAAAATATAGGATGGTTCCTGTGACATTTGAAATGTCATGTCTCAAATGGGATGGGGTAAAATCGTTTTTTTTACAAATCGAATCTTTTTTTATAAATCGAAAAATTGCTTTTCTCTTAACTGACGTTTTAATTCTTAATTTTCATTATACTGACTTTCTAGTGTATTGTATGATTTGTATCTGTCTTTAAATAGGCCAAGATCCACTATGAATTAATACTAATTACAAACATTTAATTTTAGGTATAAAAAATTGAAAATCCAATTATCTTATACCTCATCCCTAGCCAATGCAGACTAACGTAGTGACTTTTGACAAACGTCACCAAATATTATTTGATTTTAACAAACTGGCATATTTTTGCTAATTTGTAACAAGATGTATTAATTTGTCATTATTGTTAGTTTTATGTAATGTATTCACCTAAATAACTTGCTATTTATTAGAATAAAAGTTGATAAAATAATTAAAATTACTGAACGTTGTTACAAGGTTGTATTGGGGCAAATTTGTGAACTGTCACAGGGACCATGCTATATTTTCTCAAGTATAGAATATCTAAACTGTAAATAAACGGTTTTCTTAACACCAACAAACTAATGGTAACTAACGAATTGACGATTGAATAAAGAAGTAAATATTTTAATGAAATAAGATGCCCATCTTACGTTGTATGGAACTGAAACTTGGATGTGAAAAAAACTTTAAAAACTTGTCCACATAATCTGGCAACTTTGACATTGCACATTCAACAACAGATTCTGAAGTGAACTCCTAACTTTGTACCCATGTAGTTATAGTACGTAGTAAGGTCCTAAAGTTTCTACCCCAAGGATACAAAAAGGTGATAGAATGAAACAAAAAAAAATCAATGTACTCGTAGTTCTATGCATTTTTTATAACGACGAACATTTTTTTCAGTACCATTAAAAAAAATAATATGACCTGACCATGCGGTGGTATTTGTCTTTACATGATCTAACTTGTTCAGACTTGAAACTTGAACACCAGCACAAACGCTGTAACACCTTACAGCGTTTGTGCAAGTCTTTTATTCGGTACCCAAAAAAGGGGTCTGGTATTTTTTTACAAACAAAACAATAATGGACATTTATATGTGAATATTAAGCTTTATTGTATACAACTGAATTGTGATATAAACTATATTTTGATTTAAACATTATATTTTTTAAATCATTATTATTACACATAAATTGCAATCACTAATATTTTAGTACGCACCTTTATAACGCCAATAAGTGTTATAGATCAATTTTTACTTTTCAATTTTATCTTTGCCAACTCAACTTTTCTCTGAGTGGTTCAGTAAATAAACTTAAATTTTCTTTCCATACGTTATAATTAAAACAAATGATTAATTTAATACGCGATGTTAAGTTGTTGAATGTTTATTTTCGATTAATGATTTTATTTTTAAATAATTATGAGTATATGATTCGTGTCGCAAAAAGAATTCACCTTTAAACATTTCGCAATTATAAGTTAAAAATATATTTTTTGCAAATACATCGTTATATACTAACACATAAATAAAATTATAAAAACTATTCCGCAATGTGTAAGTTATAAAAACTTTGTTACGCTAACAAACACCATACTCAACCACTTATTTAAATGTTATGCTAACAAACACCATACTCAACAACTTATTTAAATGTTACGCTAACAAACACCATAGTCAACAACTTATTTAAATGAACTCCATCGTTTTATTTTTCTTTTTTCTTTTTCGAAGATTTTTTCGCTCTGTTAAACGCATCATGATTAAACAACCTGATAACAAAAAAACATGGGAGACTTTCTTACCTTTTACTTAAGACTTTTGTATAAATAATATACAAAATAATTAATAAAACATTATGTTTTGATGATCATAGAAAATACAACTTAACATACCGTATATAGGACTGTATGGTCTTTGGACGGAGAAGTTTAGTGTACTTTGCTTCTAAATTATTTATTGCATTACCTAAAGCCATAAGTTTTTAAAATATACGTAAACATAAAACTGAAATTATGAAATAGATGATAGCAATAAGACAAAGTATAGAATGAGATAATGTCAACACAAGATGAAAATTCGAATTGGATATAAATCATCTATTATAGTTCGGAAATTCTAGGACGAGTCCTGTGACAGCTCACAAATTTGCCCCAATACAACCTTATGTAATGTATTTACCTAAATAACTCACTATTTATTAGAATTGAGGCTTATATTGTAGTTGATAAAATAATTAAAATTACTGAACATCATTACAAGGTTGTATTGGGGCAAATTTGTGAGCTGTCACAGGACTCATCCTAGAATTTCCGAACTATAGAGAAATATTTCATGTGCAGCCCCTTTCCTTTGGTTTTTATGGATTCATGAGTCCTATTTAACGCATTAATACTGCGAAAATGTAAAGACATTGTACAGTACCCGGCGGTGAATAATACACATCGTTCGTAAAGTTTTGTCTCTGTCACCCGATGCGCTATCCGTATCGTGACTACGATACCGAACTGTTAGCGCATCCTGCGACAGACGACGCTCTACAAACGATGTGTATTACTTACCGCCGGGTACAGTAATTTGTTTATTCCAACACTGTTTATTCCACTTTATATAACGGTATAACCCTACCGGTCTCAAAGTTTTCACCTTATCATGGGGGAAGCACAAAACTTTGTTTGTGCTCTTCTAATGATAAAGTGAAAACCTTGAAACCGGTAGGGTTATACCGTTATATATTAAACGGAATAAACAGTGTTGGACTAAACGGATTATAATGAACAATCCTTTGTTAAATTAATGTTTCTAATTTAAAAGCTCTTTTATATATTTATGACTGATTTACTTATACAGTTAGAGACAGGGGGATTTGTGTATTTCATTGTAAAAAATATGTTAACTAAAGATAAATATTTGCTCTTAATTATCTTGACATAAGCCCAAAATCTATGGCAAGTTAAGCCCAAAATCTAAGGAATTAAATTTTACTTATTATAATTTATTTATTCATTATCATCTTTTAAGGTACTTCTTATAAACAAACAAAAAAACAGTGTTCTTTAGATATTATTTTATCAAGAAAAAGTAATGCATGCGTCAAATATTAATCATTGTATTATCATCAACATCATAATAGGTCATTCATAACAATTAAAATTTTCATTCCACGGTGTGGACGTACGATGTTTTTGCTAATTCCACTGTATTTCCTGAATATTATTACATTTCAGTGAACCGTTTAGCCAATTAACCTGAATTTCCACTCGAAAGACGTTCGAGAAATGGTAACTGGCAGGTATTTTTCCTGGGATTCAGGCTCGAGAGCAAGCAAGATTTGTTCATGTTAATTCTAACTTTCAAGTTTTGGAAATGATAATTTTAATTTCAAAATTCGTATTATGCTTGTTGGTTTTTTTTTTTTTTTTCAACTTGGCGGTTATTGCGATGTGGCAATCTCTTCCAACCAACCAGAAAGATGTTTAATAGGCCCTAAGTGTTAACCAGACTGAAATCCTATTTAAAAAATCTGGGTTCCAGCGGGGATCGAACCCGCAATCTCCAGATCGGCAGACAAGTGTCTTACCACCAGACCACGGAGGTCGTCAATACTCTTCAATTTAGTTTTCCTAAATTGACTAGTATTATTTTAAATATACTAGTCTTTATTGTAAAGAATCAAGCGATATTGTTAACTACATAAAAAAAACTAGGAACTTATACAGAGCGGCTTCGAAACACATTTCACCTAATATTGTACTAGCATCTAGCATCAGACAGGAACTGATAAAAAAAAACTAGGAACTTATACAGTGCGCCTTCGAAACACCTTTCACCTAATATTGTACTAGCATCAGGCAGGAACTGATAAAAAAACTAGGAACTTATACAGAGCGGCTTCGAAACATTTTTCACCTAATATTGTACTAGCATCTAGCATCAGGTAGGAACTGATAAAAAAACTAGGAACTTATACAGAGCGGCTTCGAAACATTTTTCACCTAATATTGTACTAGTATCAGGCAGGAACTGATAAAAAAAATAGGAACTTATACAGAGCGGCTTCGAAACATTTTTCACCTAATATTGTACTTGCATCTAGCATCAGGTAGGAACTGATAAAAAAACTAGGAACTTATATAGAGCGGCTTCGAAACATTTTTCACCTAATATTGTACTAGCATCTAGCATCAGGTAGGAACTGATAAAAAAACTAGGAACTTATACAGAGCGGCTTCGAAACATTTTTCACCTAATATTGTACTAGTATCAGGCAGGAACTGATAAAAAAAACTAGGAACTTATACAGAGCGGCTTCGAAACATTTTTCACCTAATATTGTACTTGCATCTAGCATCAGGCAGGAACTAATAAAAAAACTAGGACCTTATACAGAGCGGCTTCGAAACAATTTTCACCTAATATTGTACTAGCATCAGGCAGGAACTGATAAAAAAAACTAGGAACTTATACAGTGTGCCTTCGAAATACCTTTCACCTAATATTGCACTAGCATCAGGCAGGAACTGACAGTGCAAGATTAAATTCAGATTAAAACGGTCTAAAAGTATACTGAACCTGAATCTTAGGGATTAGAAACTAAATTGACATTTTTTTATGCAATCTTATATAGAACTTAATTTAAAAAAAAGACAAATAAGTTGAATACCATAAACACGGAGGTTTTTAGCAATAAGTTATGTTTAGCTAGAAGTCACCTCTGTGCTATTAGAATATGCCCGGGGCCCCTGTAAAGCGCTGAAATCAATTCGCAACGCTTCTGTTTCAGGGTACCAAGATCAAGTTGTTATTTTACTAACATAAATAAAAAAAGCATTATAAAAAAATAGGTGTACACAACAAACAAAATAGTAACTCCGTAGCCTAGTTGGTAAGACACTAGTCTCCCAGCCCAGAGGTTTAGAGTTCGATTCCCATCGGAACCCAATTTAAAAAAAAAGTATACAAGCTTGAAGCTTCTTGAAAAGCTTTCTGGTTGGTTGGATTGTATAAAACGTAATACAATACTATTTTTTATTGATCATTTATTTATATAGTACCCTCAAACTTATCCGAAATTGTGGTACAAACGATTGAAAATCGTGACTAGGAGAAAACATTGTCTTTAGTCCCACCAATCGAGTCTTTAGGTATAGGATTTCTGTCATAATCACAAAATTCGTTATTCATAATCGCATGTGTTAGCAATACTAGCGCATGCGAAAACGCAACAACACTTACATACATTAAGCGCATGTAAGTTTTGTTATTAAACGAACTCTTATCAGATGGGAACACTTTATAATTATTTTTTTCGGGTATCATTAGAAATCCAACCTGAAATCTCCGAGTGAAAGTCAAGCGTCTTATCAACTTGGTTACGGAAATCGTCATTTATATTTTATTTTATTCAGAAACTTAATAATACATAACTATTCATAAGTCAAGTATAATATTTAACAGTAAACCAATAATAAAGATTTACATGACAATTAGAAACGTAAACAGTCGAATAAACAGAGAAAAAAATACGAGCATTACAAACGCAGGGAAACAGCGTGATGGTATGTATAATACCCGGCGGTAAGTAATACACATCGGGCTTAAGAAAGAGACTGTAGCTTTGTACAGCGTCGTCTCTGTCGCATGATGAACTAACAGTCCATGCGACAGAGACGACGCTCTACAAAGCGACAGTCTCTTTCTTAACCCTTCCCTTACGGTGTTAAAATTGAAACGCGTGCTCCGGTGTTGGGTAGTGAGTACGCGATCAAAACTTAGCGATTTTAAATCGGAAAAATAAGAACATTCATAGATAATCCCCTTAATTAATTATAATTGAAGTTAAAAATTATAATAATTGAGATTTATTTGCTGAAAACATTAAAAAAACCATCTGACAACGCTCACGGAACGGGCGTACGTCTAACCTATTTGCAAGCCTAGAAGCTACTGTGGCGCGGAACGTCAGTCGCATACCCCGGCGCTTACGCTTATGCATGCAACGTTGAGACAATTCAGCTCCTCGCAATTCAGTCTAGTATGCAAGAGTGAGATGCGAATATAGTGTCGCGCTTCCCGCATACTATTCACCTATCGTCAAGACGAGGCACTCGCAGCGTTTAAATGCGAATTTGTTTTCGATCTTTACAAAACACCTCGATGTAGTCGATAAATTCTGATTATTATTAATATTATTTTTTAAATCAATGCGTATATATATTATGGAGGAATACCTAAAATCTTAACCTTGTATTTACTATATTTATAGAGATATTGATGGTTATTAGAAGCAACGTGTAGAAGATACCCAACACAGGGAAGGAAAGGTTAAGCCCGATGTGTATTATTTACCGCCGGGTACTATAAGTAACTTGGTTGATTTGTTATTCGTTAGCATCAGCATTATTTATTTTAAAGATTAAAAAAAGTTTTCTTACTCTGAAGAAATTTTCTTTTGTATGATGACCAAAATGATGATCTTACCTGAAAAAATAAATAAATAAAATTATAAAAATCTTTCATAACATTACATAATTTTTGTTTTCTACGTGAATAATTACGTAACATAATAAAAAAAAACACGAGTGTTTCAGAAATTTGATAGCCTATAAAAGTTTAGTCAAAATCATTTTTTTCATATTTGTTTTTCAGATCATATATGTTAAACTGTTAATTGTAAAAAAAAACTTGAAATTATACAATAATTTAATACAACACAGCGCTACATAAGCCATATATTTATAATTGATTACTTAGGAGGCGTGACTAATGTACAAAAAAAAACATTTTATAATGAAATTGAGTGAATAAATAAAAATTAGCAAATGATCTAATTTTTTTCTTAAAATTTGTGAGTGTTTTTGTAGATGGTTAAGGCTATTGCGAATTTAACATTTCAAATTTATGTAATTACAGAGCATTCGCCCACATACAGTGTCGTAACATTATTAAGTAGATTAAATTATATTTGGTATAACCCTTTCTGGCTCGTATCTGAAAGTAACTTTTATTATTATTATACGTATGATACTTTAGGATATGTATCCTAGAGGGAAGAGATGATGATGATTTGTTGATAAATAAAACACGTTTTGGATCGCAATGCGGAAGAAGAGTCTGTGTAATTTTATTAGTAACGTAGGTATTTATATCTTTTTAGAATGTGCGCGAGAATGCGCTCGCGATATGCCTACGTCTCGTTTCTGTGAATGCAAAACGATTAATTGTTGTATGTAGGTATCATTCAAATACGGAACTAGCGAGACAAGCGTGGTGCGTTCTCTTTATATTATAGTATGGAATGCGGTCCGCTCGGCTATGGGTTGAATGGCCGGCGGGTGAACTTCGGACTTGCCTATTTAGATTGTCGAGGAGTGCGAAGGTCATCTCATCGGTCATTGACCGTATGTATGAACACCCACAGTATCCGAGTGTGCGACAGCCACAATACCTTTAAATAAATTCAAATTGGTGATGCGGGCATATTGATGTGTGTGGCCAGTAAATAACAGTTTTTCAACCCCATTAATCGACATTTCGGTATAGAACCACTGTTTCAGCAACGCATAAGCGCCACTTTATAAATTCAGGTGGAACACTGTACGATCTCCGAAGCCCAGTTGCTAAAACGCAGGTTTCATTTTTATTAAAATTTATAAAACAAAGGTTCTAGCGTGATGTTTTCTGAAGAACTCTTTTACAACTTTCTGGTTAATTAGATTAATATTATTATTGGTCAATTAAGTAATCCATCCTATAATCAGATGATTTGTGCCAATGAAAATTTAAAGAAAAGAAGGGAGTATAAAAAAATTAAATAACATTTCACGATCCCCCTGTAAAAATGTGTTCGCACAAATGTTGTACTTGCACAAAGACGATAAGCCTTATCGAGAAAGAATTTGTGTTGTTTTACGTCACCTACCAAATAACGAGTAGTCCAATTCTTTAGACTCATTGCTCGTGGTCAATGAGACAGTTTGGAGAGGTTTGTAATTACTAGAGGCATGCAAGGACGATGCATAAGGAAGTTGGACTAACCAAGTGAGACGCTACTGGGCTACCCTTAACAACTGTCCTTCAAGCTAAGGGTAAGGATGGATGGAGAGAAGTTGTCAGAGGATATCATAGGAGTCACAATGCTCGGTCATGAGCTACACGACAGGATGATGACTATATAATTTTTTATTTTATTTTCATTTTATTTTATTTTATTAGGAAAACATACAGTGTTTATGTCGGTATTATTACTGATATCTATGGGTTTCGAAACACCATTTCACAGTTTTCGCATATAGTTTCAATATGTACACTTAATATCTAGGTAGTAGTCACAATTTAATAATTGACCCCAAGAATGTATAGTGCGAACAGCGTGTAAAAAATATAAACTATTATTCGTGTTGTTTCCAATAGAAACACAATAATGCAAAGAATATGACTGGTTAAGTTTACGGTAATTAATAAATATGTAACATTGTAGTTTGAATGTGGAATACGCAAATACAAAACAAAAAGTGCAATCGATGTTTTAGAAAGATAAAAAATAATTTGTAAGAATTGAATGTCAGGCCCCGCAAGACAACTCCGACGTAAATATGTAGTGTCAGCGCGAACAATTATATGCTTTATAGAACTGTAGATGCAACCGCGCTTGGGCGCTAATCGCGTGAGTTTGTGTTGACTTACGTAACGATGTTATATCGTGTATTAACTTACATTCTAAACAATATTCATAATAAAATAATGGAAAACGGTTATGCTCGGTCACATGTTATTTAAAGTAAACATTATGTTATAAAAGCAATAAAAAAGCATATAAACTGATTTTGTCTGAAATCAGATGATTTGTGCCGACGAAAACCTAAAGAAAGGAAGGGAATGTAAAAAAATTGTGAAAAATTACTGTAGTTCTAAATATTTAACCTGTTCACCGCGTTAAAAATCAAATTCCACGAATCCTGTGCGCGGCACAATTTCAGCGTTTTTTAATTTCTAAGTTTAAACACATATTTTGTTTAGAACCACTGATATTTGATTACAACACCAAGTAAACATGACACTTAAGTAATTTTCTGATAATAAATAATAGTCATTACTCTTAAGGAGACTCATTAAATAACGGAGATAAACTTAACATTACGTAAAATAAACAAAGGAATGCTACGATCAAATCAATGCTTCATGACACTCACCCAATCAAATGCATATATCACTAGTAATGTTTATTTACGTAAGAGAGACTTAGTAATGTTTATTTACGTAAGAGAGACTCATCGCAGGACTCGATCCGCGCGACAGGTCGTTAATGCTGGAAATATTGAGAAACCAAAAAAATTCGGCGCTCTGTTTATTCAACAATATCTCATAAACTAATATATTATTTGACAAGGTTTTCAGAGATGTCGCTAGAATAAAGATTATTTTAAATTTTAGTTCAATTTTTATTCCGGTTTTGTGTCATTTTTTTTAAGTATTTGTGATTTGAAACTTGGATTGTCGTCAGATCACAGGCGTTTGTGCTCCCCGCGGGGAAAGAGTTAAGGAGTTTTGAACAATAAATTTAAATACGTAACTGCAATTAGTGGAGAATTAAGTACAGTACCCGGCGGTAAGTAATATACATCGGGCTTAAGAACGAGACTGTCGGTCATAATCGGCTAACTTCGGCTTTGTAGAGCGTCGTCTCTGTCATTCACACACGTGTTCCGTTGCAATTTGTCAGTCGCTGTCAAGCGTTCTAGGGACAGAGACGACGCCCTACAAAGCCGAAGTTAGCCGATTATGGCCGACAGTCTCGTTCTTAAGCCTGATGTGTATTACTTACCGCCGGGTACTTGTAGATTAGATAACATTTATTTTACATTTGATACAGGTTTAACACAACCACACCAAACAACAAGAAAATGTATTGTTTAAAGTCTTAATGTAACTTAATGCCAACCAAAACCACGTTAAGTGACTCAGTTATACCTACAAAGTTTATTTAGAAGTTCAATCCTCAATTTATCCACCAAATTATGTAAAATGTCGGTATTGGAAAATTCATTCAAAAAAGTCATTCCGTGTGCGAGTGATGACGTTCTTAACAGGTCAGTTCGATACGGTGTCGACAATAATCTTATTTCACTATGGCGTAAATAATTGTATAGTACAATAAACAAAAGTTTGCCAAATAACAAAGGGTTTTCTATTTTTCGTATCAGCAATTTGTATATGTAAATTACCACGTAACAAAAATACCCCACGTTTTACTGTAAACAACAAAAGCGTTGTTTAACACGATGTGTGATGGTAAACAAGTCTAATATTGAAACATTTGCACCAGTAATATAGCTTTTGATATTTAGGCAGATATCAAGATTAATAGGACATAATAATGATGTAGGATAATAAATCTAATGGAGCCACTTGAAAAAAATCCTGTGGCAATTTTAAACGACCAAAACATCTGGTAAATACTGTAATTCAAGAGAAATTTATAATTTTAATACGACCAGGAAAGGGTTAATTAGAAGTTAAAGCCTCGATTAATATAACAACTTGAAATTCAAGTATGTTCTAGAACACAAAAACATTTATGAATTTATCGGCATTTCATCTAATTTATGGGTGATTTATCTCATTTACTGTATAATTAATATTCCAATGCGATTTTACCGACACCCCCTTATCATTAATTTATATTTTTTTGCATTTCTTTATTGCAGTTATAACATTCCTTGTATGGATTGATCGATTACTCGAGATATTGCGAAAACGTGCGAATCATAATAAAGTAATCATCCACATTACGTTTATTATTTTCAATATTTTTTTAATCGCTTTCTTTGTGAATAGTAATCGCCATATCGTGATTTATACTGTTAACCGTGTTTGAAAATACCACATGATGTTATAGAAGAAACTAGTTCTTGGAGAATTCTATACATATACCATAACACCATTTCCCTGCTGAGACAGACAAAGAGGACAAAACTCCGGACTTTCTTACCTCGAGACACATAATTCAACTCTTCCACATCCACTCAGTTCCAACAATATTTTTTATACTTCTTACATTTCCTTCTTTCAACATATCATCAACCCCTTCCACTTAAATTTATAATGTTTATTTATTTAGTTTTTTTTTAATTCATTCGATTCACGTGTCCAAAACCATCTCAGATTCCACTTCTTCATCTTACTCAACATATCAGCATTATTTCACATACATCTCTTATCATTTCATTCCGTGTTCTATGATACTTGATCACTCTATGAATTCTTTGAAGTTCCCGCATTTCAAGAGCATTTATTTGGCACTTTTCAGAATTTCCATGTTCCTCAAAAAAAGATGAAAAAAAGGGTCTTAGTGTAGTTTAAAAGATCGTTTGATAACAACAGACATGTACAATTATCGTTGCTTTTCTGTGTAATGTAATATCTCCAATACGTACGGTGATGAAGTATGAATTACTTGTCTACTTTAATACCCGACGACTTAATCATGGTAGCTTAGGACGATATTTTTTCCCAGCCATACTTTTCAGCATGTCTGCTTCATCAACTCAGGTATATGAATGGGTACTAAATCAAAGAAATAATACGTAATTTGCGAAATTCGATAAACATAACAACGTTTGTATCCGAATTATATTTAACCTAAGGAACTATGACCCATATCAAAGTTTCAGTAACAAGTTTTCATTTTTACACAAAGAGAATATACAATTTCTTTTGATATAACACCAATAACTTAAATAGGGGAGAAGTAAGGAAAACAATTAGGAATAGTGATATCCACGCTTCGTCATTGAAGAGAGATGATTGATTTTTATGTCGCTTTTTAAAGAAACCGATGACAGTTCATGTTTTACAGAAGTTGATAGCTGATTTAAGAGTTTAATGGCATGGACAGTAAAGAATGACGTGTAGAAAAAAGATACGATGCACTGGAAACGGCAAGAGAAAATTTGCATAAATGGCGTGCGAAATGCACTATAAATCAAATCTGAATGCCAACTCATTCAGCAAGAATGCAAATAATTATACCATGGTGCTGAAAAAGTGAAACTATTCAGTCAATCAATAAAAAATAACGATACTTGGTAGTTTTGCAAAATGGTAATATATCTAGAGATATATTCTCTAGATTAAAAAATGTTTAAAATTAAGTCTAAATATCATCAACAACCAAACCAATTTTAATTTAATAATAGCTCTGCTTAATATGTTTCCTATATAAAATCCACCCCCTTGGATATCCAGACCATGGCCTGCCCTAAAGATTCACTTTCATTTTTCCCCGCCCCATTTACCATTGTATCACATCTCTCCCCACTTCTCTCCCCCTGCCTCATTCCTTTCATATTATTTACACTTGTACAGAAAATGTACTTTTTAGCAATTTAGTTTACCTTAACCTGACGATGAAGACGGTGGTCTTCGAAATCGGTAGTAAACCCAAAAATAAACCTGTGGTGAACACAAAAATATAAAAAAAGTATTTTATTTACTTATTTTTCCTTTTACATAAAACATGCCACCGCAAAGTGAAACTATAGTATTTCCGAAGATTCAAGAAATGGTAATATATCTTTCAAGCAACACTGCTGTAATATAAAAAAAAACAAAGTCAGCGAAAGATATTACATCCTTCGGGTAGCACACCACACATTAAGAATGTCAGCTCTCGCACTTGACTGGTCAACAACGGAATACGCAGTTCCAGTCTAGAGAAGTTTATCACATGAAAAAAAGGTTGGCGTAATGAAATTGGGAGAAAAATAGTATGATCCTTAAAAGCAACACCAGTGCTGAAATACTAACCCATTAATCGGTATCGCTGCAGCCGATATTCGTAGAAATGTTGTAGCTAACGCAAAAAGAACAAACAAGTTCAGAACCCAAGATAGCCCTTGTATGGTTACTAGACACCAACATCAAGATTGAAATCTAGTAATGGTTTCATGAAGAGAATGCAGAATTAATTATTCTTCCAAATAAAGCACGCTCGCTCTCTAAATAACATAGAAGGAAAAAAATATCTCACGATAGTATAGAACTATTGAAAAAGATGGCACTAGGAAACCAGTTGCTTTGGCATACTTGCAGAGTCTTGTATAGGCTCTGAGTAGGGGGTGAATAAATGCAAGGTGAACATGCAGAGATTGGGTTTTTTGAACGAAAATAGTATTAAATGTGATTGCGGGGCTATGCAGGACTAATTTTTCCGAACATTTTGACTACATGTTAAGACCAAGATCTGATTTATACGAATGATAGGGTGGTCTTTATTGTCTCCTACTGAAAACACGTGGTATAATTAATAATTAACAGTCCGGATATGAATAGAATATGCTCGGTGGATGCACTTTTGATTTTGACGGGGTTTACTCCTTTCGATCTAAAGGTTCAGAGGCGTGCTGAAATCGCTTTTGAGGAGTGAATCTGCAATATAGGTGACGTCTACCTTCACCGGAAATGACTCCATATATTGTAGAGAACGCCTGTTTAAACTAGCACAGCATTCGCGTTAGACATGATCCTCCAAGGGGTGACACGCTTATAAATTATTTAATAGTATTTAATACTAGCATAGCATTCGCGTTGAGCATGATCCTCAAAGGGGTTATACACTTATAAATTATTTCCTTGCTTCAGGGTGTACTAAAGCTCCCCTTGGATGGTTACCTTACTTATTGAACCTCCCAAAAGCTCACTGACCACGAGACTTTTAACGTTTGTTTTGTCGGAACGCCCACTATTTTTTTCACACTCCAGTGTGGTACCAGCAAATGTGAGACAACTCTTTTATCAAAGTATGACTATATGACATGGTATTGAATGAAATAAAAAGTAACAGTAGATATGAAAAGATTAATTTCCACTTAACAAAGATCTTGCAGAAGAGCTGAACGTTCCTTTTCAGTTAGTCAGCGAGGTCAAAACTCCTAAAAAAGCTAAGCAGGTACCCTATTAGTATCTACACAACGTAACTGTTATACAATGTCTAAAAATAATTGCCCAACACAATGACACACACTGCAGCTCACTCACGGGACGCCATATAGAGAAATCCTCTAATGCATTGTTTCTCAACCTTTTAAGCCTTGCGATCCCCTAAAAAATTAAATAACATTACACGATCCCCCTGTAAAAATGTATTCACACAATTTTTGTACTTGCACAAAGACGATAAGCCTTATTGGGTAAGAATTCGTGTTGTTTTACGCCACCTACCAAATAACGAGTTGTCCGATTCTTTGGACACATTGTTCGTGGTCAATGGTTTGGAGAGGTTTGTAATTACTAGAGGCATGCAAGGACGATGCATAAGGAAAAATCCCAATGCGTTGGACTGACCAAGTGATACGCTACTGGGCTACCCTTAACAACTGCCTTTCAAGCTAAGGGTAAGGATGGATGGAGAGAAGTTGTCAGAAGCTATCATAGGAGTCACAATGCTCAGTCATGAGCTACACGATAGAATTATGACTATATAACGATGTTATATCGTGTATTAACTTACGTGCTAAACAATATTTATAATAAAAGAATTTCAAACGATTATGCTCGATCACATGCTATTTAAAGTAAAAATTATGTTATAAAAGCAATTAAAAAAGCATATTAACTGATTCTGTCAAGTGCTAAATTTGAATTTGTCTAACTTTTATAATCGGTTCAATAAAATTGGCATAAAATAAGATTGGCATTAAAAAAATCCCGAACAATAATTTATTAAACGTCTGACAGATTGGCGAATAGTGGATAAAAGCCTTACCAAAATGGGGCACATTCTTTATAGAGAATATAACAATCTGTATTGTTTCTTTGTGAGGCTGTCATAAGCTTCGGCAATAAATTATTACGATAACGAGATACTTTCAAACGGACAAGCCTCGATTGCCAATAATTTTGCTGGTGAAAATCATGCATGTTCGTGTTGATTGACATGTCATACCTTTATCGCAATTCAATGTCAAAATCTCACTTGACAGTCGAAAGTTCTTTAGTGATATGTAGATCTTTTTGTGCTGGAAATCAATCAAGAGGCTGTTAACTTTCATATGTAGCACGTTTTGTGATGTCTATTAATTATAATTCTGCATTTGCTTTGTTTTGCCTTGGGGCTACTCATTTCGATATTTTTGTATGAAAAGTATACTATCGACACTGGGTTATAGACTATTATAAGCTTATACGAGTGGTCAAGGAGACAATATGGAGAGGTTTATAATCACTTGTACTATATAATGGACCAGTTAAGGGACAATATATTACTGAGTGAGTATCATACTTATATTTAAGTTTAACTGCCAACATAGCGATAAGAAAACACGCAATAGATATTTTTGACACTTGACATAATTGCGCGAATTATTTAAAATGTTTGAGTTGATTTTGATTTTTTTACGAACATGTGATTTGACTTGCAATTTCAAAGACAAAATTGAAATATGATTATAAATAAAGTAGATTTCGAAATGAATTCTACCTTTTGGAGAGGGTCTCATGTCGCACGACTAGAAGACTCCAAAACTCTCCTCCATTAAAAGGTTTATCTACGAGTATATATTTATTTATTAATAAGAACAATAAAAGGACTCGGAGAGCAAACTCTCCTCAAGGGTGCTCAAATTTTAAAATTACTGGCGTATAAGGAAACGTTTCTACCTCAAAATCATGTCCAACAACTCTCCACACAAGCCATACATTCGAATCAGTCATTCACTTCCATGATTATGTGGAGACCTCCAAAAATTTCTCATCCCCTGTATATACTTTTTAAGATTCGAAGGCTTCGAAAAAAAAATGTGTTGGTAACTTCATTTTTTAAGAATCTTTTTTATTTTTAGATATATTTCGATAGAAATACTACCTATTAAAGAGGGTCTTATGTTACTATGATCATATAGTGAATATTTTTCAAAAGAATAATGCAATTCGTTCGACAAAAAAGAGTACCTGCATACCATAAAACAAGAAATATCATTTCACACACAGATGAATTCTATCTTATTCAAGCGGCCAGTGCTTAAACGGTTTTGTTTTCAATATTTAAAAAAATATTTGACTTGCTACTAAAAGTAAAACATTGATTGCGCTTTTGTGATGCTTTTTCAGCAGTTGCATTCTGATTCATTTATTCATATGCACGGCACTCTGCATTAATGAATGTGACATTATGAATAGTGATGCTGAGAGTAATATTGTATTCGGTTCCATTAATCGAGTATTCTTGATGAAAAACGCTGGATAGCAGAATTACTATCAATTCGTCGTTATAAAGGGTGTTTTTTTGGGTGTGATAGGATTTTAAATTGGCCGCCAAGATCGTGCGATTTAACGCCTCTGGATTATTTTCTTTGGGGTTATATTAAATCACAGGATTACACTAACAAACCCAAGACTCTTGATGCACTTGAGGCCAACATTTTCGTGTTATTGGCGCCAAACAGCCGGAAATGCTCCACCGAGTCATCAAAAATTTGCGTGATCGAATTAACCAGTGCAAAAGAAGCCGTGGAAGCCATTTGAACAATATCTTGTTTAAATCATAAACAGTATGAAATATTCTTTCAAATTGAACCTTCAGATCCATTTTTAGTTTATTAATTGTTGTTTTATTTTATTTTAAAGTTCTATCGTTCTTAATGGGAAACCCATCTTATGGTATGTACATAAGAGCCAGTCGCGGTCAACATATAAATAAAATTATCTTCAAACAATAATTGTTATTAAACAACCTATCAATTAAATTCAAATACACGACCATTTAAATAATTTATATGTGTTTTATTTCAAAAACAAATCCTATCACACTAAAAAAAACACTAGTTAATTGTGTAGACAATACTTCCACATGATGAGTAGAAACGTCAAACTCGATTCTGAAATTTGACCCAGATAGGGAATTCTTTTTTACTATTCAATAATGAAAATCAGTACTTACGGGGTTAACAATATAAAATATTTAACTTAAATCTTCATTGGAACACATTGGTGGCTGGGACCCCAAATTAATCGACCCGGAAGCGAATATTCCCTCAACCGTGGCGTGCGTCGTATAGTTATACAAGATTTTTTATAAATTTATTTATTGGGTTCCGTGAGCTATAGCTCCTTTAGCCTTATGATAAATCTGGTCCTGTATTTGTTGTTCTTCAAATGCCTGCCCGTTCCAATCAATGGCAGATCAAGTACCTGTCAAGCAATTCTAGCGCAACACATCGACAATGAAAGATACTACCTGATAGTTATGCTGATGACCTACACTGAAGCCGGATATCCCATCAGGCATGCATAACTGATGCAATCATCTTCGCAAAGTGCTACGACGTGTAATCGATGCCGCCACTCGGAGATCTGTCATAATTTTTGCATTTGTTCTCATTCTGCCCGTACCACCTGATTACGAGTCACTCTACAGAGTAGTTTTGCCCATGTATTGTTTTTATAATAAATAACATGACGGTTTTATTCATGTTATTAGCTTAAGTACGCTATAAAATGACAACTGGTATCGAAATTATCATAACAGATTTTAATTTAAATTAAAAAAAGTGAGAGATAAAAAACATGACTTTGAGAGAAAGGGATAAATTAATAAATACTTGCTGTTAAAGTTTAAAAAAATGGAAATTTTTGGATAAGGGGTGAATTTTTTGATAACTAATAACTGCTTAGTTTTTACTTATGGCTTTACAATTCTCTTAATGTTTCTAAATTCAGTATTTTCTGTAAATTTTATGACATGTATGTAAAATTTTGTTCGACAGTAAATTACATCATGACTTGAACTAACAATAAATGTGGAAAATAAATAGTTTATTATAAAGTGTTTTTATGATAAAAGGCATAAGAATAAATTAATATACGTTAATATGTTGTTCGGAAAGTAGTTTCGTATTTATTGAATAGAAATCGTTAAGACAACATTTTTGTTGATTTTCATTCCAAACGTGCTGAATGTATATTCTTATAAAAGGTAATAACTCAACTTTCTTTGAAATCATGAATTGTCTTCATAATATGGTTAGTAAATCCAGTTTTTTTTTCTTGAATAGTTAACGCTTGTGTTTTGACAATCTAGTGGCAATGTTTCTCTGTTTGATTTCAATTTATGTAAAAGCACATTCTATTTTATAAATACCGTTATGTAGTTATTGAAGATTAAAGATTCAGATGTTCGTGATTTGAAGCTTGAAAGTATGGTTTGATCAAGTGAGTAATATTTTCAAAGAAGGAAACGTAGAAAGACAGATAAATAGTAGGAGTTGTATGAGAAGGTGTATGGATTTAAAAGAAACAGTTAAAAAACTAAATTATATAAAATACACATGATTAAATATAGATTATGTTGTTTAAATATATTTTTTCTTCAAACGAGTGTAAAATCTCAAGTGATTCCTAATTATATTATATTAACCTTAAACTTAAATATAAATAAATAAATAAATATAGGTTTATTGACAGCCACATAGTATGTACAAAACATATTTAAATAACACTTCTAAAACACATAAATTGCAGATAGTACATTAAATACAGAAGCTATCAAAAGGTCTGGGCTCATCTAATAACATCTCCTCGGCCAAGATACACCTCACCAATATATGGTGAACTCAGCCACGGGGATACCAAATGTTTTTCAGCCCACACCCTTGAACACGTAGAACAAGAATATAAAAAAACACACAGAAAATAAATAGATGACAAAAAAAATACATTCAAGAGAGAAGACATTAAAAGGTCCGGGCTCATCCCACAAACATTCCCCCGGCCGAGATATCCCCCACCAATGTAGGGCGAACCCGACCGCAAGGGCATCGGGGGGCTTCCTCCCCACACCCCCGCATATCTAGATTAAAGAATAAATAAAAAAAACGTATGGCAGAAAATAAAATAAAAAGTAAACCCACATACGAGTATACCACCTCAGGTAAACTGTCAGCAAGAACGAAAAAAAAAAGAAAAGCCTCAAAGGAGTCCAAATTTTACAAAATGACAAATGGGAAATGAAATAGTTGAGACAACATTGAAATAGTTAGGCAGTAATACATTGAAATAGTTAAGCAGTTTTAAAAGAATGAATGAGGAGATAATGCGCAAACACGTATGCACAATCCCCGATTCACCACCAGCCAAAAAAAGAGAAAAAAAAGAAGAAAAAAAAAGCAAACAAGAGACCCATTAACCACTGAGAAACCCATTAACCACCCAGAAGATAACACTTTATATCATCTCTGATGGTACAACTATTCACCCGCTCATTCAAGTCTTGGGGCAACTCATTCCAGCATTTGCTGGCTGAGTATGAGAAGGATCCCTTGAAGAGTGTTAGATTATGGTTTGGGATAAGTAAAAAAGTCTCTCAGCTTCTAGTTTCGTAGTAAATCAAATTCGCTTATTTATAATCCAGACCCTGACCTGCCCGAAACATTCACTTTCATTTCCCCCCGCCCCATTTACCATTGTATCACATCTTTCCCCACTTCTCTCCCCCTACCTCATTCCTCTTATATTATTTACACTTGTTCAGGAAATATACTTTTAGCAATTTAGTTTATCTTCACCTGACGATGAAGACGGTGGTCTTCGAAGCCGGTAGTAAACCCAAAAATAAACCTGTGGTGAACACAAAAATATAAAACAAGATTTTTATTTACTTATTTTTCCTTTTACATAAAACATGGCACCACAAAGTGAAACTATAGTCTTTCCGAATATTCAAGAAACGAAGGATGTTTTCGGGATAGGAAAGTTTGGGGCTCTCTCCTCTCTATATACCCCAATTGCATGACTATGTGTATGTTCAAATATTTCTAAGTTTTCTCTCAATGGAGTGATTATTATCTATTTCTTTAATAATGTAGTATATTGTTTTAATCTTATAAAAAATACAATGAGAATCGAGTCTAGTCCGCAATAATTTCATAGTACACATACAAATAATTAAAATACAAATGACGCAATTAATAAATTACACACTTTTTAACCTAAAAACGGTGTCTCAAGAATAATCCTCATAATTAAGAGGTAATCGGCCATTAATAACACCTGTTATTGCTACTTAAAGAAGTACAACTCTTGCAAGAGGTCTTACCACATTGTATATAATTGTAACGTGCACACCTTACAGTAATACAATAAAATAACGTTACAATCAAAATATATCGGCTGATTATCACAACCATTTGAATTTTTATAAAAAAAAATATCACGCTGTTTAATGTAGGCGCGCATGGAACATTTTTTTTTCATTTATTTTATACATGACAAGAAATATGCTAATTTGCGAAAAAACAACAAGTAATTTAATTCGGACACACAATTTTAATGGATCTGGGTTTGTTGCCTTTCATTTGTCGTGTCCTCAGTCAACTAGGCTTTTGCCTGTATCTCAATAAAGACAAATGTATTGTGTCATGGTTTTTTTATGTGTGAACATCATTTCCCATTTGTCATTTTACTTTTATAAAATTTGGACTCCTTTGAGGCTTATCTTTTATTCGTTCTTGCTGACAGTGAACCTGAGGTGGAATATGTTTTACTTTTTATTATGTGGGTTTACATTTTGTTTTTTTTATCTAGATATTCGGGGGTGTGGGCTGAAAGCCCCCCAATATCCTTGCGGTTGGGCTCGCCCTACATTAGTGGGGTGTATCTCGGCCGGGGGAATGTTTGTGGGATGAGCCCGGACCTTTTGATGTCTTCTCTCTTCAATATATTTTTCTGCTATCTATTTATTTTCTGCTTTTTTTTCTCTTCTTCTTATTCTACTCGTGCATGTGCAAGGGTGTTGGCTGAAAAACATCTGGTGTCCCCGTGGCTGGGCTCGCCCTATATTGGTGGGGTGTATCTTGGCCGGGGGGATGTTATAAGATGGGCCCAGACCTTTTGATAGCTTCTGTCTTTAATGTATTCTCTGTTATTTATGTGTTCTTGGAGTATATTTAAATGTATTATGTACATACTATGTTGCTATTAATAAACCTATATTTATTTATTTATATAGCATGAAAAAATAAATCGATACTTCTTTCCGATTTTTTTTTATATAAAACCCTGTTGCTCATTCTCATCAACCTGACAAACAGTGACACTCAATTACTTATGTATACATCACGCGAAATCAAACTCCTCGCACTTCATCACTCCAGAAAGACCAAAGTACTCATCCCACAATAAAATATTTTTAAGATGAAATTTAACTGTTAAAATCCTTTTTGACTGAATTGGTATTTACTAGCGCATAAGAGATCGAGGCATGAATTTTCGATATTTCAAACCCACTCTGTCGTGTAGCTTATGACTGAGTATCATGACTCCCGTGATAGCCTTAGACAACTCCTCTCTATCCAACTCTGCACTCCTCAACTCGAAGGGCAGTTGATCAGGAAAGTCGAGTTACATCTTTCGATTGACCAATCCAACGCATTGGGATTCTTCCTCTTGGGTGTCGTACTTCGAAGCCTCCAGTAACCACAAACGTCTCCAAACTGTCTCCTCGATCACGAGCAATGTGTTCGAAGAATCGGAGGACTCGTCGATGGCATGTTGTCGACAATCTGTCGGTGATTCTCAGTTCTTCAAGAATGGAGGCATTATTTCACCTTAATCCATGAAGTTAATTATTCTCCAGCACCAAATTTTAAATGCATCTTTTCTACTTCTCTCGCTTGGTCTCATAGTACAAGTCTCCGCGCCATACATGAATATTGCGAAGACGAGAAATTTAACTAGGCACATTCACGTCGTGACGATGATAGTTCTGTTCTACCATAACTTTTTCAGCTCTGGCATCAGTTCTTCTTTTCACCTCAGCCTCGCATCTTCCATTTTCGGTGCATACTGGAGCGTAAGAAACTCAGCAACCGCTTCCAGACCATGATTCACATGATTTTACATACAATAAAAATATATTTTGTGGTTTGTTTTTTTTTTTGTATAAGAGTATATTATACGTCCTATTATCCTGCATCCTTAAGGATGAGTAGATTGCCAAAGAACTAATTTCGATAAAAGTCTGAAATTGACAGGAATGAAAAAAAATCATGAGCGCTCTACTACTCTTGATGATAACCTCCGTGACCAAGCTAGGAAGACACCTGTCTTGCAACCCGAAGGTTGCGGGCTCGATTCCCGATAGAGCCCAGATTTTTTTTAAATAATTACACTATGGTTTTCACTTAAGGCCTCTCAACATATTTCTGATTGATTGAAAAAGATTGCCACATAGCATGAAACCCACCAGGTTATACTGTATAAATGGAAACTTTGTAAAATACAAAAGCCTCTCTCACACTCAGACTTAAAACATTTCAGCAAAGAAACAAGCAATCGCATATAAGGACACAGCTGGATCCGATTAAGAAGGGAAAAAATACGCATTCAAGAAAACAAATTGCGTTTCAAGTGCCTCGTTATAATTGCCCTTTAACAGCGCAACAGCGGTCAATCACACCAACGGGGCTTTGACAAGAATACTGCACTGCTCGAAGGCTGCATTCTAGTTACTGCCGCTGATGATATCTGAAGACGTCTCTCGGAATCCGGATGGCCATGAGGCTGAATCTATTCGCTCTTCTGCACTCTTAATACAGCCTCCACTATTTGCGCGAAACCTTGGCTTGCTAATAGAACGTATTAGCTTTATCGATTAAATCTATAAGCATGTACATACATGCGAGTATACGTATAAATTGTGATCACTTAAACAATGATTTAAGATAAATTTCAATTAATTTACAATAAAAAAATCTGTAACTTTTATGACAATCAACATCTAATGACAGTGTAATATATTAATCATAAAAGGACCATTTATATAGTGCGATTTCGAAATAAGTTTCTTATAAAGGGCGCGCTAGCTCTGGATTCGAGCCCGCTTATATTGAGAGCTTAAAAATATTTAAAAATAAATATATTTAATATAAATTGAGGATATGGTGGTGGCTGAAGGCATGAGATTAGAAACTTATTCGCTTTTGTAAATGTCAAGTTTGGTAAGAAAACCGCTGAAAACTTACCAAAGGAAGACGAACTACCAAAACATCTTTGTAGGCCTTCCTCTTTGTGATATTATCGTGTTTAGGTGTAATACATTCAGCTCTAGATGTAGTATAGTTTTTGTGTGCAGTGTTCATGTTATGTGTATTTTTAACAAATAAGCAAATAAAGGTTTATTGATAGTAACATAGTACGTACATATGTTATATAAATACATTCCGAAATCGCTCATATATCTCAAGATAAATAAAGGTTTATTGATAGTAACATAGTACGTACATATGTTATACAAATACATTCCGAAATCGCACATATATCTCAAGATAAATAAAGGTTTATTGATAGTAACATAATACTCGTACGTACATATGTTATATAAATACATTCCGAAATCGCTCATATATCTCAAGATAAATAAAGGTTTATTGATAGTAACATAATACGTGCATATGTTATATAAATAAATTCCAAAATCGCACATATATCTCAAGATAAATAAAGGTTTATTGATAGTAACATAATACTCGTATGTACATATGTTATATAAATACATTCCGAAATCGCACAATCTCAAGATAAATAAAGGTTTATTGATAGTAACATAGTACGTACATATGTTATATAAATACATTCCGAAATCGCACATATATCTCAAGATAAATGAAGGTTTATTGATAGTAACATAGTACGTACATATGCTATATAAATACATTCCGAAATCGCACATATTATATATCTCAAGATAAATAAAGGTTTATTGATAGTAACATAGTACGTACATGTGTTATATAAATACATTCCGAAATCGCACACATATCTCAAGATAAATAGCAGGAAATATATAATACATTTCAGAGAGAAACTATCAAAAGGTCTGGGTACATCTGCTTACATCCCCTCGGTTGAGATACATCCATCAATAAAGGGAGAGCCCGGCTGCGAGAACATCAAATATTTTTCAGCACACACCATTTTACACGTAAATTAAGATAGAACATAAATTTTATAAATGGCAGAATAAATAAAAAAGCAATTTATTGCATTGTATTGTACTTACTATTTCGTTGTTTACAATAAATCTAGTAAGTTTATTGCTAAGATGCAATATCTTTCAACTTTAGGAAGTATTAAGTGAAACCCTTTTTTAAATAAATTAGGTACCTAGGAGGATATAATCTGCAACCCCTGGTTTAGTAGATAGGCATTTTATCAACTAGGTCACGAAGGTGGTTTAGTGGACAGGCATCTTATCAACTAGGTCACGGAGGTGATTTAGTAGACAGGCATCTTATCAACTAGGTCACGGAGGCGGTTTAGTAGACAGGCATCTTATCAACTAGGTCACGAAGGTGGTTTAGTAGACAGGCATCTTATCAACTAGGTCACGAAGGTGATTTAGTAGACAGGCATCTTATCAACTAGGTCACGGAGGTGGTTTAGTAGACAGGCATCTTATCAACTAGGTCACGGAGGGGGTTGGAGTTTTTTTATTTTTTTTTATTTGCCTTCTCTTATTATTTGTATGGCTCATGGCTAGGCTTTATGATTTCACTCTTCCCGATCCTGAACCATGATGAGTGCATCACTCAATCAATCAGGAATTAGTCTATTCATCTTCTTGAAAATCATCCTCTTGCTCAACGCCCCTCAACACTTAGTCACTACCTGCTGCTCCAGAATGTCTTCACTCTTCTAGCGACATGACTTAAAGGTTAATTCATGTTGATGACAGGCTTTCTTTAACCTGTAGATCCTGTAAGATGAATAAATTGGAGCGTTTTATAGTCCGTGAGATTTTAAATATTAATCAATATAAAATTAACTAGTGGCGCTAATCAAGTGACAATCTCCGTAGCGTAGTTAGTAAGATGGCTGTCTCCCGAATCCCCCTGGAAACTAATTTTTCTTAAAAAGGATTCCAGTCCAGGGTTTCACTTAACGACTCTTGAAAGTCATTCTAGTTGGTTGGAAGATATTGCCAGATAACAATACGCCCTCTAGGTTGTACAGTATACAACAAAAGTGTAATACAATACAAGTGTATTTTATAAGTTCTCTTTTGTGTAACACAGTGCTTTTGAGACGATATTTTTTAAACAAAACAGAATAATTTTACGCAATTCTCATACAAATCGCACGATATTGTGTGTATGATTAAACTTCTTCCATTCCTTGTCTATGTCTCACTTCCACATATCAAGGTCTTGTCTGTAATTCCAATCATTGTTTTAATGCTGATACATGATTGATTTTCGTGCCCAACCAATCAGATTCCTCGAAGTGGACTTGAGTCATTGCGCCCGCGAGCGCCTAGCCCGGAGGCCACAAATTCAATGCCGTAGCAGACCATAACAAAAACTGAATACACCAATACCTCATTTTACCAATTCTTACCAGTTAACTTGCTATAACGCAATTAAAAAGTAAAGGTTCACAAGAAATCTGCACGTGCACAAATTACAGGTGAAGTTTAAAAAATATTAATTCGAACTATCAAAAGGAAAGCTTTCCAGAGACAAAAGTTGTTAAAAGCTGCATCTTAACCCGCCTCATCAAATACAGGATATCGAAAAAATATGTATCCACATTTAAATAGCTTGTAACTAACATAGCTGATTTTTTATTTTAGATTTGACAGTTGAGAAATAATGGTTGAAACCAGGCTAAGTTTTGAACAAAGAAAATTTATTTTGAAGTACTACTGGAAGTAGGAAAACGCGGTAGTAAACTTTTTATTTCGAGGATTTCTCAAGAATAAGGTTTGTGCTAAAAAAAACTGAAACCATTGATGAATTACGAGTAGCCATTGAAAGAGAATGTGCCTAAATACCAAATTAAATGATTCTCGATGTTTGTGATTCCGTCGCTTCGGCAAACCGATAAAGCGAGCGAGAAGCTATCATTCCGATATCAGTGCACCGACGGATTACACGCAGTCCTTTATTTACAATCTTAACAATTTTTACCTTTTTAAAATTTTCTTTTAAGAATGTTTTGCGCCGCAGTACTATATACATAAACTGGCGCAATCCATTAAAAAAAACCACATCCTCGATTTCGTGAATTTTGGAGAATATTAAAAAATATTTTCACATGATTGCCAATTGAAAAAAAAATTAGAACAGCTAAGAGTAAGGTATGCATCCCAATATATTTGTAGATATTTCTTAGATTATGTTATTTATACTATGGAGTAAATTCCTATTATTTATGCTAGTGTTTTTTTCTCTCTTCATGAAACGTATAATAAAAAGACAATTTATACAGCGCTGTACAGAGAACAAACTCTCCTCAACGGCGCACTAGCTTGAGACTCGAACCAACTATTATTGACAGATTAAAATAAATAAATGTATTTATTATTATTATTATTATTATTACACATGACAAGAAATATACACAATTTGAGAAAAAACAACAGGTAATTTGATTTGGACATATAATTTTAATGGATCTGGGTTTGTTGCCTTTCATTTGTCGTATCCCCAGTAAACCAGGCTTTTGCCTGTATCTCACTGAGGATATTTAGCATGAAAAAATAAATCGATACTTCTTTCCGATTTTTGATTACACAAAAAAGCCCCATTGCACGCTCTCATTAACCTGGCAAAAAGTGACACTCAACTACAACTGGAAACATCTTGAATGTAAGTCGAGTATTTGGATAGGAAGGTAAAGGATGCGACCATTAATTAGATTAGGTACTTCCCAGCATCTTCAGATATTCAGATAAACAAATTTGGTAATAAAAATGCACAAAAATTATCAACGGATGACAAACTACAATACTCCGATATGTCATAGTAACACATTCGGATTTACGTGTAGTGTATTGTATGTATGTATGGTTAACACAACATTATAAATGTTGATAAAATACCTCAAAAAGGGCGTTTGTTCTTGAATAATGGCCGTAAACTCCTTTATATGAAGGAGTGTACGCCAGTGTCAAGTGATGTTTACTTCAAAGGATCCCGTTAGTTTTATCCACATGAACAACTTCGGCAGACTTGGTTCCGCGTCCATAGTTAATATTTTGAGTTTACTTTAGCAACTCAGCCCGAGACTACGGTTATCTAGTGAGATACTATAAAGTGAAACTACAATAGTTTCAACTTAACTATCTAAAAAAGGTTATCTTCAAGTTTTTCTAAAGCTGCACATGCCACCCATATAATATCTAAAACTAAGAGGTAGCTCGTTGCATGCTACAGGACCAGCAACGGCAAAAGCTCTAATAATATGAATTTACACGAAATTTTTCGAGAACGCTTATTATTTTTAAATCGAGGTTTTAGTGTAGCAGATTTTTCTGCTCTCTTGTAACTGCAAACTTCCTCTCGTGGACCAGCATACAGGAAGTGAGCTCATACTACTGATACAAATTGTCCATTCGATAATTTTGGCACAAGGCGTGGTCCGAAATATTTTTGCTTGCTTCCGCACTGCACTATTTGAATTCTCTTTTCCTATACAAACGCCTTGAATTTCAAGACTCTCTTGATTGAAAGCTTTTTAACAAGGCAGACAATTCTTGTTTTCTTAGTATTTATGTATTTATTGACAAAAAAAACGATATTCAAATGTCCTATTTCTATTATATTATTTGAAGTTGAAGGCATCCACTATTTGCTCGAATACGAGCTGGTGACTTCCAATTAGAACCTTTTTCAACTCCTAGACCCATTCGATTCCTGATATTTCTCAACCAGAAGAACTTCTATATACTCAACTATAATACCTTTTTAATTTTCAACCTTCGAAATATATTTAAGCAGTCAAACTGTTCAAAATATAATACTTTACAACTCATTGCAAGTTTTAAAAGCTTGATAACCTACGTGGCTTTATTGGCAAGGCACATGTTTTTTTCAACCTAGGGGTTTTAGATTCAATTCCCGTTGAAGCCCAATTATTTTTCGTTCCGTACTCAATGCTGACCATCGTTCTACGCATCTCAAACTTGATACAACATCTGTTTTGATCGTTCCCTGTCCTGGGTTATTTTGAATGCAGCGCTTAAAGAGGAACCTGTTAACACCTTTATGTGATCCGACCATTTGATGAGACACATTTCTCTTGTTCGCCTTCCCTCAACATATCCTAGATCATCGGCTTATCCTGTCCTACATCATTATTTCAAGCAATGTGTTCAAGGTACTTGTCACCTAAGGCATTTTAAATATCATTCTGGTTGATTGTAAAATATTGTAACATGATAATAAACCCGCCAGGTTGTGCTGTAATCAACTTAAGTGTAATATATGCCAAATATTCCAGTAAATTTGATTTCCTGTGTATTCTTAACATGGTAAATTTAAATTTCCTCGATTGGGCCACATTTCGAATGATTCGTCAACAGATCCACTATACAAGTTCGTGTTTCATAATTGTGTATAAAAATGCGATTTAATTAATAAAAATTAATTAAGACACTAAAAACAAGAAAGTAAAAGCTACTTAAAGAGAAATTTAACATTTTCATCTCAAATTGTAGACAGTGTTGATTTGCATACACATTATACAATATTAACAAGCTGGTGAACAGTATGACTGGCAAAACATTAAATAAGTGAACATTTTTTATAAGCATCAATGAAACAAAGATCTGCCAACATTTGTAAAGATTAGTAAACTTCCGTCTTCAGAATAAAGAGGTAAACAGTAAATACTCTTGTATCTTGGACAAAAGTTATGGCCTCCAATTAGCGAGCTGAGGCTTAACTAAAGGTCGTGCAACGCGTGACAAATAATAATATAAACTTGTTTGTCTCAATTAGAAATAAAAAAGTGTCGAAATACGCTTTGTAGGAAATGAGATTTAAAATAAACATTTATAATAGAACTAAAGTGGGCAGTGCAGAGCACCTGAAGGCCTGTTGTCCTCCCCATACCTTTCTATGGGTATATGACTTAGGTTCATTATAGAAGGCACATTCGAAGTCTTGAAATGTTTCACCAACGTTTCCTTCGCCGATTTTTTTTTTGGATCCACTAGACTGATGTCACAAATGTCTCGGTCCTTCAACGCTCCAAAGTAAACCTGTGAAGGATATGGTTGTAAAAGCGAAATTGCGATGGACCGGACATGTGATACGCATGGATGATCATAGGCTCACAAAACTCGTCTTGTACGGAGAAGTAGTGGGCAAGCGAATGGTCGGTGTGCAGAGAAAGCGCTATAAGGACAGTCTGCAAGAGTCGCTGACTTTTTTCGGGTCGGATGAGGACTGGGAGCAGGTGGCTCAGGACTGTAGAGGATGGAGAACCATCTGTTCTCGGACTGATGGTGTCTCAATGGCTAGACGTATGAGAAACATGCAGCATGCTACGAACATGCTTCAACATTCCCAGGCGACTCAGTGAGATCCACATGTCTGTGACATCTGCGGAAGGGAGTGCCCATCTAGGATCGGGCTGTTTTCTCACAGAAGATCACATGATTGACGTAAAAGAGCAGCATAAGATTTGCATTGGTGTGGTAAGGGGATCCTCGAATACGAAGCCCAGTAACGATGACGATAGTAGGCAATCCCTTGCGATCGAATAGGTCTATCATTATCTTAGACAACGCACCCATAGATTGTTCTAACAACCTATTCCTATATCATATGTCGAACCAAACTACCTTAAGAAATGCTTATAGATAGAACGATCTCACTTTTTTACCGTGTGTGTCCTCCAGCTGTCAGTTTTTAAATAAAGCATTTTAAGCTTTTATAGTAATGGGAGTTAGTTGTTTCGGCTAAACTAAAATTTCTTGTTTGATCATTTATATTTTTAGCTGATGTATATCCCGTACTCTTTAAACTTTGTAAATTTTTTTCTTTCTTGTTTGCTATATATAATTTCTCTTAAAGTTTTGTAAGTAAAAGGACTTTACCAGTGTGAGTAAACTTGCAACAATAAATAAACGTAAACGTTTTTCATGTGTCGTTCGACTCCTTCAGGAAAAAAATAAATGAAGTATAATCATTGAAATTATTTCAATTTTTACGTTATTTATAAAAAAATTATTTGATTTTAATTTCATTCATTTACATTTTTAATATATTTTTTATCACATGTGATATAATGTTTAATGGTTTTTTTAGATAAAGAATACCATGCTGGTTTTCACTGAAGGTATCTTTATTTATTTATTTATTTAACACTTTTATTGCAATACAATTTGGCGGGATTATTGCCAGACGGCAATCTCTTCCAACCAACCAAACAACAGTAAATGAAGCAAGTTACGTGGTCGTATAAATCATTCAAATGACTATCCATCCCCACGAAATCCATAAATATATACGTGAGCACATGCCCACGAACCCCACAAAGACGGACAATCACCCGAACATTATTTTTCATATAAAGTGAGATATCATCAATCAAAAGGAAAGGAAGGGATGGTGGAGAGGAAAGGAAAAGAAAAATCAGGAATGGAAACACGTTATTTTACTGACTAGAAATTAAGATTTTTTTCAGGTGCTTCTTAAAGCATGCCAAGGACGGAGCGAGTCTTATATTGGTTTGTAACTGATTCTAGAGTCTCACTGCATGGACAGTAAAGGACGACGTAAAGAAAGAGAAGCGGTGAACTGGAAATGCCAATAAACAATCTCTGTTTGAGCGTAGCGCTAATCTATGATTGGAAAGACGCTTGGTTGGTCGGAAGATACTGTCATGTGGTAATAAACCCACCAAGTTATATTGTATACAAAGAAAGTGTAATACAGTATATATCACAATAACAAGTATAAAACTTAAGGTAATGTATTAACGTCTTTTTCCAAAGAAACAAACAATTCAGGATGCATATAGTATACCTTTCAAAATATTGTTAAAAAATATTAGTATTACAAAACAATATATAATAACAAAATATTATGTACAACAAATTTAAATACAAACACAACGGAAACACACTGATATTTTAATTTGTCGCGGTATTGTGATCAATATCGAAATTTGATATTTTGAAACATAAAAGTTTCATCGAATCACAATTAAGACGTGTGTCCGACAACCTTGAGAATCCGCGACTATGGGCGGTCGTTAAGTTTAATGTTTAAAATGCATAACTGGTTTCTTGTTATAAATAATCGCTTATTATAAACAAAAGAGAAATTAAATGACTTTGGAGATGAATTCAAATATCTTTTGAGGTCAATTTCAGACGGAAATATCCTTGGAATTAAGGCTGGTGAGTTTATTGCTTTTATTTATAAATTATGGTCGACAGTGCAAAACATAATCGTTTGGCGAATAGACTCATCCAATGGTATACAAGATGAACAAAAAGGCTGATATAATGGCACACTGGATTAGGAAAAACTTAGTAAGTTTCAACAATTTCCAGTCCAAATATATAAAAAAAGGTGAATGAAACAAAAAAAACATATTTCAATAGAATGAACCTGTAGTGCAATACATTTTTAGAACGATGAATTAATTTTTCAATACCTCTGAAAAAAATATTCTGAAGTGTAACAATATTTTTTGGGCTGTGGTGATCCCGGCGGCGACACTCCATCGAGTACCGTTTTGACTAAGGATTATGGTACAAAGCCATACGTTTATCTTCTCTAACAATTGACTCAATTATTTATTTTTCTTTACCATATTTTTCTTTACAATTAATATTCATTGCAATATTCAAAACGTGGTTACATCTGGAGAGTTTTGAGTTTCAGAGTTTTGGCCTCGATCAGTCACTCGTCTTATTCATGCTGAGATGATCATGTAGAATTCAAAACACTGTGATTTTGGAAAGCTCTCGCCTTGCTGCTTTTCTTTTTATTTTAGTTTAACTGGTATGTATCTGTGGTATCTGTCCATACACTCTTTTTGGGACTTAATGGTAAAATAGAAAACGTCTGGTAGCAGCGGTCCATCTTAATAACTTTCAAGCAGATGCACATGTTGATGAGATGTTTGCTGAAGAATAGGTGACTAATGTCACTTTGGGTCGCAGTAACTTTGGACAGAACACTGATGTATAGGCCTCATCTAACCAGACTCCAGGCAAATACTGACAACTGACTTATAATCCTTCCTAAAATGGCTGGGTCTAAGGTATGCAACATGCCTAAACTGCGCATTACAGCGATTGCCTAAATGTGCTCCATAACAAAGTACTCGTATTATGCTTTCGTTTGACTTAGAAGCGTACACCAAAACCTTATTGGTACCCTGCTCAATAAAAGTCAGTGGCGCTCTGAAGCCAACATCTTTGGCTTAGATTTCAGTTTTGACAAACCTGCTGCCTCCTTATCTATGAGGCAAAGAAATTTTAATGAGGCAATACCAGAAAATATGCCTTAATTACATGATATAATACACGTAGAGGTTTCCAGTTTTGGGGTGCCTGGTCATGATCGATGAAAGGGTGTTGAATTTTTCCGGAATTTGCAACACGGCACCCTTTGCGATATTTCTATCGAAATCTACCTAAAACAGCGCCTTATTGCAATAAGTATACGCTAAGTGTCATTTAGGAATTCAGAAGAAGCTCAACTGTTGAAGGTAAGCTTTTTTGATGCATTTCAGTGTAAGTGTTTTTTGAAGATATATATTAAGTTATAATAATATTAACTTAAGTGTTTGTTACAATTGTAGTTATTACCCTACTCTTTATATCCAAAGAGTGATCAAAATAAAAGACAAACGATATTGTTTTGTGGTTTGAATGTAAAAAAGATTGACATCGACAAGGCGTAATAAAATTAAGGAAAAAAATTGAAAGTAACAATTATTTTATCTCCCTCTTCATTAGAAATTCGTGGGCAACTGTTCCCCTGCACCCCGTCACTATGCCACTAAGAAAATAGTAATCTTGTTTCATAAAGTAAAATGAATATGAATGTCCTACAGGAATCTAAAATGTGAATGTCCTATAGGAATCTGAAAAGTATAAATAGTAAAAAAAATCAAACGCCTGTCTTTAGACGCGTCAGTGAAATCAACTATGGTTTAGACGCGTCAGTGAAATCAACTATGGTTTAGACGCGTCAGTGAAATCAAGTATGGTTTAGACGCTTCAGTGAAATCAACTGTGGTGTAGACGCATCAGTGAAATCAACTATGGTTTAATCCAGGGGTCTCCAAACCACGGTCCGTGGGCCAACACTGGCCCGCGAGCACCACCAATTTGGCCCGCGATAGCTATCTCCGCCGCAATGAAATGTCCTCGACACTTGCCCGTAAGTACCAACCGAAATTGCGAACGGAACGGAGTCCACTCCCGCACCCTGCGCCATAGATATCTCACTCTACGGCTAGTGCCAAAACGAAAATTTCCGCGTATTCAAAACTACAGTATGTTGGTATGATGAGCTAGCTAGGTCTTGGCCCTTGGGATTTAGTGGAGTCAGTGTGGCCCTAAGGCTTAAAAGTTTGGAGACCCTTGGTTTCATCCATCGAATATCATGAAATCCTATGGAGTAAGATAGATATAATTTTCACCGATACATATGAAATCTATATAAATAAAAATGTAAATGTTCGTTAATTATTGCTAGCTAATCTCCGGAAGTTCTCTACCGATCGCTTTGAAATTTTGAGTAAAGTTAATATTCGTCAACGGAAATGTTTTTTGATTTTTATTTATATATATATATCAGTGTATATAATAAAATTTTTGAATCAGAATCAACATTACCTAGGCGAACCTGTCGGGGACAAAGATATCAAATATTGAATATCAACTGTCAAAATATTGACAGTTGAGCATATTGCATTTTCGAGGTTTAGTAATTAATATTTGATATTCAATGATTTAGTCTATATACATAAAATATAAAATAATTTTATGTTTGATAATAAATATTTCCTGTTGAATAATAATTCTACGATAAATTAGGTTAGAATCCAAGATACGTCAAAATAAAATTTGTGTTAATAAGGATAAGTTCCATTGTGTCATAGCAGCTTGAGAAAATCTTAATATGGCTGAGTCTAGACTTTATAGCGCAAGCGCAGGAAATATATTTGGCAGAACTAATACTAAATTTGTAAAAAATATCCAACTAAAATTTTATTTGTTTTGAAATATTTTGAGTATCGTTAAAATAAATATAATCGCTAAAACAAATATAGCTTATATGTATAAAGAGATCTAAAATAAATATAACTTACATGTATAAAAAGATCGAGGATCGCTAAAATAAATATAACTTATATGTATAAAAAAACAGATGCGTGACACTCTCGCGTGGTAGAGTGAAACTTCTTAGCTCCTAGGAAAAGTTGATTTTATGCATTGCTTTTTTTCGATTTGTTAACGATTTTTTTTAGGATTAGGAAATGGTTCTGTGGAATTTAATTCAAGAAAGTCTCTTTTAATTCGATGAAAAAACTATTTTTTTTTATTTTTTATAATAAACAATAATAAATATCTGCGCTAATTTATCCGCCATTTTCATTTCATAATGTGCGTTGTTAACATACCTACCTCTAAGATTATCTTTTTCACTTAGTTTTTTTAACTTATTTTTTTATTTTTCTGTTCAATTAGCGATAAAATTTAATTGTGTTGATTGATTTTCGTTTAAATTCAAATCATATCGTGAATTGATCTCTTGGAGTGACGCGATTATTTGCTTCACAGAGACAACGTGATGCTGGTATGTACATTTTTGACAAACGTCATATTTATTTTAAACGAACTGACAAATTTTTGCTTATTTGTAACAAGATGTATTAATTTGTCATCATTGTTGTTTTTTTTAATGTATTTACCTAAATAACTTGCTATTTATTAGAATAGATATTTATTGTTCATTAATGACGCGTCCAAACATGTCACATCCAAATTTAATTCGTGCGTAGTTTGCAATGTATTTCCTTAACATTTAATTAATTCCAATAATATCTCTCTTTGCTTAACATTTAATTCGTTCCAATTATCTCTGTATTTCCTTAACAATACTCCTATTGGACAAATATTTGACAAATGCGTGTCCAGCTGCAAAACAATCGATCAGCTGAGATATTCTCACATCAATTGCTGGAAATTGGGGACGGAAAGGTGCAGGTTGATATGACCCCAGGATGAATTTCACTGTCTCATAACTTAATGTTTCACAATTTCGAGGAAGCAGCAGAACGACGTGTAGCCAGACTTGAGGATGCACGGTTGCGAGCACGGCGATCGCGTTCTGCAGATTCAGAACTGGTTCGTTCTCAACAGAATGTACGCGACAGGCTGATAGTGGCTGAAATAGGTCATTAGGAATATCAAAAGTATCTTTTTTATATAGAATTTAATTTTATCTATACGTTTATATTTCAAAATATATCAAATCGTATATAGAAATGGAGATTTTTTAATTAGTTTTATATTCATTCGTTTGAATCAGACCAAGCTTCGCTCTGAAGAATACGTTCATTTGCGAGATACAGTTGTAAATGACGGTAATACAACTAACGTTTGAAGACTAACGATTTGGCCATCTTCATATACAGGCAGTCCACGTCATATGCATGAGTATGCTCAATATGCAATTGCGTATGTTCGTCACTACGGGTGTCCAGACCTATTCACTACATTCACATGCAATTCAGCTTGGGACGATATACAACAGCTCATGGTAAAACATGAAGTGTTTCGGTCTGTGCGCTGCTGGATATACTCAGTGGAATAGCAAAATAGAGGATGGCCACATGCACATATAGTACTAATCTGGCTCTATGACAAAATCACTTGAAACGAAATCGACAATGTAATGTGCGCTGAAATACCCGATGCCGACGTCAATAAGGATTTGCATGAAGTTGTGACGAAATATATGATACATGGACCTTGCGGTACACTAAATCCAAATTCACCATGCATGATAGACGGAAAATGATCTAAGCGATATCCTCGAGCATTAGTATCCAACACGGTTACAGGAAACGATGGATATCCTTTATAAAGAAGAAGATCAACAGAAGATGGCGGGAAATTAGCAACCATACAAATGTGAAATGGTGACATCAAAGTAGACAACCATTGGGTTATTGCATATTCGCTTTTGCTATCAAAAACATACAAAGCGCACATAAACGTGGAATACTGTAACCCCGTTAAATCGATCAAATACATTTGTAAGTACAATACGTGAATAAAGGCAGCTACATGGTAGTTTTTGGCGTGCAACCAGAATGCGGGATGGGAATGCGGTCATACATATCGATGAAATCGCACAGTATCAGGCTGGAAGATACATAAGCAGCAATGAAGCTGTATGGCGAAATCTTTCATTTCCCATACATGAACGAAGTCCAGCTGTTGTTCACTTAGCAGTACATCTAGAAAATGGACAACGCGTTTATTTCAGAGCTGCAAATGTGCAACAAATAGCCCTGAATCCACCGGCTACAACGTTAAATGCTTTCTTCACGTTATGTCAAAATGACGCGTTTGCGAAAATACTGCTGTATCAGTGATTGTGACATCAAAAGAAGAATTGGTTGAAAAAGTATTTACCAATATTCAAATCAATTATAAGAATCACGATTGGCTGAGTGAACGAGCTATTGTTGCCGCCAAGAACAAAGACGTTTACGAACTTAACAATATTATTCAGTTCCTTTTTTAATGTTTCGCAATTTTATATGTTTTTGTTATAACTTTCTTTCTTCTTTTTCAGTGCAATCGATCTTTCATTTGAATTCAAATCATATCGTGAATTGACCTCTTGGAGTGATGCGATCATTTGCGAGCACGGCAATAAACGCGACAGACTGAGAGTGGCTGAAAGACATAAAAAATATTGTATACCCACAAGCATTGTGAAATTAAACATATTAGAAACGTGTGCTTTCTCTTTTCTTTATTTTCCATTTAACCAGACTGAGCCACAGCAACGCGTGGCCGGGTACAGCTAGTATTAAAATAAAAATCTACGTTGGTTTATTGTAAGGTCTATATCATATAAGTTTGATTTGCACTAACGCATTAGAAATATTGCCAAATAACTTCATAAGATATGGATGGTTCAGAAGCCAAGTGACCCAAGTCTAAAAATATTGAATTTTAGATCACTGCATGAAAGGTGTGCGAAAAGCTTTAGCTTTTAGCAGAAAATGCTTTTGTACAAAATAAGTGTAATAAAGGTACTCAATATAACACTTTTCAGAATTGCGATCACTGAAATACCGTACAAAATTAGAAACACTAAAATGTTTGAACGTAGTTTACTCAAAACTAACCAGAGTGGACTTGGTACACTTGGCTTGTGAACGACCCATATGTAAAACAAAATTGATAAAACAATAAATATCCTAAAATATATTTTATTTAAATAACTTCACATAAAAGAATTCCTCCATAATAATCTAATTTATTGTGACATGACAAACATCTTACGCCCACCAATGAAAAACAAATCATGACGCACCCACTTTTGAAGTGATCAATTTTTTTTAGTAATTATTATTAATCTGGCAGAATTTAAATTCAAATCACGCTTTGAATGATCTAGAAGGAATTTTATCAAATCAGGCGAGGTCAGGCATTCGTTTGTCGCATAAGTCTTATATAAGATGTCATTACTTTGTGTTTTTTCATTCTGATGCCTTAAAAAATATATTCTCAAACTAAATGGAAAATAATCCTATTGAGAGTTAAATGACCCAGGATTTTGAGATTATTTAAACAGTTATTTGACTGACGACCTTCGTAGTATTTTAAACTAACCATGAGTAACCTACCTAACATAACATAACTCAATCTTACGTAGCCTACCTTACCTAACGTAACATGATATAACGTGACGTAATGTGACATCGCGCCACGTCACGTCATGTAACGCAACGTACGTAACGTAATGTAACGTACGTAACGTTACGTAATGTAACATACGTAAAAAAACGTAATGTAACCCACATAACGTAACGCGCATAATTTAAAGTTACGTTACTCAACGTTACTTTACGTAACATAACATAACCTAACGTAAAGCATAAGTTTTGGGAATGATTTTTGATGAAATAAAAAAGAGGGTACAAGTTTGCCTAACCTAACCTTACATAACTCAATCTTACGTAGCATACCTTACTAACGTAACATGATATGACGTGGCGGAATATGTCGTCGCGCCACGTAAGGTCATGTAACGCAACGTACGTAACGTAATTTAATGTACGTAACGTAATGTAACGTACGGAACGTAATGTAACGTACGTAACAAAACGTAATGTAACTTACGTAACGTAACGCGCGTAATTTTAAGTTACGTTACTTTACGTAACATAACATAACCTTACCTAAACCATAAGTTTTGGGATTGATTTTTGATGAAACCAAAAAGAGGGTACAAGTTTGCATAACGTAACCTAACATAACTCAACCTTACGTAGCTTACCTTACCTAACGTAACATGATATGACGTGACGTAATATGACGTCACACCATGTCACGTAGTGTAACGCAACGTACGTAAATTAACGTACGTAGGGTAATGAAACGTACGCAAAGTAATGTAACATACGAAACGTAACATAATGTAATGTACGTTACTTAATGTGAGTAACTTAAATTTACGTCAACGTTACTTTACGTAACATAACATAACGTAATATAACATATAACATTACCTAACCTAAAGCATACGTTTGAGGATTGATTTCTGATGAAACCAAAAAGAGGGTACCAGTTTAATTTTTTTTCATATTGTTTTTGACGTTTTCTTGTGAGGAAATCCACTTAGCTTTACTTCACTTAGAAATGTACGAGTATATGTAATAAAATTCAAGAATCATGATAAATAGTGTATTTGTTACCTCCACTAACATATTATAGAGGCTCGAGTTTCAACCTTATTAACTGAGTACTTCGTCAAACAAATTTAACATTCATTCTTACACTTAAAATATTTAACCCGCGGATCGTGCGACGGTACGTGGTTGGAAATATTTTCTGTGGTGGTCGGATGTCGTTATTGAAAAGTGGAAGACGTGAAAGAAGAAAACCAAGTAAAGTACGGTTGAAGCAAGTGAATGATGTTTTGAAAGAAAGAAAGGTAAAAAGTCGAAAAAAACGTGGGAGTTGTATGAGAACGTATATGGAAATACGATGGACGTGAGTCGAGATAGGAAAATAATCCCGAGTGAGCGCCGTTGAGGAGAATCTGCTCTCTAAATGTTTTTTTTATATAAATTGTCCTTTTATTATCTTTATTATAAGATTTTTCTCCTCCTTTACTCAATGATTAAACTCTTTTTTATCTTACATTTGACTTTATACAAAAATATTGCACATCAGTCATCTATCTGCACGTAATCTGGAAAACTTTTATTTTGTTCCTTATGGTAACAGTAAATATTCAAGCTTCAACGCCATACAGAAATTTAGACAATACAAATCTTACATTCTTTAGTATACTACCTTGATCAAAAAGTTTAAGGACTTTATTCATAAAATCGAAAATACAAATTTATTCATCAAAATCGATATGGTGCCCTTCAAAGTACCTCCCCATCGACTGCAGCGCACTTACGCCAGAGCTTGATCCAATCCTCGAAACACCGCTGGTACTTAATTTTCGGTTTGTCCATCAGAGCCGTCTTCGATTTTTTCATGACATCCTCTCGGGTGCTGTAACGCGTTCCGCGAAGCGGTTTTTTAAGTCGGTTGAACAGGAAAAAGTCACAGGGAGCCAGATCAGGTGAATTCAAAGGCTGCTGGAGTGTATTCGTGTTGTTTTTGGTCAAAAACTCATGGAAATCATGTCTTTCGCGATTTCAACGCTGTCCTTTTTTTGCATGAAATTGAGGTATTTCGGCACCAGTTTTGCAGCGACACGTCTGAAGTCCAAATCAGTAACCAAAATGTCTTGAGCGGATCCATAAGCGATGTTCAAGTTCTCTGCCAGCTCTCTGGTGGTCAATTTGCGGTTTTCGGCAAACATTTCTTTGATTTTATCGATGTTTTCATCGGTTTTCGACTGTCACTCCGTTCGTCATCCTCGACCGACTCACGACCACTTCTGAAGTGTTCACGCCACCGAAAAACCCTTCTCCAACATTTCCAAGGTCTGCGGACCGTTAAATCCGTTTTTCACACAAAATTTAATGCAAACTCGTTGATGCACAGTTGATGCCAAAGAATTGCAATCGGGTGACTGACAGCGCCACACGGTGGCCGGTCCTAAAACTTTTTGATCAAGGTAGTATAATTTAGTATCTAGTGGCCACTGAAAGACTGAAGGGTTTGAAAAAGTCATAACTTGTTCGTTTTTTTACAGGTTATCAAGCTTTACTACCCTAAGACATTCAGCAGCGCCTGCAATACGTCATTTGATTTCAACACCTAGTCAGAGATAACAACTACTTTTTGAACAACTTGATAATGAGTGATGATGCCCATTTTCATTTAAACGGGTACATCAACAAACAAAACTGCCGATTTTGGAGTACTGAGAATCCCAAGGAGTTACATAAGCATCAATTGCATCCCCAAAAATGTACTGATTAGTGTTATGACTGAAACAGTTATCGGCCCCTATTTCTTTGAAAATGAAAAAGATCAACCAGAAAGAATCAACGGGGCCCTGTATAGGACAATGCTTGTAATTTTTTTACGCCCAGCGGTCGAAGATAATTTTTTTTTTTTTTTTTTTTTTCAAAACAAGCTTAGCCCAATTACTTTGAAAAATACAAGACATTAAAAAAGAAGAAAAATTACATAGAAAAAAAAAAATAATAATAATGCAAATGCATACATACGACAAACATGTGATACACATATATTCACAGTCACTTAAGTACGTTGATGAGTGGTTTCTAACGCGCTCAATCTAAGAAGAAAATTTACTTTTGCTTTTGGTAATGTGATATGAAATATGTCAATATCCGAAGCAGTCCCGTTCAGAAGAGTTAAGGCCCTTCCAACAGGCATAGCGGCTGGAAGACACGTTCTTGCGTATGTTATTGAGAACAGTTCTTGCCGGCGCAGTCTAGTGTAATTGTTAGGAACATTTAACGCTAATCTTTGTAATAATGCTGGACAGCTCACAACTCCTCGAACGAGTTTGACAACGTATACCAGGAGACGCAGATCTCTTCTTACGCTCAAGGAGTTATACCCGAGTATGCCCAGCAGGAACTGGGTAGGATAAAGCCCAAGAAGTATGCTTCCAACAGGATAGAGCTACTGGCAGTGTGCACAGTACACTGCCATCGTCATCCTGGCAGTGTACTGTGCACACTGCCAGGATGACGGTGGCAGTGTGCACAGTACAGTGGTGTACATCCAACTTTTCCGGTATAAAATATAGCTTTTCCAAGTTTTCTTTTGATTTGCTTCTAAAAAAATATTAGTTATTTGCACTTTCAAATATATACAACATGGTCATACCGTTTTCATCACCAAGGATACATAAATTCTAGTTAAAGACTCCTATATCGCTGACTAGCGAAGCTCGTAAATCGTCTACATCTTTGATATATGCTTGTATTGAGAGCTTGTGGTCTGCCCATCGACTAAGTGATTTGGCACACCACATTCAATTAATTGGTCAGGCTTCGTCGTAAATTGTATCCAAATTCGCTGTAGAAAGAAATTGGCAAGTAGAGTGAATATCTGTCGCGCATACTTGTTGGACTAATATATAGTAGTAACCGCAATCAACAGGGCCGAAATGAGTATCAAAGAAACGAGAAATAATTTCAAATATTTTTGCAACATTTATTATCAACACAAACTTAAATTAATACTATGAGCCAAATAAATGTTATAAAATTAAAGCGGTTATAAATGTATAATTTCCTAAGTGTTAGTTAGTGACCGTTGTTTAGTGCAGCATTCACACTAAGTAAGTGGGCACCCCAGGGTTCAATTTTCTGGGGAATTCGACCATTAGACAATCTTATATCTGAATATTTTTTACTGTAGCTTACATGCTACGATCATTGATTCTTACAACGCTATAAAGCTACAAAAAAAGCACTCTATAAAACTGCTTGACAGAAAGGATGTAGCAGACTAAACCTGCCGATCGACTTGAGTTGAGCAAGTATTTGTTTATTTTATTTATTTATTTTACACATGACAAGAAATATACATCTTTTATGAAAAACAACAGGTAATTTAATTTGGACCCACAATTTTAATGGATCTGGGTTTGTTGCCTTTCATTTGTCGTGTACCCAGTAAACTAGTATAGTATAGAATAAAAGTTTTTAAATACCATAAGATGCTGAAAGACTTCTTATTCTTGGGGCACAACTATCTGAGAGGAGAAAAATACCACTTCTTAAAATTGATATTGATGAGCGAAATTGAGAGTTGATATAATTGGTAGAATACGCCTGTCTTGGTTATGCAACATTCGCAAAAGGACAGGTATCCAGATAGTTGAAGAGTTGTTCTGTATCGCCAAAGACAGGGTGATCATTTTCTCAAAAGTGGTCACGAAGGTCAAAGGGACTGGACACGGCACAAGACGATCGTCTTGGAAGTTTTATCTCCTATCCATCGTAAATTTGGTTTTGATCTGTCAAGATGATGTGTTTGCTGAAGTGTAACTGCTTGGTCATATATACCGAAACCCCCACAGACTTCTTCGATCCATAAAATGGCTAAAAATAATGCTCGATCGTAATAATTCCTCTCGTATCCCATATTATGTTTATAAATTTCTATCAAATCACTTTTTTAATGATTCTTACAAATGTTATTCGTATTTAAACTGAACTTAATACTAAATAACTTTAACACCGAATCTGAGTCAAACATTTTGAATATGGATAGAGTACATGGTTATCTTAAAACTACGGTTGAACCAACTTTTGACATTATTAATTTTTTCCATTGCCTGCGTCATACAACTTTTCTTCAGAATGAAGAAGATCTAAAAGACAGTAGACTAGATTATCCGGGATCGCACTAACCGGGTTTCGGATTAACCAAGGTAGTACCATAAATAGTCAGTTTTTTATAGCATTTAAAAGTTATTGCCCCAGTTAATGCGAACTGGGTAATCGAGAGTCTACAATAGTCTATTTTTTATGGCATCGAAAAATGATTTCATCAAAGTTTTCGGATTTTGAACTGCCCCGGTCAATGCGAACTGAGTAATCGAGAGTCTACAATAGTCTATTTTTTATGGCATCGAAAAATGATTTCATCAAAGTTTTCGGATTTTGAACTGCCCCGGTCAATGCGAACTGAGTAATCGAGAGTCAACAATAGTCTATTTTTTATGGCATCGAAAAATGATTTCATCAAAGTTCTTGGATTTTGAACTGCCCCGGTCAATGCGAACTGAGTAATCGAGAGTCTACAAGTCAATTTTTATGGCATCGAAAAATGATTTCATCAAAGTTCTCGGATTTTGAACTGCCCCGGTCAATGCGAACTGAGTAATCGAGAGTCCACAATAGTCTATTGTTTATGGCATCGAAAAATGATTTCATCAAAGTTTTCGGATTTTGAACTGCCCCGGTCAATGCGAACTGAGTACTCGAGAGTCTACAATAGTCTATTTTTTATGGCATCGAAAAATGATTTCATTCAAGTTCTCGGATTTTGAACTGCCCCGGTTAATGCAAACTGAGTATCGAGAGTCTACAATAGTCAATTTTTATGGCATCGAAAAATGATTTCATCAAAGTTCTCGGATTTTGAACTGCCCCGGTCAATGCGAACTGAGTAATCAAGAGTCTACAATAGTCTATTGTATATGGCATCGAAAAATGATTTCATCAAAGTTCTCGGATTTTGAACTGCCCCGGTTAATGCGAACTGAGTAATCGAGAGTCTACAAAATGATTTCATCAAAGTTCTCGGATTGTGAACCGCCCTGGTTAACGTGAACTGAGTAATCGAGAGTCTACAATAGTCTATTTTTTATGGCATCAAAAAATGATTGCATCAAAGTCCTCGGATTTTGAACTGCCCCGGTTAATGCGAACTGAGTAGTCGAGAGTCTACAATAGTCTATTTTTTATAGCATCTAAAAATTATTGCATCAAAGTCCTCGGATTTTGAACTGCCCCGGTTAATGTGAACTGAGTAATCGAGAGTCTACCATAAACTTTTTGGGATAATATTGAATATATTATATTTTTAAAGCCAATAAAAAAAATATTAGCATCTTCATTGAAAAAAGATAACAATAATACCTTTAAAATCCAAGACATTAAAGGTCGCCATAACAGATCGACATTTGAGGTAGAATTTTATTTTAGTTTTTTACATGAGAAGTAATAATATGTAAACATTGTATATGGAAAACAAGACAAACAAAGAAACAGGTTATTTAAAGTGGACACTCAGTTTATGTAGATATGAGCTTGTCTTTCATGCGACCAGTAAACTAGACATAGACATAAAGGTATCAAATTTTAATTGTAACATCACCTTAATATACAGTACCCGTCGGTAAGTAATACACATCGGGCTTAAGAAAGAGATTGTCGGCCATAATCGGCTAACTTCGGCTTTGAAGAGTGTCATCTCTGTCCCTAGAACGCTTGACAACGACTGACAAATCGCGTCGGAACACGTGTAAGAACAACAGAGACGACGCTCTACAAAGCCGAAGTAAGCCGATTATAGCCGACGTATCTTTCTTAAGCCCGGTGTGTATTACTTACCGCCGGGTATTGTACGTCGGGATTGATTTGCATAATATATGTCAACACACGCACTAAATTGGTGAGGCCGGAAACTTTTGAACATTACCACGTGTATTTAGAAAAACATACGATATGCAGATGCAGATAATAATAGTGGAGGAATAAAAAAAATAAAAACACAAAAATATCCGACGATAAAAACCGTCAAAATGATAAAAAAAAAAGATAATTAGAACACAGAAAAAATATAAAAAAGATAATAAGAACACAGAAAAAATTATAAAAAAGATAATTAGAACACAGAAAAAAATATAAAAAAGATAATTAGAACACAGAAAAAATTAATAAAAAAAAATGAACCACTCAAAAGAATCCGAATCAGACAGTATATTGTAGAAATACAATCGGAAAAGGAAAAGAGGCTCTCAAAAGCGAACAAAACAACCTTCAATGTGATGAATCACACATGAATTAACCTCCTCGTTTACATAACACAATCGAGGCAATAAAACCATTCGGCCCTGTACTGCTTACACTAAAGAGCGTAATAAATCTTCCTGTCAGAAACTATTTCAAATATTTAAGTAATAGTCCAATAGTTTTATCTAACATAATCTATCAAGAGTTGCGCAATAGTATATTCATAGTTCATTTGCATACAGATATATATTTCTATTAATATTCTAGTAGATTTCATTCCAAATTGGACGTCCTAGATTTTATACATATGTTCTTGACACACCTCAAGAACGGTTGTCATTTCATTCGGGTGCTGTTACACTACAGTGAAAGATAGTCACTCATTGGATAATTCGAATATTAGTTGAATTATTTCCTTATTATTTAAAAATAATATGTTATTATTCTAAAAGGACCCAACTCACATTTTACCAGCTCTAAGATAACCTTGATAATAATTTTGATGTATGGTTGCGAGACATGGTACATAGGCGAAAGGGATCGAAAAAAAAAATGGAGGCCTTCGATATGTGGACCTATAGACGTATCCTAAAGGATTTCCTGGAGAAACCACATTACAAATGACGAGGTTCTCAGCAGGATCGAAGAAACCAGGCACCTGTCAAGCACCATATCGGAAAGACGTGCAGAATGGATGGGTCATATGCTGCGACATGAAAATCTCCTGCACAATATACTGTAAGGAATGATTGAGGGATCGATTGGCAATGGGCGTCCTCGCCGAGAGTATATGGAGCAAATATGCCACGATATGGTCTGCACCTCCTGTACAGAGCTCAAGAGGATCGCTGAAGACCGAACGGCGTATGTATCATATCAAATGTATTATACTGCCAAGCAATCAAGTTTCTTAGACCTGCAAAGCAATCGGATTTCATATTCATACCAAGCAAATAAAAAATATACAAAATACAGAAAAAAATCACCGTTACTCGGATCATAGTCATGCCTAATGATATGCATTGCAAATATGACCAAGTAATAAAATTACTTCATAAATAAAATTAATTTAACATTTGAGGAAATGAAGAAGTTGAAATCGAATAATTATTCCTCGTGAGCTATGGTTATTCTTTTAACACTTGATTTTATGTGTAAAACTGTTGAAATATATGATAATTAACGGATGATTAACATATTTACAAGAATAATTTAATGTTTGTAAATTTATTTGAATTAAAATTTTGCAAATTTATGTAAGACATTAATTCAAAAAGCTGTTTGATTTTCTTTCTTTACGCATACTCGTTATTTCTCAAAGAAACCAATTAACAAAATTGAATGACCTCTATGGCTAGATAGCTCTTTTTTCAAATATTAAAATTAATATTAAATTTTAAAATTATTAATTAACGATCTCTATCACCTAATGATAACATGTCTGTCTTCTTATCCGGAGAATACGGGTTTGATTCCCGTTGGTATCGATATTTTTAAAAGGATTTTAGTCTGAACGACAGTAAAAGCGTTTTATTGTCGTCGTTGCTGGGCCTCGTAAACAATGATACCATCACCACTCCAACAGTGCAGTGCAAGTTTTTGTTTATTTTTAAGTGAGTGAGTCATTGCACACCAGCAAACTCACCGGCCACACAACTGTACTGGATCCGATGACACACTGAAGTTAGACGATTGGAGCACACCGCAATGTTGTCTTTTTCTCATTTTTTAAAGAATAAATATGACTGAAGTCATAGGTATCCTTATATTTCCAAATATTAAGCGGAAAAAATACTTGGTCATTCAAGGGAGGTAACACAGCACGAGGTTCGAACCAACGACCTTTCACACGGAATCCAGCGCATAACCGCGTGGTCATATACCTCACTTTACAGGGCTCAAAATATTCCGTTATCCTTTAATTATTTTCTTTATCCTTAAACCAATTCCTTTCCTCTAGTTCTACCATTATTGAAAGATATTAATCGTGTATTTGGTTTTTTTTATACTTCAATTTAAGTACACATATTTTTTATAAATTTTATCGTGGAATAATACAGTTGAATGTATCCAAGACGAGTTGGTTAGTTGTAACAAGCCTGTCAGATGTACCATATTTAACTATGTACACGAAAGTTGCGGAGGTTGCGGGTTCGATCCCCGCTGGAACCCAGATATTTTTAAATATGATTCCAGTCTGGTTAACACTTAGGGCCTATTAAAACATATTTCTGGTTGGTTGGAAGAGATTACCAAATGGCAATAAACTCGCCAGGTTAAAAAAAAATCTAGTTGGCTGGAAGGTATTGATTGCTACATGGCAAAGAGCCCATTAAAATTATATTGTACGCAACGAAAGTTTATTAAAATACAATAAATAATATGTAACTAAGAAATAGTTTTGTATTAATTGACTATTTTGCTGCGGATTCCGAAATATGGTTCGGAACTTCGATTTATACAATACCAACTAAACAAACAAGTGTTTAAAATCATTAGTGAGGGTCTCCCAAAGAGGTAAGCACCGGCCATAACTGGGCCATACACAGCGACACTCACGGCAACAATGTCGCTTTCTATTCTACGGTATCCTTGCGCGTGCCGGTGCCGGCTCAGAGAATAGAACATTTATTTATTCTCTTACAATTGTAATTAACACAGCCTTTTTTGTACAAGTCTAAAGCGATAACATAAAATATCTTTCATATTTCCCATCATCTTTTTCGTTTCCATTCTCAGTCATCTTTCCGGTCAATTGTTATTTTCAAATTGTTTGTGTGTATTTTTTCATTCGTTGATTATGTGAAATATGCTTCCTTTACTTTATTTTATTTATTTTTATTTGATAAAACACATGAAATTATTCAATGAATACACAAAAACCACAATTTTTTTTAACAATTCCAAAAATTAAAACCCTAATTACCTATATACATTTCATGGTTAAGCCATCTTAACAGGTAAGTGAAAATACAATTATTTATTAATTTAACACTTATTGCAAATACAATCTAGTGGGTTTATTGCCAGGTGGTAATCTCTTCCAACCGACCAGACAAAAGTAAATAAACCAAGTTGCATGGTCGCAAAAAACATTCAAATGATTATCCATCCCCACGAAATCCATAATAACAAACATACATATGCCCACAAATCCCACAAAGACGAACAATCACGCGAACATTATTTTTCATATAAAGTAAGATATCATCAATCAAAGGAAAAGGAACGGAATTATTATATAGATGAAGAAAAATTCTGAAAGAAGAAAACGTAGAAAGACAGAAATCATAGACGTGGAATGGATGTTTAAAAGGCTGGCATTTTTTCCTCTCTGCCTACCCCGACAGGGAAATAGTGTGATGGTATGTATGTATGAAGAAAAAAATAATAATATTTTGTCAGTCCATTCAGCTACGATCCTCCTAAACACTGACAGTGTTGAACCAAATACTATATGTCCATATCTGAGTCAACTGTCGAATTGTACTATGTGGACATTATAACTATTGGTTTAAAGAAGTCTCTGTTGTTCCTAACTTTAACAAGACTGAATAAGGTAGATCCTCTTAAAGAGCGAGAGAAAAGACTTATATTTTTCTTTTAAAAAACTTTTAATCATTCACCCAGCAATTGTCATAAATCTGCGGTTAATACATAAGTGTTAGACATATGGATGGCGTATGCAGCTTTAGAAAGCACTTGAAGATAACTCTGTTTGAGAGGTCTTTTCTAAAATCATTATTACGTATGAACATTTGACACATACACTACACTATGCCTAAATTCAAATGTGTTACTATCACATATTGAAAGATCTACAAAGGTTTATTTGTAGTTTATTCCAGGGCTGTGGAGTCGGAGTCGGAGTCGTGGAGTCGGAACATTTTAGGCGGAGTCGGAGTCGGAAAAAATCGACCGACTCCGACTCCGTTTAATTATTTTAACATTTTCTTTAACTCATCCAATGCTGAGAACACGCCTGGCGTGTCCATGTGAACATCTGCTTCATGCTCAAAACACGCGCGGCGTGTCCATGCCTAAATATTATTAGTGTACGAGTATTATATCAGCATACGATATTCGTTCATTACTTCGGAAGATGCCGCCGCATTCGGGCGTTCTCGCGTGTGCAACGCATGGTAAAGTTGAATTTACACCCGCAGTTGTAAATAATATTTTTTCTAGTTTTTATTCCGTTTGTTTTCATTGTGAGACTTGATAATAATAATAATTGGACTATTTCTCTAGCGCTGTTTTGTGAAAAGGTCACTGCAAGGGATATTTATTGTAGATATATTTTGTTTATGTTTTCTAGTTATTTTCAATTTTGAATGAGTGACATAGTGAATTAATGCGTATTGTTTATATATTTTTTTATTAAATTGTTTCATTTGTGTACTAATATAACTAATTTTTTATTTATACCTGTATCCATTATTAATAAGTCAATATAAATACATTAGGTAGACGCAGTAAATTATAAAATAAAATAAAAATTGAAGTCAGAGTCAAGAGTCGGAGTCGGAGTATAAAATAAAGCCGGAGCCGGAGTCGGTAAATTTGCATCCGACTCCACAGCCCTGGTTTATTCTCCCTTAGTAAGTTTTCTGCTGTTTTCTAACCAAATATGTTTTTCTAAATATATGCAGAACCGGGAAAGTATCTTACCTCTAATGACGGCAGCTATCCTTACACTCGAATTATTTTTATTTATTTTTTAATACGTCATTAATAGGTGGGTTTTGTTCCAAACTAACTCTTGAAGAGTCTATTATTTAAATGTGTAAAAGAGTCTGTCATTTTAATAAGTGGGTTTAATTCCAAAGTATCCCTTGAAGAGTATATTATTTAAATGTGTAAATGAGTCTGTCATTTTATCGCTTTATACTATACATTGTATTTTTGTATTATTATTTTGTGTTATTCCTAAATTTATTTACGCTGATCAAAATTAAGGTACATGGCCGCGCGGTAACGCACTGAACTTCCGTGTGGAAGGTCGTCGGTTCGAACCCCGCGCTGTGCTACTCCCCTCGAACAACACAGGCACTGTTTCCACCTTGTGTTCGAGGGTATAAGGATATCTATGACTTTGGTCGTAGCTATTCTTAAAAAAAAGCGAGCGTGAGGTATTACTTATATTTGCGTTTTAAAAAAACTTTTAATCACTTACACAGCAATTGACACAAATCTGCGATCAGATAGATGGAAAATATTGCTATGTAATCAAGTCTTAATTGTATGATTTATGCAACAGAGGGTATGTTAATAATATAGAGGTAGGTTAAATAACTATAGTATCTATGTTCATTACTTATTTTTCATTATTAATTACGAATAAAAAAAAATTAAACTAACACAAAAATGATCAACATGATTTTTTTATTATTTACTATACAATCGGGTAGCAATGCACTTAGTATTGATACATTTTCTTAAATAACATTGAAAACTGCTAGTTTTCGATATTCAACTCGTTCTTGTATTATAAAATCATGAATATCTTTAACGATCAATACCCATTGTTTTTGGTGCCGTAGTTACAAAAACCATCGTAAAGATTTAGCAAATTCTGGGTCAATATTTTGTAGTTGTTGCAGATGCATAGAAACAAATTAAATTTATATTTAATATAATCATACACTTCATAAAGAGACTTAAAACGAAGCTTTGCTAGAAATAAAGATGGGTTTCATCCAACCGTGCGTTAATATCACCTACTAAGTAATATTTAAAAAAAAGGAACATCTGTTACTTCATACGTTTTATAAACTCAAATCAGAAGGGTTCAAAGAATACTTTAGGGTTTTTTTCTTATAATTTACGTTAAAAAGTAATACAAACTATGGCATGCTATTAAAAAAATCTTTCTTAAGGTTTACAACGAACATTCTGATGAAACATGCTTATACTAGAATCAAGTGACGAATGGTTTATTTACATAAAGAGTCCTCGATACTCGTAATATAAAGAAAATAATACGTTTTTCTAAGAGAGCGAAATTTCACGAGTCACATATACATAACACTAACGTATAAGATGTGAATATCGTTAAATGTATCGACTTGTCCTTCATTTGAGTCAACTCTTAAAATACTTGTACTGGCACAAAACCACAAGTTTGACCTGAGTATGTGTATTATTTATTTACTTGTCATAGAAAAATTACTTATAATTAGGTCTCACAACTTAAGTTGATGACATTTATAACTTAAATAAAATAATCAATAAAAAATCGGTAAAAAGCATCAACCTTTTTTATCAGTCCTCAGTAAAAAACAGGCAAAAGCCTTCTTTACAGGAGACTCAACAAATGAAATACAAGACACCCAGATTTATAAAAATATAATGTCCAATTTAATTTACCAGTTTTTTTTTGTTTGTTTTGTTTTTCATTTACTGTGTACAGGGCGAACCAAAAAATATATACACACTTTCAATGATTATAAATTTAGCATTTATTAAGGTATATTTATTGGGTGTTAACATAAGTTGTGTCCGTTTTTTTCCAAATGAAGAGAACAAGAGGACACGACAACAACAAAAAATACAACAAATACAAAAAATACAGTCAATAATGTATTCTCCTTCATTATTTACAACTTCTTGCCAATGTTCTACAAGTTTTTCAATGCCTGTGCGATAAAAACCATCCGGTCTTGACTCGAGGAATTCGTCCAACCATCTCCGCAATTCGACGTCATTATTGAAGGAAAAGCCATCGACGAGCTGTCCTTTCATTCATACTATCTTCACCGTACACTTTGCAAATATCGCGAGCAGCTTTGGTAGATTTATTCCCTCGGTTGAACGCGAACACAAGGAGGTATCGAAAATGCTTACTTTTGTCTACTTGACATTCCATCTTGAAGGCTTGTAATCAAATAAAATAATATATATAACGTAAAAGCATACAATATCTTGTAGAGCAGAAAATTTTCTTTCGAATGACGTATAATCTTTACAAATTTGTTTTACTTTTGATGCTCATTTTTAAATTTGGAAAAAAACAGACACAACTTATGTTAACACCTAATATATAAATAAAAACAAACGCAATTTTTTGAGCTATCCCAAGCACTTAAATTAGTAGTCATTTTAGTCCACGCACTGTTTATAATGTGGAATTGCTTACATCACGAATAATTTGTTTTAGTATTTGGGCGCATTCCCTTTTAATGGTTGCTCTCAATTCATTAACTGTTGTCGGTTTTGTATCATAAACTCTATTTTTGATAATTCCCCAAAGTCCATTGGCGTAAAGTCTGGAGAGCACGACGGATATTCAATCTTCTTCTACATTCAATCTATCAATTCACCAAATGTTCATTCAGATAGGTATTCACGTTGGGGGAGGTGCACCATCTTGCTAGAAATAAAGTCTTATTGATCTCTTAGCTCTTCACGAATACGTGGTATGACAAATTCCTACAGCAAGTTCAGGTTAACGGCACGATGTAAAAGTGTTTTTTGTACACATTTTTTGGGACACCTTCTTTTCCCTGCCTCCATCCCAACTCATTGTCTGCGAAGGCTGTTGGGGTCAGCTCTCCTCATCCTCAGGTTGTAACTTGGACGAATTTGTTTCCTCTGCTTTACTTTGCTTGCCCCTGGAATCCTGCAAGCTGGCTCTGACGTGACGTCAGTCTCTGGATCACCGAGGGGAGAATCGCTCTCGCTGCCAGACAGGGTAGTGCATCTTTGCGAGTGTTTTTCCATAAAGCTTCGGTTTGTTTGACTGAGTTTTTTATCCACCGATTGTCATCGGACGTGGAACCAGAGTGACCCAACTAACTAGGGATGTATCCGCTGTCATTGGTCATGTAATGGCCCATTATCGGATTAATCTAATGAGCCTGAATACCCATTAACGATGGTGTATGTGACTAGTACCCGCATATGTCGAGTTGCCACACCCACCATTTGTGAGCCGCCGCTAACATGCGAGACAGACGCTCACTGCTTCTCACTTTAGCTATACTTTTGGGATCCCCGACGGTTTTTTTAGGACACCATATATACATATAATTATCGTTCATGTTAATAAATATTGTAAAAATAAATAAAATTTAAATCATTTCTTTAAAGACCTTTTTTTAAAAATGACGGTGCAAAAACATATACTGGACACTCTTTAATGCACTTGAATGAATGTATATCTATTTTTATTCATCAATCAAAATCAGAGTTTATGTTAACAGAATTGTGACAGATGGTCGTAAATTAATAAATCATCTCATTCCACTCTCGACAGGAGTCGGACAGCTCAGCCAAGTGTAAAAGTCAACATAACTCCGAAGTGTTTGACATGCCATTCCGTCACCTGTTTAATAAACACGCATCTTTAATTTCCAAGAACTCATAACACTAAACATCACCTTTTGATGTTATTAGCTTATTGCAGCAATGAGTTTAAATGGCAGAATTAAATAAATATAAATAAAACACATTATAATTAATAAATGACTGTTTTATTACCTCAGGGGTTTTGATCGAGTAATTAATCGAAGGTATATTACTAATCAAAGATTCTAGAAAAATATTGAATTTCATATTTCAGCCATTGACACGCTTCTTGGATTAGACTTCCAAATTCCTTTCACAATTGTTATTTTTGATAAATAAGGTAGCGTATTCAATCAGAAGCGCTGTGAAGCCAATTTTTCTCCGACTTGCTTTATATTTTTGTTACCTGTTAAGTACCTTAAAGTAATTGCATAATATAATGCCACAGTCGCATCGAAATTGGTTAAGTGGTTTTAAGTAGGGCAAGTGCTCACAAATAAGCAAACTCTATCTCACCATGTTGCAGTATATTCCAATCAACCAGACCCTTAAATAAGGCGGTAGGAGAAACTAACACCAAAACCCTTTTTAAAAACAACTGGTACTATACTTCAGAAAGTCTAGGATGAACAGTGCGACGATTGTCACAAAGGGATGGGGGAAAATCGTTTTTTTTTTTACAAATCGAATAGTTTTTTTACAAATCGAACAATTGTTTTTCTCTAAACTGACGTTTTAATTCCTAATTTTCATTATACTGACTTTCTAATGTACTGTATGATTTGTATGCATCTTTAAATAGGCCAAGATCCACTATGAATTAATACTAATTACGAACATTTCATTAAAATCGATTTTTGAAAATCCAATTATCGAATATCCCATCCCTAGCTAATGCAGACTAACGTAGTGACTTTTGAACAAACGTCACCAAATATTATTTAATTTTAACAAACTGCCACATTTTTGCTAATTTGTGACAAGGTGTATTAATTTGTAATTATTGTTAGTTTTATGTAATGTATTTACCTAAATAACTTGCTATTTATTAGAATCGAGGCTTATATTAAAGTTGATAAAATAATTAAAATTACTGAACATCGTTACAAGGTTGTATTGGGGCAAATTTGTGAGCTGTCATACGGTTCATCCTAGATTTTCCGAACTATAAAGGGAATCAAACTCGCTACCCCCGGAACGGAAGACAGGTATCTTACGAAACAGCATATCGGTATTATTACGTCATGACGTACGCTAAACAATATCCTACAAAGCCACCGGCAAGTTTTAAAAATTAACATTATAGTCAACAACCACCACATCTCTATCCATGTATACAACTTACTATTATTATTTTTATTTTTTCTATCAATAACAGTTGGTTCACATCCCTAATAAGAACACATTTGAAAAGAATCTGCCCTTGAACAATGCTATATAAATTGTCCTTATTATTAATTATAATAAAAGCAGAATTTATACAGCGCTATTACGAGAGAAAACTCTCCTAAATGCGCTCGAAAATAAAATAAAAAAGTAAAACACAATTTGGTAGGTTTCTGGTACATTGCGTTTAAGTTTTCAAGGCAGATTATTCCAAAAATAACTAGGGAAGATTTAAAGCTAAAAAAACTGTTTTATAAAGATATTACTCTGCATTTCATGACAATATTTTTTTATCTAAATTATTGAAGTAAATAAGATGATAAATAAATATGTGGATTTGTTTTAAGATTACATCATATCTAACAGAAAAAAATAACAATTTTTTTACTACTTCGAATAAACTGGGTAATTTTTTTAAGAATTTCACTCAGCCGATCCTTCAACATTTTTAAGGTATTTTATTTTTCTTATTCTAAAGGCATACATTATTTTATTAAAACGCACTCTATTCGTGCTCGTATTAATTGTTTATCAAGATTATATCACTTTAAATTTAAATTGATGGAAAGCTCAGATCACAACTAATCAATCGATCTGAGAAGTGTCGCCATTAATGGTAAGCAAATAAAAACGTGAAACCAAGCGAGTGTCTTTTCAGTAGCCGCAGATAGTCATCGACGTCACAAAATCACTTTCATTTTCACTAATGAATTCTTAATTAAATTTCGAAACGGTAAGTTGTCTATATTTGATACAACAAACAAGCGTACAAATTGTTAGCTGTAGATTATTCTCACATAAAATAACATAATCGTCTCAAGGTTCTTGTGGACTTTTATGTTAGAGCCTCAGGCAATACAGATCAGCTGGTGTGGTCTCCCATAGCACGCTGGAAACTGAAGTGATGGCGTGGGCTGTAATTTTACAGCTGTCATTTGTATTCTCTTTTTATTGGGAGTATAAGCGGACCATTATGTCGTCAATCGACTTCTTCACACGCTGGTGATGTCAGTATTCTTTTATGGTGAATCGAAAATAGCATTGTGCAAATAATTAATGTTTTTGAAATACTTTGCTTACTTACTTTTGAAATACTTTGAAAGTAGAATGAGGTAAAATTTCAATCTTCAAAGACCTATATTAAAAGAATATGAATTTAAAGAGTAATATATAATAAATAGATAGATGGTCTTTATTTTTTTGTTAACTTTCAGTAATATTTCCATTGGATCGATTTTTATCTGCCTCAAATTTTGTGATATTAATGGCGGTGCAACTTTTATGAACACTACACGCGTACACTATACTCCACCTGAAGCCGAATGTGTTACTATCATATGTCTAAAGATCTGCAAAGGATTTTTTTTCGCCCGTTTTCCGTTGGTAAGTTTTCTTACCAAATATGTTTTTTTTTTAAACATATGGTATACAGATGCGAGAAAATTCTTAATTTATTATTCGCAGTCACCATCTTCCTATTCTTAAACTTAAATTGTATTTTTATTATATTTTTAATCTGTCAATAATAGTGGACTCGAAGCACAGCGCCTTTGAGTAGAATTTAACATCTTAATGGCGATATAATGCTTGACCTTTTAATATTATTAATTCAAGGTCATCTTAAGTTTCCATTTCAGTCAAAATCCACCAAAGCAGTGTTAATTATGAGCCTCGGTCAGGGCCGTCCTGTTAATTTGTATAACAACGCTCTGAAGAGTCTTGTGGATTCAGAGACAGAACTAACGGTGATTTAGATTAAATAAAGGCTTAAGTCATCTCATGAAATAGTATTGCATCGCATTAAGGAGATAGAAAAGGTATCCAAGCTCGGAAAGTGGGTAACACATGAGCTAACAAGCAGCGAATAAACATATGTAATTCTCTTTCAACCCGCTTTAAAAACAAGACGTTTGTTGACCGCATTGTGACAGGCGATTAAAAATATACACTGTATCATAATATCACAAGAAAAAAACGGTGGGCAGATAATGATAGAAAGTCCATACTCATAGCAAACATAATAAAATACTTTTGTCTATTTGGTGGGATACGTACGACGTCCTCCACTTCGAACTGTTAAAACCTATTCAAACTATTAGAGCAGATGTCTATTGTCAACAGCTGTCACATTTCAACTCAGCATTGATTAAAAAATATCAACGATTAGAGATTATCAAAAAAGTTTTGGTCTACCATGGTAATGCTAGAAAGCAAACGGCACGGACAGCACAACAAAATTAAGATTTTAATTGAGAGCACCTGCCTTCTTTTTCTTCATCCTGGCACTGTCCCAACTCATTACCGAGGTAGGCTGTTGGGGTCGGCTCTTCTCGTTCTCAGGCTGTATGTTCTTCAGTTTTGGATGACGCTTTCATCTAGGCCGTTTCTCTGCAGGATTTTGGAGCATTGAGTTATCCAGGAGTTCTTTGGTCTTCCTCTGGACGGCTGTCGAGGAAGATCCACAGACATTGCCTGATTTACTGTATGGTCTGGTGATCTCCGTCTTATGTACCCGTACCATCTCAGCTGTCGCTCTTCCAGCTTACTGTTTATGTCAATGACCCGCAGGCTACCACGAATGCGTGAGCTCTTAATTCTATATTTTAGTGATACTTCTGCCGACAACCTTAGTAGCATTCGCATTTCTGCTGTTTCAAGTTGCCTAGAGTAGGAGATGTACATAGTCCAACATTCTGAGCCATACATAATCGCGGATCTAACGATAGTCCGGTATAACTTTCCTTTTAGTTTTATAGGCATTTTGGGATGTCCTGCCTCATCCCCCTCATTCTCTAGATATTGCTCCAAGTGACTTTTATTTATTTCTGGCTCTTCAGATTTATTGTCAGGAATAAAAATTAAACAGTCAAGATGAAGTTCAAAGAAAAGTTTCAAGTTTTTTTTCATATTAAAACCAGAGTAATTTTTTCACAAATGGATTAAAAAAATTACCTGAAAGATAGCAATTTGATGATAATGAAGCAAAATGTGTCATTGATTATTATTATTATTATTATTACACATGACAAAAAATATACATAATTTGTGAAAAAACAACAGGTAATTTAATTAAGACATACATTATTTTAATGGATCTGGGTTTGTCGCCTTTTATTTATCGTATCCCCAGTAAACTAGGTTTTTTCCTGTATATCACTGAGGATGATATTCTAATAGCAAAATGAGTTTTATTGGTATTATTTCAAAATTTCTCAAAAATAAGCACAAATTTATGATCATGTTTAAGTTAAAAATAATTAAGAAATATTTCGTAATTTCATTTGTTTACTATTTAAAGGTAACAAAAAAGAGTTACGAAAAGCGACAAGGGGCAGAACTATCGATGAATTAATAATGAAGTCGAATTACTTTATGGTCACACATACATGGTTTGGAAATTCAAGATTACGACACCTAAATTAACTTCGAACAAAACACTTGTAAAATTAACTGGTTCGATTGTATTAATCTGTCATTTATTGCTACGATAAGACATTCAAATTATAGTTCTATGAAAGTTTTAATCATTTTTATAGCAATAACCCATAGATTAATTTATGTATTTAGAAATTTTAATTGGAATCGAAGTATCTACTGTTTGTGTTTCCAAAAGTATTATTTGATATGAACACATATGAGTGGAATATGGTTATCAAATTTATAATTCAATTAATTTGAGTGCACTTGCTTCGGACTCCTTTTTTTCGTGTGCTGCGCGATCCGGAATATTTGTATTAATTTATCAATACATCCCTAAAAATTAATCAATACATCTCTAAAGATTATCAATACATCCCTAAAGATTATCAATACATCCCTAAAGATTTATCAATACATCCCTAAAAATTTATCAATACATCCCTAAAGATTATCAATACATCCCTAAAGATTATCAATACATACCTAAAGATTTATCAATACATCCCTAAAGATTTATCAATACATCCCTAAAGATTTATCAATACATCTCTAAAGATTATCAATACATCCCTTAAGATTATCAATACATCCCTAAAGAGTTATCAATACATCCCTAAAGATTTATCAATACATCTCTAAAGATTATCAATACATCCCTAAAGATTATCAATACATCCCTAAAGATTTATCAATACATCCCTAAAGATTATCAATACATCCCTAAAGATTTATCAATACATCCCTAAAGATTTATCAATACTTCCCTAAAGATTTATCAATACATCCCTAAAGATTATCAATACATCCCTAAAAATTTATCAATACATCCCTAAAGATTTATCAATACATCCCTGAAGATAATCAATACATCCCTAAAGATTTATCAATACATCCCTAAAGATTTATCAATACATCCCTAAAGATTTATCAATACTTCCCTAAAGATTTATCAATACATCCCTAGAGATTATCAATACATCCCTAAAGATTATCAATACATCCCTAAAAATTTATCAATACATCCCTAAAAATTTATCAATACATCCCTAAAGATTTATCAATACATCCCTGAAGATAATCAATACATCCCTAAAGATTTATCAATACATCCCTAAAGATATGTCAATACATCCCTAAAGATTATCAATACATCCCTAAAGATTATCAATACATCGCTAAAGAAAAACGGAAATTCCGTAACCTGACACTAAAATATATTATATATATTCGAACCGGACAGTGTCAAAATTTGCAAAGATGATAATTCACTTATTCAATCATTTTAGTACCAACTTTGATCTTTGGAGTGAAACGTGAACAAGACTTAAAAAAATCTGAATAAATGTTGTAGAAATTCGTAGATTTAGTAGATTACATCCGGACAATGTGACCACTGGCATTTCAATCAGTATCATAACAGATAGAGAGTGGACGAATGGCGAGTTTCCACCGCCATGAAACTGGATCCACCCAGCTAAGGGAAGGTAATCCCAAAAGAAAATCATCCAGAGAAGGCAAGGGGAAACCACTCTAGACATCCCTCCCTAGGAAATCATATGGAGAGAAATCAAGCCACGGCCCCGAGTCCCGGGCGACCGTTGAATGGGTCAGGGGTGCTAAGAATCTCCCGGCTTAACATAGTGAAGAACAATATACATATAGGAACCTGGAATGTGAGAAGTTCATATGCTCTTGGAAAACTAGACAACTTGATACAGGAAATAGAAAGGATGAGGATAAACATATTGGGTATTAGCGAACTACCCTGGTTTGGTACAGGGGTACATCGTCATAATAAGGGGAATTTGTATTATTCGGGAAGTGCAGATTCAGATAAGAATCACAGGAAGGGCGTAGGTATATTTGTCCGAGTGCATTTTGTCAAATATGTTAAAAAATGTATGCCAATATCAGATAGAATTATGTTATTGCAATTCGAGAGTCAGCCATTTAACATCAACGTTGTACAAATATATGTTCAAACTGCGGAAAAGCGTTGGGGATTTTTTTTACGGCTCCCGGGGACAAAGAGGCCTACTCTCAGGTGATATTCAACGTTGGGGGGACCTGACATGACACTGGGAAGAACAAGAATATGAGAAGGTATAATGTAGATGAAGCGAGAGATTTGTGTCGCGATAGGAAATGCTGGGTATCTATTCTATCTGCTTACACGAAAGGAAGCGGTGATAATATTTGATAGAATACTGAATGAAGTGATTAGAGATCGATATGAACTTAAGGCTGATGTATTGAATAAAATAAAAAAGAGCATGCTGAGATGGTTATATTGATCGAATGAATTAAGAAAAACTAACAAAATAAATATACAGTGCAAATATGAGTGGAAGGCGTGGTAGAAAAAGCCCAAGAAAAGTGTGATTGAATCAACTGAATGATATTTTAAAAGAAATAAATTTAAAAAGTCAGAAAAATTGTACGGGTTATATAAGATGGTGTAATGTTGATGAGGCGAGAGATTTCTGTCGCGATAGGAAATGCTGGCGCTCTATTATCTCTGCTTACCCGACAGGAAGCGGTGTGTAAATGTATTTACAAAAATCTACAAAATATAAACTGTAAATATCAAACGTTTCACTTTACATTTTATTAGACAGTTGGCTTACACCTATGAAAGGTTCATATTAACAAATCTAGAAGTAATATTTATAGTTAAGGCATTAACATTGTGGAGGTTTAAAGACATTGTAATTTGTTTTATCAAACACTGTTTATTCCACTTTGTGAAATAAACAGTGTTTGATAAAACAAATTACAAATTCTAGAAGTATAAGCCGGAACCGCTTGAAGATTTGCTAACTTAAATATTGTCACAATTTCGAAAAAACGCCAAAAATCTTGGCGTATTTAAATTAATCCCAATCTATTGAAATGTTATATATTAAAGTTTTTATTTGTCTTAGAAGGCAAACGGAGTTATTCGAAGTATTTAAATCTTTCTCTGACGTAAATGTAACAATTGTCCTTCATACTCGACCAAAACCCGTGCCGCGGGCGTTTGCCGATATTTTCGCTGATCGCCGTAAATTAAATACCAGGATGTAATTTTGGCAAATTATTAATTTCATTTGGCGAAACACTTCCGTACGCCAGAGGAATTGGTCGTATTCTTGACAGTAATTGTGGCGGTCATTTCGAGAAAGCGAGTATTATCAATGCAACTGTAAGTTAATTGCTTTGCCACCAAAACAGACGCCAAAAATATATTTAATTGAATTAAAGGAATTTTTGTGTTTTTCGAATTTATCTCCATAATTTAATCTCCTTCTGCACTTTATTTTAGCAATTTTTTACGAAAAACACACGAAATACATTCAGATAATTTGGAATAATAATAACAGCCTGTAAAGATAAACGGTATTCCATTACGCGCTCGTTTTATTTTGACAGATGAAGTGACGGGAAGGATGACCAACCCCGCGGAACGAAAAAGGACAAATGCTCTATAGCCCAGAAATAACGAAGTATCACAGTACAACATCATAGTATAAAAAGGCCAAAACCCATACGATGGTTGTCGTCAAAGAAAGAATACGAGAATTGAATTTTGAATACAAGAGAGCGAGAGAGGAATACTTGGATTCTCTCCGAAAGTAATTAGAAATTTGAATCTCGGTGGATCCGTGATACTAAACGAATTTTAAATACCTAGCTAACAATTTTTAAACCGGTGTAAAAGGGGACGATGTATAAATGATATATATAAACAAATTTTACATTTATGAATATATATTTTCATAAATGTAGAATTTGTTTTACTTCTGTGAATATTTCACGGGCTGCAACTTGTATGTATAAAGACCACAACGCGACCTCACTCACAAATCATTGCCAAAAACCTCATAACCGTTATTCGCATTCGGGATCGAGATCGCATCGATAACTGATCGATCGATCGAAAAATTAACGCTTCTATACAAGTCAAAAAGTAAGGTATGCGTTATAGTGGTAGACCGATAAATGGCTGGATCGAGTAAATCAGATTTTGAAAGAAGGTACGAATAATAGGAGATTGTATTTGACGATACGTGTGAATTTGGAGGAAGCCAAAGTTGTGTGCTTAGATATAAAATTCAGAGGTCTATTCTTTCTATCTACCCCATTAAATATACAGTTCTATGTAAAACTGGGGCATAGTTAGTAGAACGTTGTTCTAACCGAGTTTCGATTTAGATATCCGATGGAACTGAAAAAAATATTAAGGTTTAGTTTTTCATAAAATACAAGTCATATATTTTTTTCTATAATAGTAAGTTGTAAAAAAATCCAGAAGAAAAAAGCCTACTATATCGTATTGCATGCAACGGAAATGTAATCTTATAATTTTAATTGGATGTAATTATACAAAAAGAAACCCTCATATTTTATATATTTAGAGATTACTGAAGAAAAATCCACTTGCTTTCTATGAGCTTGTACAGAACAACTTTTTAAATGAAATTGTATCATTGCATGCTTATTTATATACAGAAGTTTAACAAATTCGCTCACACACGATTGTTCATTTTATTTGATATTTCAAAGAAACAATAATCTCAGGTTTGAGGATTGGGTATTTTTAAATTTATACATGTATGTCCATATATCAGTAACATTGTAATTTATTTTTATCAAACACTGTTTATTCCACTTTTTGTAACGGTATAACCCTACCGGTTTCAAGGCTTTCACCTCATCTTCAGGGAAGCGCAAACAAGACTAAATGCTGTTCGAACTGGTACCGATATACACGCTTCAACGGTTGGGAGCTGAGGGATGAGGGAGGCATGGGGCAATTTCGGCCAAGAGCGGAGAGATTTTTGGGAAATAACTGTTCAACAGATGTTCCGATCGGTGTACTGACTTAGAAATTTCTAGGGCCTCTGATCTGTCCAATTTATTTCCGTTACAACTGATATGTAATAATTTGGCATCATCGATAGAAAAAGTATGGTTTTCACGGTGACAATGATTAGCCATTTCAGAATAAATTTATAAAAAACATATCATATGAAATAACCAAAAAATATTCCAAGTCACATAAAGCCAGCTTTTTGCACTAATTTTAATCCCCGGAAACTCTTATTTAATGGGAAAGTCAAAAATGGAATACTTAGCCACAGTGGTGTGTATAAACTTTTATGTGCTGACTGTGATAATTTCTATATAGGAAAGACAGGAAGATCTTTTGAAAAAAGATTTCGTGAACACAAATCCGCCTTAACAAATCCTGTAAACAACATATCCTATCTTATAAACAACATATCAGTAACATTTTTACTGATTGGTAATTATTGAAATGTTGATAATGTTGATAGTTATTGAAAACATGGTTCTAAACATACTATATATGCAGACATAATTTTATCTGAATTTGTGAGCTTCCTGATACATACATGCATAACATCACGCCATTTTCCTGTCGTAGTAGGTAGAGAGAACAGAATGCCAGACACATTTATATTCTCTTCTACATATATGTACATTCTCATACAACTACGATTTCTCTGAATTTCCACATTTCCTTCATTAAAAAAATCACCTCTACACGCCTTCCCGTATTTTAGTGTTACATACTTCTATTGCTTTTTTTGTGTGGTCTCGAGTTTGCACTATACAAGAACTATACGTTATTTAAGAAAAGTAAAACCTGAATCATTGATTAATACCTTCTTTCAATAAATAAATAAAATAATAACTCACCAGTTGCCGAGGATCCTCTGGCCAATAAGAAGACTAGACTGAATAGCAGTAGACAACCAAAACTTTTAACACAACTGTTTATTTTCACTTTTTTTATAATCCTCACTCCCACTGCACTGCTCGTATCCAAACACGGTGGTCTGTGGAACTCTTTTTCTACCGCGGCAGTCTTCATTTCTATTTTGTTTCTAGGACGACTACTTGAACCCTATTCACTGTCACCACTTCTACCAAAACAGATTGACACGTGTTACAAAAAAATGTCCAATTTTCGTCCTACTTTGAGATTTATTAATCCATCTTTTTCACGTGTGTAGCCACTTAGATCTGAAATAAAAAGAAAATAAATAAGTATTTATTTATACGAGTATATAAAAATAGTCTATGAGAATAAAACTATGAGTATATGTCATTTAAATTTTAAATTACGAAAAATTACTATAAAATATGATGAAATTCTAGTTTTTTCATTCTTACATATGTTATGTTTTCCCACTTATATATCGATTGGTATATTTTGAAACTAAATTACTGTAAAATATGATGAAATCCTAGTTTTTTTCATTCTAACATATGTTATGTTTTTCCACTTATATATCGATTGGTATATTGTATTTTGAAACTTTAAATTACTGTAAAATATGATGAAATTCTAGTTTTTTTCATTCTAACATATGTTTTTTACTTATATCATCATTGTCAACCAGGGTCGATCCACTGCTGGATGAAGGTCTCCCCAAGTTGACTCCAAATAGTTCGGTATTTTGCTCGTTGATGCCATGTGATGCTGACATGCTTCCTGATTACATCTATCCAGCGTACCTTCGGTCTTCTTCTGGGCCTCTTTATGCCTCTCGGGTACCATTGGATTATTTCGGATGTCCATCGGAAGACTGACATTCTGCGCCACTTCATTTTCTTGCTCACCTTTGTAACGTATTCTACCTTTGTTATATTGCGAATCCAAATGTTTCGTTTACGGTCTCTTTTAGTATATCCCAACATGCATTTCTCCATGCTCCTTTGTGTGGTCTGTAGCTTTTTTGTATTGTTAACTGTGAGCGTCCATGTCTCGCAGCCATACGTAAGTACTTGAGTATTATTATATGTTTATTATTGTACATAAGTGGTCAGGAACTCATTTCTGTTTATTCTTGTACATAAGTGGTTAGGAACTCATTCTTGTACATAAGTGGTCAGGAACTCATTTCTGTTTATTCTTGTACATAAGTAGTTAGGAACTCATTCTTGTACATAAGTGGTCAGGAACTCATTTCTGTTTATTCTTGTACATAAGTGGTTAGGAACTCATTCTTGTACATAAGTGGTCAGGAACTCATTTCTGTTTATTCTTGTACATAAGTGGTTAGGAACTCATTCTTGTACATAAGTGGTCAGGAACTCATTTCTGTTTATTCTTGTACATAAGTGGTTAGGAACTCATTCTTGTACATAAGTGGTCAGGAACTCATTTCTGTTTATTCTTGTACATAAGTGGTTAGGAACTCAATTCTGTTTTTCACTTCGCACGGGTTTCTCCTATTACACAAATATAGTCTGCTATTAGTTAATTTATTCGTAAGGAAGAATGTCAACCAGGATTATTCTCACACTGATATGCTAAGCCGAAAATATATCCACAGTGTCATTCGGTTGGTTCAATATCTCTATACCACACGTGACTAAGTTTTACGTCATACTATTAATTCTGCGAGTTGATATGTGGAATAGAGAGTATTTTTTTGTACAACTATATTTATTGGAAACATATAAATGTGCTTCTAGTATCATGGGACAGATAAACTTCCTTGAAGAACGTTCAGTAGGAATAACGCAGTGGATTATTGTCTTCTTATTTTGAGGCGTCTATAATTGCACACCGTGAGAAGTTCGACATAGTGCGCATATTTTGGGTAATTGCTTTTTGTGTTGTACCATGGATATGTATCTTGAGAATTTTTTTTTATAATTCTATAGTATTCTTATAATTCAACTGAGAAGGAACAACAATAAATTTGAAGTAAATAAGAAACACCCGATTCTTATTTAATTCAAATTTATTGTTGTTCAATTTTCGCTGAATATCAGTATGTACTGTTAAATTATCTAGATAACTATTTTAAAATCAAGTAATTTGAAACAACCCGATACCAACTACGAGATATTATTAATGAATGTGTCCGATATCAAAGGTTACGCTAAGGATCCTCGTTAGTATATGAAGGCACATAAGACTTCTCAGTATTTAGTTTAAAGACTCGTGCAAGAGGGAAACCTGCCTATTTCAATGAAAGGCTCTTAATCTTGGCCCAAGACAACATACATCTCAGTTTTCAAAACAGAAGATTTATGAGGATGATGCGTGTCAGATGATATGAAATGGTTTGTCTCAATTTTGTTTCTTGTCTTAACAGCAATCAATAACCAACGCAATAAAGATGAAGTGTTGCGGATCGTTGGACCACATATTGAGGATGCCACCTGATAGCTAGCGTAGAGCTATGCTGTTTTATCATCCACAAGGAACTGGACAAATTCGGAATATCGGCCTGACATGAGAAGACATCGAGTGCCGGGCTGTGGACCGACTTGAATAGCGGCGTTTTATGGTATCATTGCGTTACTGATGGAACATATAGGGGTTTGACGAAAATTATGATATACAAAATGTATTTATATAATATTCTTCATCATCTATGGCATCATGGGTCATGGAGTGATTTAGCTTGATGAACTGGCCTAATCCTTTTTTCCACAAGTTCATTCCGTTGGAGTATGGCTTTTCAAGGCTTGTAGTCCTTCCATCACTTTTCAAGACTTGGAGTCCTTCATCACTTCAACTTCATCTAATGATTCTTCCGAATTCCTATATTTGATTATAATACATTAGACTCTCAACTATCCGGGGTCACATTTACTAGGTTGTAATTAATCAGGGCAGTAAAAAAATCAGAGAGCAAGTTGGATGCAGTGTGACGATCAACGACACACCAATTGAACAAGTAACAAAATTTAAATACTTGGGTGCTAGCATAATGTGCAATAATGACCTGTATGGCGGTGCTTGAATAAACACAAAAGGCCGCAGCTATTTCCGGATGTTTAAAGAACACTATCTGGAAAAACAAGCATATGAACATCCAAAGCAAGGTGAGGATATACAAGACCTGTGTCCGCCCCATAATGACATACAGCATAGAGTCCAGAGCCGACACTGTCAGAACCAAAAATCTCCTTCGAACAAGCGAAATGAAAGTACTCAGGAGTATCGCTTGCAAAACCCTTCGTGATAGAGTACGAAACACAAAAATCCGAAGGATGTGCGAAGTTGAAGATATTGTCAGATGGGAACGACAGAGAAGAAGGTTCTGGAACGAACATGTATCCAGAATGGTGGAACCAAGAGCCGTAAGAATGGGCAGGGAAAGTATCCCCCAAGCAAGCAGATCTCCACGACGACCTCCCAAAAGATGGAAAGACAGCTGGCAGTCGACGTCACAAGAGGGAAACAATGATGCAGGACCATAACAGGCCAACAGGCCTAAAATAATAAGAAGAAGAAGTAAAAAAATCCGATCCAATTTTATACATTCCGAAATATTATTCAAAATAAAAAAATATTTTTTTATTCCGTTACATAATAAAAAATGTACCAGATAATGAAAGTGTTGAAATTGGTTATGTGAAACAGATACTAAAGTTGATGGAATTACTAAGAAGTCATCGACCATAGTTCCCGATAGTAGATTCAGTTTACTTTTAATGCAAAAGGAGGGGGACGGACGAATCATGTCAAATTGTGCATCCAAATTACGTGTGCATTGCTGTTGACTTATTATTTACTACGTGTAAAATTTCTTCTCTTATTTTGTTTTCTTTTGTGTCAGAAATCCGTGAGCTCTAGTTGTACGTGTATTTTTTTTCTAGATTTATGTTTTGGCGAGTTTTCGAGCCGTGGTGCCAACTTTATACCTCCCTATCCTAAGTCAATGTTACGAAATCTACTTGGCACCATTTAATGAAAACTGAACAGAGAGACAAAACAAATTGATAGTTGTCATGTTTTATATTATATAATGAAGTATAAATTTTGAGTTTTCGTTTTAATTTATTCACATTTTTTTTATCGGAGACTATTCAGTTTTTTTTAATCTGGTTTAATAATTTTCCTTAAGATTTTACTGCACTTTCATCGCTTTAGCTATTCGTCCGTCCTGTATCAAGTCACAAAGGACATAATGACGAGATATGTGGGTAATACTTTTGGATATATGATATAAGGCAAAATAATTGTATATGGATATACTGGTTTAGAAAACTGTCATATTTGACTATTCAATTAGGTCATGGCGTAATGGTATATCCTGTATGTGATCAATACCTTAACTGTTTTTTAATAGTGTCTTAAGATCATAATCTTTATTGAGTTTGATTATTGTTGTCTTTGTATAATATTAAGTGTTATTATTTCCTTTTGCATTAAAACAATATTTTTCTACAAAATAAAACGATTGTGAACATTTCTTGCCATTGTTCTGTTTTCTTAGAAAAATCATCAACTTGGGAACGTTAAACAAAAATCACTGATTACAAAAAGTTGTTTAATAACACTGATGTTTTATAACCTCCAGTTGATTTGCGATATATTGAAAATTTACTCAAAAGACCAATTACTTATAACTCGCTTTGTGAAATTCATTTCATCATTTTTTTTTGCTGAGAGTTGTCGAATCATACGAACGGCTGCAATTCTGCAATTAGATGTGCATCTAGATAGTTTTTTGCAATTATTTTATGAAATGATATTCAATGTGATAAAATCAGAACCAATCATTTATTAGATTGTATTCAATGTGATAATATCAGAACATATTATTTATTAGATTGAATTCAATGGGATAAAATCAGAACAAATCATTTATTAAATTGAATCCAATGGGATAAAATCAGTACAAATCATTTATTAGATTGAATTCGTGATAAAATCAGAACAAATCATTTATTAGATTAAATTCAATGTGATAAAATCAGAACGAATCATTCGTTAGATTGAATTCAATGTGATAAAATCAGAACAAATCATTTATTAGATTGAATTCAATGATATAAAATCAAAACAAATAATTTATTACATTGAGTTCAATGTGATAAAATCAGAACAAATCATTCATTAGATTGAATTCAATGTGATAAAATCAGAACAAATAATTCATTAGATTGAATTCAATGTGATAAAATCAGAACAAACTATTCATTAGATTGAATTAAATGTGATAAAATCAGAACAAATCATTTATTAGATTGAATCCAATGTGATAAAATCAGAACAAATCATTTATTAGATTGTATTCAATGTGATAATATCAGAACAAATCATTTATTAGATTGAACATCTTGAATTTTAAAAAAAATCCAAAAAAATTTTATGCATTTTCAAACCATCAATAAACAAACTAAAAATGCATTGGAAAAATATTTTATGTTTTTCTTTATCTAGTCTAGAAAAAACGACCGAAATTCACGCCTCTAGAGTAGAATATCCCCTTAACTCAACTTTTCCAAGATTTTTGTAAAATAAACTAAATATTATAAATACAATTAAGAAAAGTAACCCCGATATTTGTTAATCTAAGAACGTTAAAAAAATCTGTGACACCGTATTTCATTTTTACCCAGTCCCAAGGTTAATTGCATGGTCACCACACGAAGCCTTCGTAATGAGTTACATAATATCCGTTCCTAAAACGAAGCCTATTGGTCACCATGGTAATCGTTTTCTACTAAAAGTATCAAACCTAAAAGGTTGCTGTCATAATGATGTCAAAATGTTAGGCAGATTAATAATACAGGTTAATTATTTCAACAGTTGTACAGTATCCGGCGATAAGTAATACACATCGGGCTTAAGAAAGAGACTGTCGGCCATAATCGGCTAACTTCGGCCTTGTAGAGCGTCGTCTGTGTCATTCATACACGTGTTCCGTCGCGATTTGTCAGTCGTTGTCAAGCGTTCTAGGGACAGAGATGACGCTCTACAAATCCGTAGTTAGCCAATTATGGCAGACAGTCTCTTTCTTAAGACCGATGTGTATTACTTACCGCCGGGTACTGTACGTCGAGTAAGTATAATGTATTTTGGATAGTGAGACTCTAATTTTTTATTTCATTATTATTCTTTTTTTAGTGTCATTTCTGATCTCGCAGACATTTTTGCAATCCCTTAAGCAATTGTTTAATTTTATTTGTTTCGAATAAATGGTCGTGAGAACTTTAGTCAAACAATATAATTTAATAACAAAGGCAAATATACATTAACCTGTACACCGCGTTAAAAATCAAATTCCACGAATCCTGTGCGCGGCACAATTTCGGCGTTTTTTTTTAATTTTTAAGTTTAAACGCGTATTTTGTTTAGAACCACTGATATTTTATTACAACACCAAGTAAACATGACATTCAAGTAATTTTTTGATAATATACAATAGTCATTACTCATAAGGAGACTCATTAAATAAAGGAGATAAACTAAACATTACGTAAAATACACAAAGGAATGCTACAGATCAGATCACAGGCGTTTGTGCTTCCCGCGAGGAACACGTTTATAAGTTGTAAAAATTAAACGATATATTCGCGGAAAAACTAGTCATGAAAAATCATTTTCAAATTTATACAGATTCAAACAGAGGTCTATTGAATGGGTCTATTAAAATCTCCATAGTGATTGCGCATCACGTGCAGCCTAACTATTGATGAATTGTTGACAGAATAGGCTTATCTCTCTTCATCAGTTTTTAAATATGTTAAAAGGTTTCACCACTCTTAAACATTATTCCTTTTGGATCAATGGACCACACACACTATTGATGTATAACAAGATACCAGTCTTACTAAAGCATTGCTCTCGTAACAAACCGGGATCATTCCGTGCAGCCTATCTATTGATAAATTGTGCAGCATTGCTCTCGTAACAAAGCGGGATCATTCCGTGCAGCCTAACTATTGATGAATTGTGCAGCATTGCTCTCGTAACAAAGCGGGATCATTCCGTGCAGCCTAACTATTGATGAATTGTGCAGCATTGCTCTCGTAACAAAGCGGGATCATTCCGTGCAGCCTAACTATTGATGAATTGTGCAGCATTGCTCTCGTAACAAAGCTGGATCATTCCGTGCAGCCTAACTATTGATGAATTGTGCAGCATTGCTCTCGTAACAAACCGGGATCATTCCGTGCAGCCTAACTATTGATAAATTGTGCAGCATTGCTCTCGTAACAAAGCGGGATCATTCCGTGCAGCCTAACTATTGATGAATTGTGCAGCATTGCTCTCGTAACAAAGCGGGATCATTCCGTGCAGCCTAACTATTGATGAATTGTGCAGCATTGCTCTCGTAACAAAGCTGGATCATTCCGTGCAGCCTAACTATTGATGAATTGTGCAGCATTGCTCTCGTAACAAAGCGGGATCATTCCGTGCAGCCTAACTATTGATGAATTGTTGACAGAATATGCTTATGTATCTTCATCTGTTTTTAAACGTGTTAAAAGGTTTCACCACTCTTAAACATTATTCCTTATGGATCAATGGACCACACACACTATTGATGTATAACAAGATACCAGTCTGACTAAAGCATTGCTCTAGTAACAAACTGGGATCATTCCGTCTGAAGGGAGCATTGGGAGAAAAGACTCGAGTTGAAATATGTGTAGCGGGGATTAATATAATTAGCGGAATAACATAACTCCTTCTTTACGTGTATGAAAAGGTAATTTGACGGTTGAAATAAAATGAATTTAAATATAAGAAATATGGAGGTAAAATGTCACAGGTCTTGTATAATGAAGTTGTGCAGTGAATCATAATATCATTGGTTGGTGTGATAATTATGTACTTTATATATCTTAATTTTTCGATTATAATTTCTACATATGATTTATAAATAATATATTTCGTAAGAAAACAAGGGAACATAAACTACACTCCACGCTTTAGGTGTAGTATACACATAACATTGTTATGTGTGTAGTATTCATAAATTTTCCTCCCAAAAAGAGTTGTCTTCAAGTGATTCCTAAAGCTGCACATGCCACTTATATATCTAACATGTAGAGGCAGACCATTTCACACTACAGGGCCAGCAATGACAAAAGCTTGATCATAATGCTCCACCTTTTTGAATAGATTTGGAATAATCAATTAATTCGATGAAAACGAAATTGACCTCAAAGTTGTATGTCTCTCCAAAATAAAACATCTCGCAGATACAGATTTGAATTTATTTATAAATTTAATTCTACCTTCAGTTTACTAAATGAAAATGCAGCTTTAAAAGCACTAGGGTTGCCACATAACTTTCATTTCGACGCCATACGAACATAACCACAAAGACGAACTCTTTACCATAATTGAAGCATTTTTTTTATATCAATCAGATTCTTACCCAAAGCCTCCGAATGGAATACAAAAACCATACCAATAAGGCCTCGGAGAATGCCATAAGAGCTAAAATCATTTTATATTATTGTTTTAAATAGCTAGATTTGGTTTCAAAGACTAAGATTTTTTGGATATTTAGATAATTTAAATTCAATAAAGAGGCGATCTTCGTTATCTACGAGGATCATCCAGAAAGTAAGGTCGCAACATTTATATAGGATCGAAAAATGCTTGTTTTTAATTGAAATTCACAGGATACTTTACAAATACGAGTATACTATATTAAACTATTTTTTAACATGATCGCCGTCGAGATCGAGACATTTCTGTAGTCGGGGCACCAGCTTTTGTATGCCAGTGTCATAGACCTCCGCCGCCAGCTCTTTCAGCCACTTCTTCACAGCTTCCTCGACCTCCTGATCGTCGAAAAATTATTGGGGTGTAGTGACACACTCGCGTCTTATTCCCCATCACGATAGAGTCCAGAAAAGTTTCTCCCTCCTGTGCAAAACGATCCAAAAATTCACGCGCGGCGGTCACGCGATTTTGACGGTGCTTCGGTGTGAGCATTCTGGGCATCCATCTCGCACACAACTTCTTGTATCCAAGTTTTTCCGACACAATATCACCAAGGAGACTTCGAGAAATGTCAGAAAATTCTTCGTGAAGGTCGTAAATTGTCACACGGTGGTCATTTCGCTCTTATTCTTCAATTTTTTGCACAAATTCGTCAGATATCACTGCCTTGCCTCGTCGTGAGTATCAGTACGGTCTTCTCTGAACAACCTAACCCACTTCGTGACATGTTGTCGACTCATCACATCACTACCATAAACTTCCACGAGATTCCAATCGATATTCTCGGCGGTATTTTTCTGCAAAGTCAAAAAACGGATGACCGTGCGGATCTCCCACGGACGGGAGGTGGCGGGAGCGCGCGACGATCTCTCCGTAGGAAGAATTTACTGACTGAACAAAATGACCGACAAACACGCGGGACCAAACAAACTGACCATTAGGATCCCCCCTACACGCCAGGTGCGCCAACTTCGAAACAAAAAAAATCCCCCGGCCTCAGGCGCCCTTCTAGCCTTACTTTCTAGATGACCCTCGTAGTTGGGAAGATTTTGGTTTTCCATCCGGGGGTCTCGGGTTCGATTCCCTATGGTACCCAGAAAAAGAAAAAGTCTGGTGACGATACTGAGACACGTTAGAAGTGCACGAGTGTCGTTGCTTATCTAAATGCAATAGTATTTCTAGCACGTACGTTGACGAAGTGTGAATTACTTGTCTACTCCAGGATTTGTTAACCCTTAGGCTCGATTAATGGGCCAAAGACAATATATTCTACCTACCACGCTCTTCAGTATGTCCACATCAATTCAGACTTGTTGAAGAATAGCAAACTAACGACACCGTTTCTTATTTGCAGATTTCGATAAACATCATAAAATATGTTTTTTTGTGAAGAAAACGAGTTTTTAATTAGCTAAAGGTCCGAGTGTTCACATGAGCGGTAAGGAGGTCACTTATGCAGATTTGTCTGCAGATACTGCGGTGCCAGCACGTCCCCTGAATGATGGATTGGCATTGCCCGCTGTTCGATTGCAACATCCATGCCTTACTATTTCTCTTTAACGCCTATTTGGATATGTGCCACTGAAAGAGACTTAAGACTTTGTTTCAGATTAACTATTATATTCATATTTCAAGAATCTCACTTTTATACAATCAAAACTGCGTTAAACTTATCATTTATTGTAATTTATTTTTATCAAACACTGTTTATTATACTTTTTTGTGACGGTATAACCCTACCGGTTTCAAGGCTTTCACCTCATCTTCAGGGGAGCGCAAACAAGACTAAATGCTGTTCAAACTGGTACCGATAGACACGCTTCAACGGTTGGGGGCTGAGGGATGAGGGAGGCATGGGACAATTTCGGCCAAGAGCGGAGAGATTTTTGGGAAATAACTGTTCAAAAGATGTTCGTATAGGTGTACTGACTTATACATTTCTAGGGCCTCTAATCTGTCCAATTTATTTCCGTTACTACTGATATGTAAAAATTTGGCATCATCGATAGAAACAGTATGGTTTTCACGGTGACAATGATTAGCCATTTCAGAATAAATTAGAGGATTTGTTAAGGCGGATTTGTGTTCACGAAATCTCTTTTCAAAAGATCTTCCTGTCTTTTCTATATAGAAATTATCACAGTCAGCACATAAAAGTTTATACACACCACTGTTGCTAAGTATTCCATTTTTGCCTTTCCCATTAAGTAAGAGTTTCCGGAGATTAAAATTAGTGTAAAAAGCTGGCTTTATGTGACTTTGAATATTTGATATGTCATATATGAAAAAGTGGAATAAACAGTGTTTGATAAAAATAAATTACAACATCTTTAAACCTCCACAACGTTAATGCCTTAACTATAAACAACATTATCATTTATTTATTTGAACTAGTGTACATTGCCTCTGATGAGTACAATACAAAGGTTATCAACGGTGTTCCGCGAAAATTTTCGATTCCGCCAATAAATTTGGAGTTTACGATGAAATTAGATTTTGAGCTCTTATAAATAGTTTTTAATATTAGGTCCTTACATATGAAATTGGCGTTTTGCCGTACTGGCAACTTTGATCTCAAATATCTTCTCTTTGGTTAGGAATTCCAAATTAAAATTTATACAGCTATTTACTCAAGTATTTGTGTTTCGAAAATTATAATTCATTTGTTTTTTCCTCAATTGTTTTTTTTCTTTGCGTCACTCAGTTTACAAAATGGAAAACTTGAAATATCGCGTTATTTACGAGTACGAGTTCCACCGTGGCACCAGTGCTGCAGAAACGGCTCGAAGGATTAATGATGTGTATGGCGACGGTGCCGCAAAAGAAAACACAGTGCGTTTTTGGTTCCAACATTTTCGTTCTGGAAATTTCGACCTGCAGAACAAGCCCCGTGGAGAAAGTTGATAATGAAGAATTGAAGGCTATTGTGGAAGCGGATCCATCGCAAACCACGTCCGAGTTAGCTGCAGGCTGCGGTGTTAGTGATAAAACTGTTTTAATCCACTTGAAGCAAATTGGGAAGGTGAAAAAGCTTGAAAGGTGGGTACCTCACGAATTCAGTGAAGCAAATCAACAAACGCGCGTTGACTGCTGCGTTGCATTACTCAACCGGCACAATAATGAAGGGATTTTGAATGAAATCATTACCTGTGATGAAAAGTGGATCCTGTATGATAATCGGAAGCGCTCATCGCAATGGCTGAACCCTGCCGAACCAGCCAAACCATGCCCCAAGCGAAAATTGACTCCAAAAAAGTTACTTGTGAGCGTTTGGTGGACTAGTGCTGGTGTCGTTCACTACAGCTTTCTTAAATCTGGCCAGACGATTACGGCAGATGTCTATTGTCAGCAACTGCAAACCATGATGGAAAAGCTAGCTGCTAAACAACCGAGGCTGGTTAATCGCTCTAGGCCACTGCTGCTTCATGATAACGCTAGACCACACACTGCACAACAGACGGCTACCAAATTAGAAGAGCTTCAATTGGAATGTCTAAGACATCCACCGTACTCTCCGGACCTTGCCCCGACAGATTACTATTTTTTTCGAAATTTGGATAACTTCTTGCAAGGGAAAAAATTCAACTCCGATGGGGCAGTCCAAACCGACTTCAAAGATTTTATTGATTCCCGTCCGAATGGTTTTTTTAGTAAAGGGATCGATGAACTACCTATGAGATGGCAAAAGTGCATAGATAGCAATGGTACATACTTTGATTAAATAAATATATTATATTAAAAAAAAATCAACTTTATGTTCCTCCCAAACAAAACGCCAATTTCATATGTAAGGACCTAATATATGAATCATTTTTTAAACCTTTTCGTACGTGATAAAAAAACACATATGGCGTGTACCAAATTGTGAACGAAAACAAAAAAAATAAGTTGGATGTCACTCCTGAAATTACAATTCAACTGTCCACAATTAAACTAATTTTTGAAAGAATATTGGAAGGAAAGAAAAAGTTAGTCTTTCATAATCATCACCAGTTTGAATTAATTTCCTTATATATTATTAACGTGTTGTGAAATTCTCCATTATTTTCAATCATTCGTTGTTTTATCTGAAATCAGCAAAAAAATATAATGTTCCATTTTTTCATTAATATAAAAAGGATTCCATAGTCAGAATATGTCGGGAACCTCTAGTACAAAAGAAGGCACATTACAAAACAGGGATTAGGGTACTTGTTGGTGTCACTAGAGATGATTATGATATGTAATTTGTTATATATACATCCTGATGCATATAGGGAATGGAGTTTCGTCTTCTGTCTTTGCTGGGTTCTTGATAACTAGTAACAGTTGTACGCCATTTATTTGCTATTTGTTTACAGTTGTGCTAAACATTTATATTTTTAAACATGTCTTGCAGTACATTTTTATAAGTATTACGCTGCCCACTGTGCTTTCTTCTGCCTTTTATTAAATCACCAAAGAGAATATTTCTTGGGAGACTGGTGTAAGGTATGCAAGTTACATGTTTAGCCCAAGGCAAGCGAACACAAGATACTAGAATCTCAATGTTATAGCGGTTTGCTCTATTCAAAAGTCATTGTTTAATATATTATGTTACCATATAATATATTATTTATTTAAATAAAGACCAAAGATCCCTTCAAGGGTGTTTATATAATTCTCAAAATATATTAACGTAAGCAGCCTTTGGTGACGCAGAGGGCCATGGAGAGAAGAATGTTAAATATCTCTCTGAGGGATAGGAGATCCAATGAATGGATAAGGCAGCAGACCAAAGTAGCTGATGTCGCCGAAAGAGTCGCCATTCAGAAGTGGAACTGGGCGGGACACATTGCCAGATGCACAGATGATAGATGGACCCAGAGAGTGCTGGATTGGCGCCCAAGACAGGGAAGAAGTGTGGGCCGTTCTCAGACACGGTGGTCAGACTGCATTAGAAGAGTGGCCGGGAGCAACTGGAAACGATGTGCCCAGGAAAGGGAGGAATGGACGAGGAGAGGGGAGGCCTATGTTCAACTTTGGATGGAGACAGGCTGATGATAATAATGATGATGAAGCAGCCTTTTGAAGGCATCTGACATCTGCCTGTATTTAGTATACAATTCAATACAATGCTATAAGATTTCCTGATGAAAATAACCCAGATTTTTTGTATAATTTAACTAAACAGACTAAGAACCAAACTTAACAAACCAAAATCTCATAAAAAAAGATATCCAAGAAAGCACAGCTTTAAAGAATATTTTTGGCATATATTGTGGCGCCAGATCATCCAGAACTTAAAACACTAAAACCTCAAAGAAGTTGTATCAGGTAAGTTCCATCAACAGTGGAATTTTTCAGCCAAATTTGTCAGCAAAAGAATCAAGCGTGCCGCAGAGTTTAAAACGCATTGTTACCTACCAGGCTGTGTCTTAAGTAACCCTCATCAAAGAGACGTAAACCAGATTCTAAGCTTCATTCACTGGACTTCAGTTCAGTTCGATCCCACCTCCACCCACGCTATTATGGAGGACCGTTTACTAGACTACGTAACAATATTGAATTAAGTTGTCTGAAAACAAATAATTCAAAGCTAACAGTTCTAGATACCTGCATGTCAAAACATAGACTGATATCTATGTAAGTGAACACCCTAAGAAGGCATCGTATAAACACAGCATTCTTAGAAGGCGTCGTACTTCTGACAAAACATAGACTGATATCTAAGTGAACACCCTAAGATGGCATCGTATAAACACAGCATTCTTAGAAGGCGTCGTACTTCTGACAAAACGTAGACTGATATCTAAGTGAACACCCTAAGAAGGCATCGTATAAACACAGCATTCTTAGAAGGCGTCGTACTTCTGACAAAAAATAGACTGATATCTAAGTGAACACCCTAAGATGGCATCATATAAACACAGCATTCTTAAAAGGCGTCGTACTTCTGACAAAACATAGACTGATATCTAAGTGAACACCCTAAGAAGGCATCGTATAAACACAGCATTCTTAGAAGGCGTCGTACTTCTGACAAAACATAGACTGATATCTAAGTGAACACCCTAAGAAGGCATCGTATAAACACAGCATTCTTAGAAGGCGTCGTACTTCTGACAAAACATAGACTGATATCTAAGTGAACACCCTAAGAAGGCATCGTATAAACACAGCATTCTTAGAAGGCGTCGTACTTCTGACAAAACATAGACTGATACCTAAGTGAACACCCTAAGAAGGCATCGTATAAACACAGCATTCTTAGAAGGCGTCGTACTTCTGACAAAACATAGACTGATATCTAAGTGAACACCCTAAGAAGGCATCGTATAAACACAGCATTCTTAGAAGGCGTCGTACTTCTGACAAAACATAGACTGATATCTAAGTGAACACCCTAAGAAGGCATCGTATAAACACAGCATTCTTAGAAGGCGTCGTACTTCTGACAAAACATAGACTGATATCTAAGTGAACACCCTAAGATGGCATCATATAAACACAGCATTCTTAAAAGGCGTCGTACTTCTGACAAAACATAGACTGATATCTAAGTGAACACCCTAAGAAGGCATCGTATAAACACAGCATTCTTAGAAGGCGTCGTACTTCTGACAAAACATAGACTGATATCTAAGTGAACACCCTAAGAAGGCATCGTATAAACACAGCATTCTTAGAAGGCGTCGTACTTCTGACAAAACATAGACTGATATCTAAGTGAACACCCTAAGAAGGCATCGTATAAACACAGCATTCTTAGAAGGCGTCGTACTTCAGACAAAACATAGACTGATATCTAAGTGAATACCCTAAGAAGGCATCGTATAAACACAGCATTCTTAGAAGGCGTCGTACTTCTGACAAAACATAGACTGATATCTAAGTGAACACCCTAAGAAGGCATCGTATAAACACAGCATCCTTAGAAGGCGTCGTACTTCTGACAAAAACCATCACATATGTTAAGCGGACAATTTTCTTGAATATGGTTGGACCTAATATGCCATAGTTTTTTTTATGAATGCCCCAAACAATAGGTCAGATGCAGAAGAATAAAGAAAGTTCTTCCTTCAGTTGACCAAAAATTTACCTTGGTGTATTGTTTTACGTTTTGTTATATACAGAACAAATTGACTTGTGATAATTATTTAGAATCAATCAAATCAATGGCTTTCAACAAGACAGAAATCTCAACGGTTACTTATGTATGATCATAATCGAGAATCAAAACTAAAACTCTCATGTAGGAGATAGGCATTCTATTACTTAACCACAAACATCATATTTTTTGTTTAAAAGAAGGCATAAAAAGATTATTTTCTACATCAAATTAGAAAATAAACAACTGACAAGATAAAAATTAAAATATTTCTACAGCAGTATTGAGGTCGGCAAGTAAAAATATGATAATCCGCGTGTACAAACTTCACAACACATCCGCCGCTCATTAGAAGGATAGTTTCTCTTTGCATAACCACTCCGAAACGTTGTTACCTCGATGTACCGACAATGTTAGGTCTCGAAGACCACGAAAAATGGTCTAACAGATAGTGAAATGGTTTTGAATAAATTATTTTTTTTAAAATTCAATAAAACGTAATTTATTTTCATTAAAATCCAATAAAGAAAGGTATTATGACATGGTGGAGCAAGTTGAGGAATGTTACTATTTGGATAGTGTTTTCTCAGATGATGGAAGAGTTAAGGGGGATACCAAACGGCGTGTAACGTAAGAAAACAAAGTTGATGGTGCACTAAAACATACGAGTATATACTGAACCGGACAGTATCCAAATCTGCTAAGATGATGATCCACAATAGTTATTTGGTGCAAATTTTGTTGTATGGGAGGGAAACGTGGACGTGGAAAAAGAATGAGAGATGCTGAATAAACGCTATAGAAATGCGTGCATTGATAAGAATACATGGAGTAAAAATGTATGTTAAACATTATCAGGAATTAATGTGAACTTAAGGTTCATTTGTTAAGTAAGATGAAGAAGAATACGTTGAGATGGTTTGGACATGTAGAACGAATGAATGAAGAAAGACTAACAAAACAGATCAACAGTGTTGATAAAAAAAGTATGTAAGAGGAGGTGCATGGATGTGCAAGAGGCAAAGAATGTGTTGAGTTAGGAAAGTATGGCGCTCTATCCTCTCCAGCTACCCTGACAGGGAGGTGGCGTGATGGTGTGTATTATGAGATAGTTTGAATGTATAAAAAGGATGATATATAAAAACTTTGCAAACTGTTTATTTCTGTAGTTAGAACTTTACGAATTACACCACCGCATTACACCTTCTCTCCTCAATTTTACATCTCTTACACGAGCCTGGGCCGCTCATTTTTTATGAAGGTATCAATCAAAAACATAATCAAGTTTATTTACAAATTTCTTGCTTCTTTTTTACGAATTACAAATAGCTTTTATATGAATTAAAATGTTTTAGACGAATTCAAGAATTCAGGAATATTAAGTAGGAGATTTTCAGCCGGAAACGGATAATGTAACTGAAATTTAACCTGAAACAAAACACTTTGAAAAGGAAGGCGTGAACAACAAAACCGCGATAGGCGGAACGGTGTTGACTTGAACAATGGGATGTAGACGAAGCGTGTGCGCTCACTTTCATGTTAATGGAGTAGCATGGAGATGCCAATGATACTGTATCTAGGCGTTTTGTTGTATATTTGTGAGAAAAAAGGAATACAGCCTTCAATTAAATATTTTTGTGGTGACTAGTAAACAACTCTGTTTAATTGTTATTTTACTCGTACTATTTAAGACGACCTACATGGCTTGATTGACAAAACGTTTGTCTTACAACACGAAGGGTTGTGGGGTCGATTCCTGTTGGTACCCCGGATTAAGATTATAAGACCTCCTTCTCACACCAACGCCGAACATCTCATTTTACGCAAATTTATATGCGATTTAAATGGCGTAACTAAAGAATGAACATGCATGAATGATCAGATGTGCACCATTCGTATTTACGTTCAAGAGAGAATCAAAAACATGTTACATTACTCTGAATCAATCACAAGATTGACAACTCACATGACAAAATCAACATCCGTGTAACATGTAACAAGTGCGTGTTTGTGCGTTATCATCTCATTAATATTTATATAACTGCTTATTTATTTTCATCTTTATTATTGTGGTTTGCATATACGAACATCATTTTTCATTTGTGATTTTATTTTGAAAAAATTTGGACTCCTATCAACATTTCTCGTATTTGGCTGACAGTTAATCTGAGATGGTATTTGTGGGTTTCATTTTTTATTTTTTCTGCCATTTATTAATTTTCTGTGTTTTTTTCTCAGTCTACTTGTACAAGGTTGTGGTGAAAAATATTTTATGTCTTCGTAGCCGGGCTCGCTCTTTATTGATGGTGTGTGTCTCGGCCGATGGGGTGGGGTGGTGTTATGAGATGAGTCGAGACCTTTTGATAGCTTCTCTCTTAAATGTATTTTCTGCAGTTTATTTTAAGATATATGTGCAGTTTCAGAATCTGTTTATATATTCAATAAACCTTTATTTATTTATAATATGAAAATTGTCTCCAATGTGGCCATCCGCTATACTGCCTCTGAGGGCTCATCAGAAGGCATATAGAAGATACCCAATGAACACAGCTTACCATTGAAGGCTTGCTTAAAACTATTGATAGCTTTTGTTTATTGTTGCCCTTGGAAAAAACGTCCTTATTGTTATACACTTTTACATTTCCAACGATAACAAGGACCCAACCGATGTGTCATTTTCCTCCTCCGCCGGACCTTAAATCCGTTGCCAATGCTATTCTTTTCCCACTCGGGAGTGTCACCACCGGAGAAGGAGTCCATTTGGGCAGTTTCTTCTTCGTCACTACGTGATATCATGTTCATAAATAAGTATAGAAGATTTCGATCTTCTAGTGTAGATCGCCCTGGATGGGAACTTATTTTGTCCCCCATAACAGCGTAGGTGGTGGTGGGATCGAACTGAACTACTCTAAATATACTTTCATCCTAATTTTCCTTTACTTCCCTTCCTTATATATATATAGTATATACAAACATACGAGTACACACCATCACGTCATTTCCTCACACGAATAGGTAAAGAGGACATAGCGCCATTTTTTTGTATCACAGCCCACATACTCGTATTTCGCGTTTTCCAACTCCATACACCTTTTCATACAAGTCCTGCGATTTCTCTGACTTTTACATTTCCTTCTTTCAAAATATAACACACTTGATCAAACCATATTATCCTTCGTCTTCCTCTACCACGCCTTCCACTCAGATTTGTTATTTTGCTTTTCTTCATTCATTCGTTCGTTCCACGTGCTCAATTCATCTAAGAGTGCTCTTATTTATCTAAGTCAACACATTGCCTTATGTTCATATTCATCTCTACTCACTTTGTTCCGTATTCTGTCATAAATTGTAACCCCACATATTATTCTTAGTACGAGTACATACATTTCATTTTTTTTTCTAGTTCTATGTTACGTTTAGAAATTTATCCATTTGTTTGCTTTTTTATATAAAAAAAAATCATGGATTAAGACAATTAAACATATCCAAGATAAACTTGTTGGTTGGAAGAAATTTCCACATATAACCATGAACATACAAGTATAAATTCAAAGGTGATCTTAATCTTTATCGTAAGTGAGGGTTTGCCTATAATGGTCACTCTTGGCTGAATCGAAATTACGAGTACAGTGAAATCTCTATCGATCGTTCCTAGAATACGAATAATAGTTTTTTCCGTACATATCGTTTATTTCATCCCGTCCCAAATGACTTCCAAGTAGACCACACTAAAAAAGTTCGTATTGATCATTTCACTGCAATATTCGTTTAGAATATCACGGCTTTTTAGGTGTTGCGCCGAGTTCGAGACATAGCAGAGGATCACGACGATCAGCATTGAGCACACAAAGAAGAATACTTGTCGTTTTATTCAATGAGTTCCTTGAAAAACGATAAATAGAAGTTTCACTGTATATGATATTAATCCATAACTTTTTTCAACGTTTTTATTACACACTCGACATGTGAAAAAAATAGTTGAAATGAAGAGGTAAATCTAATGGGTGGCATCGGCACCGGTGAGCGGTGTGAGAAAGAGCCTAGCCTCAGCAGCATTGTTGCGCTCATGCAGCCTTCACACACAAACAATGCGCCGCTTGCACAATGGTGTCATTGCATTTTGCAACGTTACCGAATAATTGCGCTGGATTTGTGAATGAAAACAACAAATTATTGTTTGTTATTAAACCAACCGTTTCGTAGAACAGACGATGTGACGTTTTCCATTTACTTGCTCGGACGTGATTGTTTCGAGTTCCTCATATTGTCATGCAATGTGAAAGCTATAGCATCTAAATTTTTTGAAATGATACAGTGAATTATTTATTTACGGTTGATTTCGATCAACGTCAATTATTACAAAACATGATCAGAGAGCGATTGTATTCAGAAATAAATACAAGACACATGCATACACAGCATCACGTCGTTTCCCTGCTGGGGCAGGCAGAGAGGACAGAGCACCAGATTTTATTTAAACACACATTTTTTAAACTTTTCAAAGCCTACGATTTCTCTTTCGATCAAAATACATTTCACTTGATCAGACCATACTTTATTTGGCCTTCCTTGACCATCATCCGTTCACATTTGCACTGTACATATATTTTGTCAGCATTTTTTCATTCATTCGTTTTACATACTCAAACTACTGCCATGTTACTCAAAATAGCATTAAATTTAAATATATATATATTGCTAAATTACTGATAGCATACAACAGTATTCTAGTTCCAACTTTGATGTGTAGAAGAGATACGCGGACATGGAAAATACTATAAAAATACGTGAACTGAAAGGAATATATAGGGTGACAATATAAGACAGAATACGGAAAAAAGATAAGGGATGCCTGTGAACTGAAGGTTGATGTTTAAAAAAAAGTAAAAAAGAGTACTATGAGATTTTTATATCAGAATGTAGAAAGACTAAAAAACTATACACTGTTCCAATGAGAATGGAAAGCGTGGTAAAGCGTGGTAAAGGAAAATATGATTGGAATGAAATTTTAATTAAGGAAACGTAAAAACTCAGAGAAATCGTAGGAGTTGATATGAAGGGGTTTGGGTGTTGAAAGATTTATGATGTGATAAGTCTGGCGATCTCTTCTTTTTGCCTACCCCGACAGGAAAACTGCATTATGTTATGTATGTATATGACTTCATAATTTTTTGATTGATTAAATATATAGGATATCCATAAAAGTCATTAATTTATTTAAATCAGTATTATTTATTATGGAGATTAAAAAAGTTTTCTAATTTTCTTTTATTTGATAATCAAGAGCTTACCAGCAAAAAGAAAAACCTTACATTTATTTTTGTTAGTAAGAAGTGTAATATATCTTGAAAAGGCTTCAAATAAGGTTTCCTGCACAAAATCACCTTTTATACATTTTGCAACCTTGTTCATTGCACGTACTTTGGTTTTGTCAACAAATGTTGAATATTACACAATAGTTAAAATTGCGAATTGAAAAAACACTATCAATTCTATTAATGGCGATCTATTTACTTTTGTATAACAAAAGTTTTTTTTCTGCAACAGGTACACATTTTGTGGTGGGCTGAATTATTTGTTATTTGAACAAATGCATAATATAATATTGAATTAAAATACTTCACATTTTACAACCGGAGCAAAAAAATATTTCGTTGGAGTAGTTTTTTGTGCTTTACAACGTTTAAAATTAAGAATGTCTTGCTTTATATTTTGTGCTTTTGTAAAGTTGTAACGTTGTACGTTAAGATTTAGAATGTCTTGCTTTATATTTCTAGATTAATAATAATGTAAAAAACAACGTTTCAGTCACTTTGTTTTTGTTTTTAAATAACAAAAACTTATTTATTTTTTCATTTATTTAGTATTCATTCATTTCTACAATAAACGATTGATTTTAACTAACGCATAATAAAATCAAATATATAAAAATTAAATTTAAAATTCGATTCCTCATATAACTGTATCATGGATTAGCGCTACGCTCAAACAGAGGTTGTCTATTGGCCTTTCCAGTTCACCGCTCTTCTTTTTTTACGTCGTCCTTAACTGTCCATGCAGTGAGACTCTGGAATCAGTTACAAACCAATATAAGACTCGCTCCGTCCTTGGCATGCTTTAAGAAGCGACTGAAAAAACTCTTAATTTCTAGTCAGTAATATAACGTGTTTCATTCCTGATTTTTCTTTTCCTTTCCTCTCCACCATCCCTTCCTTTTCTTTTGATTAATAATATCTCACTTGACATGAAAAATAATGTTCGGGGGATTGTCCGTCTTTGTGGAGTTCGTGGGATTTCGTGGGGATGGATAGTCATTTGAATGATTTATGCGACCACGGAACTTGCTTCTTTTACTTTTGTCTAGTTGATTGGAAGAGATTGCCGCCTGGCAATAAGCCCGTCAGTATTTGCAATAAGAGTGTGAAATAAATAAACTGTACTGAATAGTGTGTGAACTTGAAAAAAATATATGACCGAGTGATAAAGAGAAAATCTATATAAAATACAGAATGAATATGTGGTATTTCGTCATTATATGGTGAAATTAGAGTTTGTATAGTAGTTTGTATTGGAAGAGATTGCCGCCTGGCAATAAGCCCGTCAGTATTTGCAATAAGAGTGTTAAATAAATAAACTGTACTGAATAGTGTGTGAACTTGAAAAAAATATATGACCGAGTGATAAAGAGAAAATCTATATAAAATACAGAATGAATATGTGGTATTTCGTCATTATATGGTGAAATTAGAGTTTGTATAGTAGAGGAAACGGTGACTGAGTAATTTTTATATTTCAAAAAAGGTAAAATAAGGATGTATTATGTCATCCCGGTTGTTTAATATTCACGTATATTCGCTGAGGTCAATGAGAATTAAGATAAATTACAGAGGCTGATATGCAAATTGTGTGAGAGATGTAAATATATAGATTTGAGAATTAATGAAATCCTGGTGATAAAAAAATGTGAAAGAAATAGTAAACGCAATATATGGGTAAGTAATGAAAGATAAGAGCAAATTAGAGAATTCTATTATTTAGGAAGTATTTCCACAGATGATATTGAACGGCGTGAAACAATGTCAATGGAGCACTAAAACATGTATAATCAACCGGCGAGTATTGAAACATGCCAAGATTATATACTTTGATGTACGAGAGTGAAAAGGTAGAGGTAGATCTTGGAGACATGGTAAATCGTAGAAGTGAAAAATGTGTCACTATCGGAAGGTCTGGCGCTCTCTCATTTCTGCCTACCCCGATATGAAGACTGTGTAATGATATGTACTTGTAATGTTGTAAAACAGACAGTTGTTGCTATTCTATTATTATAACAATTTATTTATTTATCTCTTTGTATAATGCATGATCGATTTGGACAGTTTAAAGATTATTAAAATATTTTTTTTATTTCAGATGATTCGTTAATTAGGATTAGAAATGATAAGAAATTTATTTACTTACAAACGATAAGTAATTTATTTCCTAAAAAATGATAAGTAATTTATTTCCTTACAAATGATAAGTAATTTATTTCCTTACAAATAATAAGTAATGTATTTGTACAAAATACGGTCGATTTCGATCCTTACAATATAAGCAAAAAAAATGTAAATATGGCTTACGATGTTTTGTATAGCAACATAAATGTTGTAAAAATACGGAGTTTCAGTCACTTTGTTCTCGTTTAGTCAAAAACAAAATGTTGAACCATAAAACATATGAAAATAATACATCAGCGATATATAGTATAATATTACAAGAGTATGTCGGCTATAAATCAATATTTATCTGAGTTTCATCTCACGTACGGACATTTTAAGGCTGTCGAGTCTCACTTTGTGCCTTAATTAGCTTTTCAAAAACACTCCCTTTTAATTACACTGTTAAGCATATTTTGATGCTATCATTTATGAAATTCATTAACCCCATTCTATTCTAAGTTTATGCTATGGAATTGCGTTTACTGAAAGAAAAAATGTGTGACATGACGATTTATGACAGAACAATTTTATTACTAAGCTTAAAAATTATTTATTAAGTTTCTAAAAAATATTTATTAAGTATGTAAAAAATTATTTATTAAGTGTATAAAAAGCACGATGAGGTAGTTTGGATACTTTTAAACAGATAAGTGAGGAAAGACTAACGAAAAAAAAAGTATGATTGAACAAAGTTGATAAAAATTTGAAAGGATAAAAGGCAGAGTAATAAAAACAGAAGAAAATATTCACGGAGATGTTGTAAACGACGTAGATTTATAATTATTGGTAGAAACAATTAATTGCATTAAGGTTTAGTAAAATAAATGGTTCAGGCCAAAATTAATACGGTGGAAATGCGTGCGCAAAGAAGAATATACAGTTTATCAATGTATTCTTCTTCCTAGTGTCATGTCAGGTCCCCCCAACGTTGACTATCACCTGAGAGTAAGCATCTTTATCCCCGACAGCCTGAAAAAGATCCCCAACACTCCTTATATCAGTCCAATCACGTACATTGCGGAGCCAGGAGATTTGCCTCCTGCCAACACCTCTTCGACCGTCTATTTTGCTTTGGATAATCAGGTGCAGTAATTTGTACTGTTCTCCTCTAAGTACATGATCCAAATAGGACACCTTTCGGATTTTAATATTAGTCGGAAACTCTTTATCAACTTTGGCTCTTTGAAGAACCCTTGTATTGCTAACCATATCCGTCCAGGGTATCCGTAGCATTCTCCGGTGTATCCATATTTCGAATGCTTCCAGTCGGTTCATACTACCAACTTTGAGGGTACATGATTCCACTCCATGTAATAACACTGACCAGACGTAGCATTCGACTAACAGTTGTCAAAGTTTCAAGTTTAGATTATCATCACAGAATACGCTTCTCATTTTATTAAAAGCCGCACGAGATGTTTCAATTCTGCACTTGACTTCGGTGTCTGGGTCGAGGTCTTCCACTAGGATACTTCCGAGATATTTAATTTTTTTTCACTCTATATCAGTACCGCTCAATGTAAGACGTGCTCTTTTGTGATCCTACCGGTCAAACACAATATATAACAGAATATAAAATGTAATTATCATAAATAAATATTAAAAATTTAAAACTGGTGCGTTAAATTTAGGGAAAAATCTCTCTGTAGTAGTTTAGACACGTTGAACGAATGGGAGATGAAAGACTGAGATAACAAATGTACAATGCATGAATGGAAGTCGTGTGAAAAAACGATCGAGAAAAGCATGGTTAGACTTATTTTTTCCCCATAACAGCATAGATGATGGTAGGATAGAACTAAACTGAATATTTACGTTTTACGTAAAACTATTCGTGCATACGGAAAGAACTGGATATTCAATTTCATTGCCGGTTTATTATTATAAATCCGAAAAAAAATACATACATCATAAATTGAGCTTTAGCCGTCAAAATTTAAAATAATAATGAAATTAAAGTATAATTTATTCAAGAGCAATAATAAAACCTTTTCATGTTTTATAAATATGGAGACATCAAAACACTTCGAATTGAGGAAATCGAAATGCAAATATTGTCATAATTGCAAAAAATATCCCCAAGGCAAACATAAGCCGTCTACAGCTGAGAATTCAATGGCGCGGGCGAACTCATCGTTTCAACAAAACCGGTAAAACCAAAACAAAACAATGACGTCTAAAATGAAATACCAATGAGCAGACTAGTTATTATAATAAAAACTATTTAATTCCGGGTACAAGCAAATGGTGACATAAACAAAATTTACTGATAAAATAGTAATAATAGATATTAACTTTAATAAATGGGCAAGGGTGCGAAATGCTACATAAGCCACACAAAAAATACATAAACAATAAAGAAACACATTGATAAATGTGACAATATATCACATTACTTTAAAAAAATCACAAATGAAGACAAAGATATAAAAAATATTAATAAATACTCTGTACAGACTATTCCCTTCTGGCAACAATAAACATTTCTATTAATTTCTTGAATCTTCGAAAAGACTTTAGTTTCACTTTGTGGTGCCATGTTCTATGTAAAAAAGGAATAAAATAAATAAATAAAACACTTATTTTATATTTTTGTGTTCACCAATGGTTTATTTTGAGTTTACTACCGGTTTCGAAGACCTCCATCTTCATCGTCAGGTTAAGATAAACTTAATTGCTCACAATATATTTCTTCTGCAAGTGTAAATAATATAAGAGGAATGAGGTTGGGGGAGAGAAGTGAGGAGAGTTGTAATTCAATGGTAAATGGGGCGGGAAAAAAAATAATCTTACGGGCAGACCAGGGTCTCCAAGGGCGCTTACCTTCCAATGTTACATCTCTCAAATATCAAATAATAATTATGGAAATAATGTTTGACAGTCGAAAAGCAACATCCATCAAGGTTACCTAAATCCCTAAAATGGTTCTTCGAACTCAATATTGAATAGTCGATGGAACTAACCCAACGTGCTATATTTCTAGACACACATCACGATGTAAAAAAATCCCCATGGACTTATGATACTTGTTAGTTTGTGTATTTACTCAGTGTAAAGAGCTAAATGTTTCCCCCTAATCAACTTTCATTTTACATTGACATATTTTTTCCACTTCAACAATTGTTAAATTTTGTAATTTATTTTTATCAAACACTGTTTATTCCACTTTTTTGTAACGGTATAACCCTGCCGGTTTCAAGGCTTTCACCTCATCTTCAGGGGAGAACACACAAGACTAAATTATGTTAGAACTGGTACCGATATACACGCTTCAACGGTTTAGATTAGATGCCCTAGAAATTTCTAAGTCAGTACATCGATCCGAACATCTTGTGAACAGTTATATCAAAAAAATCTCTCCGCTCTTGGCCGAAATCGTCCATGCCGCCCTCACCCCTCAGCCCCTAACCGTTGAAGCGTGTATATCGGTATCAGTTCGAACAGAACTTAGTCTTGTTTGTGCTCCCCTGAAGATGAGGTGAAAACCTTGATACCGGTAGGGTTATACCGTTACAAAAAAGTGGAATAAACAGTGTTTGATAAAAATAAATTACAATGTCTTTAAACCTTCACAACGTTAATGCCTTAACTATAAACAACATAATTGTTAAATTTATATTTGACATATAAAACACATAGAGAATGAAAATTCCACAAGTCGCAGGTCCTTTGATACTTTTTTTTACATTTCGTTAAAACTGTTGAAAACTTTGTGGAATTGCTTATTTTTATAATTTTGTTTCTTAAAACCGTAAGTTATCACGACTTCACGTGAGGTAATAAATATAGAAGGGGTTTTCAAAAAAGATTGGCACACGTCAATAAATCCGTCAGGTCGTACTGTATCATATACAGCGAAAGATTGGCATACGTAAATAAATCTGTCAGGTCGTACTGTATCATATACAGCGAAAGATTGGCACACGTCAATAAATCCATCAGGTCGTACTGTATCATATACAGCGAAAGATTGGCACACGTAAATAAATCTGTCAGGTCGTATTGTATCATATACAGCGAAAGATTGGCACACGTCAATAAATCCATCAGGTCGTACTGTATCATATACAGCGAAAGATTGGCACACGTAAATAAATCTGTCAGGTCGTATTGTATCATATACAGCGAAAGATTGGCACACGTCAATAAATCCGTCAGGTCGTACTATATCATATACAGCGAAAGATTGGCACACGTCAATAAATCCATCAGGTCGTACTGTATCATATACAGCGAAAGATTGGCACACGTAAATAAATCTGTCAGGTCGTATTGTATCATATACAGCGAAAGATTGGCACACGTCAATAAATTTGTCAGGTCGTACTGTATCATATACAGCGAAAGATTGGCACACGTCAATAAATCCATCAGGTCGTACTGTATCATATACAGCGAAAGATTGGCACACGTCAATAAATCCGTCAGGTCGTACTGTATCACATAGAGTGAAAGCGTATTACTTGTATAGTACAATACAATATTAAAATCACAAATGCAATTAATACCTAGAGTTTCAATAGATGCAATGACGGGAATTGTCTTTAATAATTGTGTACTTCAGTATACGGATTTACTCAGAATAAGTATTAATTCTCCATTAATAAAATATCTCTTAGTTCCAACGAGACGCCACATTTCAGCTCACCACATATCATTCTCGGAATATACACTCATCCTCGTGTTACAGACCAGTTAACGTAGTCACAAGCAAACCGGACAAGGTTAATCCATTAATTACAGTTGGCGCCTGTTAAATCGATCAAATTCCCATATCCTGAATGATTTTCAATATTGCTGGCATATTTTTTATCTATTTGTAGAAAATAGTAATGCTAGTTTTTTATATAACTTTTTAAATCATTGTAATTTGTTTTATCAAACACTGTTTATTTCACTTCTTGTAACGGTATAACCTTACCGGTTAGGTTTTCACCTCATCATCAGGGGAACACAAACAAAACTGAATTATGTTCGAACTGGTACCGAGATACACGCGTTTAACGGTAAACATTCGGGTTGGGGACTGAGGGCTGGGGGAGGCATGGGACGACCTCGGCGAGCAGGGGAGAGATTCTTGGTATATATGTGTTTGCCAGATGTTCACCTCGATGCACTGACGATAGAAAAAGTATGGTTTTCACGGTGACAATGATTAGCCATTTCAGAATAAATAAGAGGATTTGTTAAGGCGGATTTGTGTTCACGAAATCTCTTTTTAAATGATCTTCCTTTCTTTCCTATATAGAAATTATCACAGTCAGAACGTAACAGTTTATACACACCATTGTGGCTAAGTATACCATTTTTTGCCTCTCTCGTTCAATAAGAGTTTGAGACTTGGAATTTTTTTGGTTATTTCGTATGATATGTTTTTTTATAAATAGGACTTGGCTCCATTAATAGGTATGCTTATTTACATCTTTTTGTAGAATTTAGAAAAATAAATAGGAAAAAGTTATTAGGGATGAATGTGAGCTTTAGGCTGATTTATTTATTTATTTTATAAAGCTTGCACATACAAGTTAAACACAATGACATACAAAATTTACAGAGAATTATTAAAACTCCACTTATTAATTTGTTTTCTAAGGTGAGTTGTACTCGTGCGTTACAGGTTTACCTATGTAATTAAAAATTTAAATAGTTAAAATATATATGTTGCGCTAAAACATTGTAACAAAATATAGCATGTTAAATAATATAAACAAATATTATTTCAAGTATTAAACTAAATTGAAGAGATTTTTCCTGAATACAGTAACAAGAAAAAAATAGATTAATAAATAAGAAATATTTGTTTAGCTGAAACGACAAACTCCCATTACAAAGAAAACTCAAAATACTTTCGATAAAAATAATTAATATGCGAGGCCCTGTTCAAAAGAGAGAGGCCGTAAAACAAAAGAAACACTTAGCAAATTAGTTCTAATTATTACCAATCTAAATATATCAACACTCGTATTTATTTATCTCGAATAGTCAGAATCATTAGTCAGGACAACCGAATAGTCGGGACAACCGAATAGTCGGGACAACCGAATAGTCGGGACAACTGAATAGTCAGGACAAATTACAGCGTCTTCAAAATGTGTGTCTAAAATTCATTTTCAACCTACGAAAGTACGATCATATAACTTCATACCAGAAGGCATTGAACTGGTTGAATGTTAGAAATAGACGCCAAATTCACATACTGTCTCTATTGTATAATATCCTTAACTCTCCCGCCGCCCCCTCTTATCTCGCCGAAAATTTTCAGCGTCTTTCCAATCATGGATTAGCGCTACGCTCAAACAGAGATTGTTTATTGGCCTTTCCAGTTCACCGCCCCTCTTTCTTTACGTCGTCCTTTACTGGCCATGCAGTGAGACTCTAGAATCGGTTACAAACCAATATAAGACTCGCTCCGTCCTTGGCATGCTTTAAGAAGCGACTGAAAAACCTCTTAATTTCTAGTCAGTAAAATAACGTGTTTCATTCCTGATTTTTCTTTTCCTTTCCTTTCCTTTTGATTGATGATATCTCACTTTATGTGAAAAAGAATGTTTGGGTGACTGTCCGTCTTTGTGGGGTTCGTGGGCATGTGCTCACGTATATGTTTATAGATTTCGTGGGGATGGATAGTCATTTGAATGATTTATGTGACCACGTAACTTGCTTCATTTACTTTTGTCTGGTTGGTTGGAAGAGATTGCCGCCTGTCAATAAGCCCGCCAGATTGTATTTGCAATAAAAGTGTTACATAAATAAATAAGCATTGTGATATGTTGAGTAAAATTGAGAAGAGCTATCAGAAATGGTTTGGGCACGTGGAACAAATGAATACATAAAAACTAACAAAAAAAAAGCTGACGATATTTTGATCGCTGCATAGCGTACTGTTAGATTAAAAATTGATCATTTTAACTGGCGCCATAGTCAACATCATCATCAAGATATGCCTCTATTAGGGTAGGCAGGAAAAAAGATCTCAACTTAATTTTATTCTAGTACACTTATTCTATACCTGGTCATGATCTCTGTTATTGTAAATGCTTTTCACTTTTCCTCTTTCCGAATTTGATTCAATTAGTTTTGCCACGTTTTATCTAGATATTTCTAAACTTTTGCGCTTTATACTACTTGTATGGATTATTTTTGTAAATCGATATTTATTAACCGGCGCTTACTGTACAATATGTCTCGCATATAGCTGTGCACTCGTATATGTATGAATATATATCGCCCTGCATGACGCATATTAAAAGCACGAACACCTAAAGGACAATGACTCTTAGCGGAATATTTAAAAAGATATTATAAAACCTTATCTGAAATCACAGGGTCACGTTGTCAAGAAGATCTTTAAATACCTGACCAAAATGTATACGTATTGTTGTTATTCACAAAGTTTATTGATTACATTGTGTTGTAATCGGATCATTATTACAGGAAGTTGTTTATTTTTTACACTTGTATTTGGAAACAATATTTATTAAAAAAAGAGTTGCTAACAGCAGGAAATAGAGGGAATATTGAGCATTAAATATGTTTAATGACCGAAGTATTTCAAGAAAAGCAACAATAGTGCGATTTTAAAAAATATATCGATTTTGTTGCTATCGGAAAGTTTATGGGAAGTTGTTTATTTTTTACACTTGTGTTTGGAAACAATATTTATCAACAAAAAACTAACATCAAGCAATGGAATGATTTGTGAGTATTACAGTGTGTTTCTGGTGTATTTCAAGAGAAACAACAATAGCTATACATATTGCAGTTTTAAAGAAGGTATCGATAACGTTGTGTTATAATCGGGAAGTGACTATAGAATATTGTTTATTTTTTACACTTTAAAGAAGATATCGATAACGTTGAGTTATAATCGGGAAGTTGCTATGGGAAGTTGTTTATTTTTTACACTTGAATTTGGAAACAATATTTATCAACAAAAAACTAACATCAAGCAATGGAATGATTTGTGAGTATTACAGTGTGTTTCTGGTGTATTTCAAGAGAAACAACAATAGCTATACATATTGCAGTTTTAAAGAAGATATCGATAACGTTGAGTTATAATCGGGAAGTGACTATGGGAAGTTGTTTATTTTTTACACTTGAATTTGGAAACAATATTTACCAACAAAAAACTAACATCAAGCAATGGAATGATTTGTGAGTATTACAGTGTGTTTCTGGTGTATTTCAAGAGAAACAACAATAGCTATACATATTGCAGTTTTAAAGAAGGTATCGATAACGTTGTGTTATAATCGGGAAGTGACTATGGGAAGTTGTTTATTTTTTACACTTGTGTTTGGAAACAATATTTATCAACAAAAAACACAAAAACTAACACCAAGCAATGGAATGATTTGTGAGTGTTATAGTGTTTCTGGAGTATTTCAAGAGAAACAACAATATCTATATATATTGCAGTTTTAAAGAAGATATCGATAACGTTGAGTTATAACCAGGAAGTGACTATAGGAAGTTGTTTATTTTTTACACTTGAATTTGGAAACAATATTTATCAACAAAAAACACAAAAACTAACACCAAGCAACGGAATGATTTGTGAGTGTATTTCAAGAGAAACAACAATAGCTATACATATTGCAGTTTTAAAGAAGATATCGATAACGTTGTGTTATAATCGGGAAGTGACTATGGGAAGTTGTTTATTTTTTACACTTGTATTTGGAAACAATATTTATCGATAAAAGAGTAGCTAACAGCAGCCAATAGAGTAAATTGTGAGCATTACAGTGTGTTTAACGATCGGAGTATTTCAAGGGAAGCAAAGAAAGCTACGTATTGCTATTTTAAAGAAGATATCGATTACATTGTTTCGTAATTGGATAGTTATTACGAGAAGTTGTTTATTTTTTACACTTATATTTGATTTTAAATTTTATCGAAAGAAAAGTAGCAGCAGGCAATAAATTGAATATTGGGTAAGACAATGTGTTTATTGACCAGAGCATTCCAATAAAAGCAAAGCGTTCTGCTCAGATTGAAATATTAGCCTCAACATTAGGGCCTGAAAACGACACTTGGACGCATTTTCGACAGTTTTGAAAAAAAAATACATTAGTGGTACATTATACAAAACTCATTCGTAAGTTAGCGAAAAGGCGAATTGCATTCAATTTCATATGTCATTGTCCTGTGACAGCAAATATGGCCAGGACAATAGCCTCTAGCGGTACATTTAAAAAAATAAAATTTAACTATCTTGATCTTGGGGTCATGGAGTCAGAGACATACTCGTGTCTGACATATATCTATGTATCTTACTGTACTGAAGTCGGTGTCAGTCATGGCGTGCAAAATGAAATGGCCTGTATTTTGTATTGTAATGTGTACCAGTAGTAAAAAATAACGTTATCACGACATGCCTGCTATGACACAATACAAATTAAATTGACATTTAACAGTTCTAACATCGTGTCTGAATTGTAAAGAAGTATTTTTTTCTTTCATATGGCATCAATATATTTTGTGTTTATTTATTTATTAAATAAAAAGTACAATGTAACGCATAACAATAGTAATTAAATAACCAGTAATAAGTGCTTAATACAAAAAGATAGTGTAGAATTTAATATATAATAAAAAAAAATTATATTTATCAACAACAACAACGAAAATAATAGCAAAGAAACAGGCGCACACAACCGTATAAAATTATATGTTACCAATACAATACGGGGCCGTCTAAAGGCAAACAGCCCGCACTGCGCCACACCAAACGTCACTCTTGACCTCAGTGCAAAAGGGAAATATGAATGTAAATAAACGAAAAATCAAAATGCGCATTCCCCATGCGCAACAAAATGAAAAAAACGTCCCCACAACACCCAATGTCTCAAGACTTCACTATATTATTTTCAAACAAGTTGAATAAAAGAAGATAAATACAGAATCAATAGACAAATTGTTGAAAACAAAATACGAGTATAAAGGACAAAATTAGACCGGTAAAACATCACAAAATTAGACTGGTAAAACATCACAAAATTAGACCGGTGAAACATCACAAAATTAGACCGGTGAAACATCACAAAATTAGACCGGTGAAACATCACAAAATTAGACCGGTAAAACATCACAAAATTAGACCGGTGAAACATCACAAAATTAGACCGGTGCAACATCACAAATTTCTTTCGACACGGGGAAAAATAATCAATTAAAAATCAGTTCATAATCAAAGTTTTTCCACACATCAGTGATTCAGATATATTGAAAAGTATAGCAGGGAGACACTATTATCTTTAACCGCACTATTATCTTCGGCTTCAGGATGACCTTCGTAGCCTAGTTGGTAAGACGCTTGTATCTCAATCCGGGGGTTACGGATTCGATCTCGTTGGAACCCAGATATTTTTTAAAAAATATTCCAGTCTGGTTTTTACTTCAAGCCTATTAAACATCTTTCTGGTTGACTGAAAGAGATTGCCACATAGCAAGAAGTCCACCAGGTTGTACTGTATACAACGAAAGTGTAAAACATTAATGGAGTGATCGGATTAGGAACCACTGAAATAGACACGGAACTCGCGGTTCGTCCTTGCACGTATCGATAACACTTCCACACATGAAGAGTTAACTATAGTAGCATTCGTACTTGGTGTGTGCGATTATTGTTACCAGATTAATTATTTTGCAAAACCTATTTTTTCGGGTGCATCGAAAATCGAACTTGAAACCAACGTCTTTACTTCGAGACCATGGAGTATGTCACGGAGTGATTAACGATCCAGAAACTCCGAATTCGATTTAACACAAAAACTCTCGATTAATTGTTTATAGCAAAAACTCTCGATTACATGTTACATGAGACAATATATAAGTCACCAAGTTGCAAATACATAAGACAAGATACAAGTCATCAACTTGCAAATAAGGTTGCATCATAATCATAAAGTGGACCCAAATTTAAGAACGTAGAAAGATCGTACGCCTTGATTGACATATTTCTAATTCCAGGTCATGCTATTGGCACAATGCGATGGAATGCGATCTGTAACGTGCGATCTGGCAGACTATATTGTTGCATGGACATCGACAACACAAATACTATAAAAGGTTTTTGCAATTATTATTGACGCACAAAATTGGGCCATGTCGAAGAAACCGAGGTCAGATCGGTGCCTGATTTTTAATTTTTGCAATGGCTAAATTGCAAGACCTATAATCTATTAGACGGTTGCTTTTCAAAGAATATCTATACTGTAATTCTTGGGAGATAGTATGAAAATCTATTAGAGCAAATAGTAAAAAGTAGAAATGAATAGAAATAAAGATCTGTGTTTTCGGATATATTGAATTCAAGTTTAAAACAGACTTATGGTAAGAGATGAATTGAAGGATATAAAGGAAGAATAAAAATGTATTTAATATCAAAAGGATAAACATTTCGTTAGGGTAACTCCCAAAGCACGTAACATATTTTTAGTTAGGATAGCTCCCATGGCACGTAACAAATATTTAGTTAGGGTAGCTCCCAAGGCACGTAACATATTTTTAGTTAGGGTAGGTCCCAAGGCACGTAACATATTTTTAGTTAGGGTAACTCCCAAGGCACGTAACATATTTTAAGTTAGGGTAGCTCCCAAGGCACGTAACATATTTTTAGTGAAGATAACTCCCAAGGCACGTAACATATTTTTAGTTAGGGTAACTCCCAAGGCACGTAACATATTTTTAGTTAGGGTAGCTCCCAAGGCACGTAACATATTTTTAGTTAGGTTAACTCCCAAGGTACGAAACGATTTTTTTAATGATTTATTATTGCAAGGTTTTATACAGATTTCATAATAAATAATTTAGCGAAAATCTATTTACAACTATTTAAAAACTAAAAAAAATAATAAAGAATTAACAAGATTCAAATATAAAAGAAAATCGATATGATATGTTCAAAATCCACATTGATATACCAAAATCCTCATTGTTTTGAATATCTCTGTCATACAGGAATTGAGATTACAGAATGATTTTTGACAACATGCAGAGAAATAATCCTAACGAACTTTGGGCATGATTGGAAAAGATTGCCACCTGGTTTTTACAATGAAGTGTTCAATAAATAAATGAATTGGGGAAGTATGGCAGTAAACGACGGTAGCTGCCACTACCTTTCCATCATCATTCTCTACAATTTACTTTGTATGGTTTTACACTTTCATTATAACATATAAGTATATGTGTGCAATATAACCTAAATAATTTATTGCCTCAATCAACGACAAAGGTGTTTAAAGAAAAGTTAAATGGAAAACAATACTGCAGCCCCTTGCGTCTCACAAACTAGGCAACGAGGGTCGTCTTTATGATTCTTGATAATTTTATTGAATTTATTTAAATATTATATTTTATTTAAATACAAATTCAATTAGCAATAAAAATCAATATTCTATTCGATGAATAATTATATAAAGCCTTGAGAAGAGTTATTTATATAACGCTAAATAAGTTGTGTTTTTATTATTCTTAGTAAAGTAAACGCAGCACCCTGCAGAGCGGTTTTTAATGACCGGTTCATCGATTGATACAACATCTCTTGTAATGACCACATTATCTGCACATTCAGATGCACACACATGCGGGCCCAATCACATTCCTCGCGCCTTTCTCTTCCTGGTCGTGTGGACCACGTCCTTCGCTCATCCCCAGCGGTCATCTTCTCTTCTCAAGTCTGAGAATAATTGAGCCACATACTCACTTACAAGCTTGGTCAGTGGTCTCGAACACGACAAACGCCTGGGCCGTAAATGTTAGTATAAAATGCGTGATATGAATTTAAGACTGGTGTGTTAAGATGAAGAAGATACGCTGAGATTATTTGAGCATGTAGAACAAATGATTGAAGAAAGACTAAAAAACAAATATATGGTGCAAATTTGAGTGGAAAACGTGGTAGAGGAAGTCCAAGGAAAGTATGTTTGGATCAAGAGAGTATTTTTTTTTAAAGAAGCAAAGGAAAAACGTAAGAAAAATTGTAGAAGTTATACGAGGTGGAGGCTGCCTCTGCGAAGGATGTGTGGCGGTCATCGAACCCACGAGTCGACCTTCGCACATCTTCACGATCCGAGACAAACATGCTGAAGTCCATATAATCGGTCAATGACCGGCGATGCGACCTTTGCATTCCTTGACTAAATCCAAACAAACAAGTACAAGGTTCACACGCCGGTCATTCAACTCACGCGGATCGCATTCCATACTAGAGCGAAAACGCACCACATTTGTCTCGCCAGTTCCGTAAATAAATTATCGCCTACATACGACATGAATCGTTTTGCGGATGCAGAAACGAGACAACGAGATATCTTGCTCGCATTCCCGCACACACGCGGAAATAGTATAAATACCTACGTTTACTAATAAAAACTCTTCTTCCGCATTGCGATCCAAACGAGTGTTATTTATCAACAAATCATCATCATCTCTTCCCTCCAGGATACATATCCTACAGATGTATGTCGAGATAAGAAAGTCTGGTGTTCTGTCTTCAACCTATCCTGACAAGGAATTGTCGTGATGGTATGTTATGTTTATATTTAAATACATTATCTAAAAAAAATATGTACGAGTATTACAGCCCAATACATTCTGTTTTTTTTTTCTTTTTAATTATGAACTGATATTTTAAAACATGATACATATACGAACTCAGAATTGAACCTTAAGGAATAATCATTTACATTATTACATGAGAAACCCTTAAATGAGTAGACTGGTAAATATATTTCGGCATTGGCAACAAAAGCTGACAAAACAAATATTTTGGCTAAACTATATGAAAGGCGTTCAGGAGCCCTTAAGGAACCGGATGTCGGTACGTATGTGTGGACTTAGCTTTTAGGACTTCGCAACTCGCAGGATGTATGTTTGTTACCACTGCGCTGAACCGCTCTGATCAAACAGATTTGATTTATCATTATGTCTACCTTAATGATCAGAAGGCCGATTAGGTTTCAGACTTGAAGATTAAAATTACTTAAGAAGTAGGCGTTTTTTAGTTTCAGAATTTAGTAAGTCAATGATTTATGTTCAGAACGACTAGTGTTTATAAATATTTTAGTGGAATAATCCAAGATATTCATTACTTATTTGAATGTCAAAGCAAAATACTCGTACCTTCATGGCTTAATGGTTAAGACACCTTTCTTCGTGGAGTTTGCCTGTATGATTGGAGTAGAGTTTGCCTATTGCGGGTAAATCTTTTTTTTTTAAAGTTCTAGCCTTGTTAGACCTATTAAACATTTTTTTTTACCTGGCGAGTTTATTGCCATGTGGCAATCTCTTCCAACCAACCAGAAAGCTGTTTTTATAGGCCCTAAGTGTTAACTAGAATGGAATCCTATTTAAAAAAATCTGGGTTCCAGAAGGGATCGAACCCGCAACCTCCGGATCGGCAGACAAGAGTCTTACCACCAGGCCATGGAGGTCGTCTTTCTGATTGTTTGGAAGAGATTGGCATATGAAAATAAACCAGCCATATGGTACTATACAACAAAATTATAATTGAATACAATACGTTTATATGCAAAAAGGATTCAACCCACATTTCACTTGTGCAAGCAATTTTTGAGAATATATTCGCATGGTATCGAAATTCAAGTAAATAAAAAAAGTTAGGGCTGGGATCCTTTCTACATAAATGGTATATGTGTATCTTGGCAGAGGGGATACTATTAGATAAGCCCAGGCCTTTTGATAGCTTCTGTATTTAATGTATTATCTGCAATTTATGTGTTTTAGAAGTGTTATTTAAATATAATCTGTACAACTATGATGCTATCAATAAATCTATTATTTATTTATTTATTTATGTGCATTTTTTTATTTGTAGTCATCAGCTCTTCTTTGTATAATCACATAATTATTTATTTTCAATTAAAACATACCAGAACACCGCTTTATGGTCTAATGGTAAAACGTGTAATTCCGGATCGAGAATTTCTGATTCAAACCTCAACTGTGATAAAAAAAGTGTCCTTTTTTTAACACAGTTTATTAAAAAAATATATAACTATGGTTGGTTGGAATAAAAACCGCGATTATGTAGTTTATATAATGAAAGGGTGGTTCAATCATATTACTTAGAACCAGCATTTTTAATTAAATTAAGATTTTATATGATTGTATTATATAAAACTTTACTTGTATACAGTACAACCTAACGGTAGTATTGCCATATGGTAATCTCGTCTAACCAACTAGAAATAAATTAACGAAGGTAGTTAAAAGAAGATTGAAACTTGTATAGTACCATATATAATATAAAGAAAACAGATTCCAATGAGAACCGAGCCCAGAATTCCAGAGTTTAAAGACAAGTGTCTTTACAACTAGGCCACGAAGCTGTATATCATATTTTCTTCAAACTCTTGGTTAATTATTTTTTTTACCTTGAAGGTTGCAAAGCTGATCAAATTGACCTTAAAAAAATCTACCCCGATTACTGAAAACCTCGAACACCCACTCCCTTATACAATAAACAAAGAGAGAGGTCAACAGAGTCTGACTAAGGGAGTTTGTGATATCTATGTGCAGGGAATATAAGCTTTAATAGTAATTTATTGAACTCTAAAAAAAATATAGTGAATGATTCACACTTAACTATGAATTTTGTTATTTTGTTAAAAATATATGGAAACGTTTTTCTTTTTGTATCCATAATTAATTATTTTTGCGAAAGGAAAATAAATCTACGGAGTAATATCGCAAGTCCAATCTTGATTTATAGTATCTTGATAAAATGAATTGATTTATTTCATTAATTTCATCGAGTGCCAACAAAAATAAATATTTCCATTGTTTATTAAGGAAACTGCAATGCCCAACACTTGAGAAATATTTATGTATAGAAAACGACAATACCCGACTTAATAAAATATTTACGTAAAGCAAATGATTATGCCCGATTCAATAGAAATGTTTATGTGAAGAAAATAATATTTATATGAAATAAAAATACCTCACCTGATTCGATATAAATAATTACATAAATAATATATCGTGGGCTCAATACTAAAACCAGGTAACTCGAAATTTGGCGGTTTTGAGTTATTTACATCAATGGATTGCTCATCGAAGGGGCTTTCAAATGGTATCTTAAATATTCTGCTCAACTGAGTTATTTAGCATTTTCATAATTAGGTAAGTCGTAAACGTGGAAACAAAATAATGCTTAAAGTAGATATCTGAAGTTCATATAATTTACATCTTACGATCTATTGAAACCTCCTTTAATGGAATGCGATTAATCATTAACTCGTTTGAGTTCAACTAAAATTCTCAATTATTGAACACTTAACGAGAATCGAGCCCATAACGTTCGGGTCGGATATCAGTTTCATAAAATTTAGCGCGATACCTCATAATTAAAGAGGAGTTGCCAGACAAAAGGACCTCGAAACTAAGAACCCCATTTTCTTAAAATTGTGAATTTTGAGTTACCTAGTTATAGTATTGAGCCCACGATATGACCATGCCCGACTCAATAAATATTTATATGAGTATATGAAGAAAATTACCATGCCCGATTCAATAGTATTATTTATATGAAGAAAATTACCATGCCCGATTCAATAGTATTATTTGTATGAAGAAAATTACCATACCCGATTCAATAGTATTATTTATATTAAGAAAATTACCATACCCGATTCAATAGTATTATTTAAGTGAAGAAAATTAACATGCCTGATTCAATAGTATTATTTACTCGTATATGAAGAAAATTACCATGCCCGATTCAATAGTATTATTTATATGAAGAAAATTGCCATACCCGATTCAATAGTATTATTTATATGAAGAAAATTACCATGCCCGATTCAATAGTATTATTTATATGAAGAAAATTACCATACCCGATTCAATAGTATTATGTATATGAAGAAAATTACCATGCCCGATTCAATAGTATTATTTATATTAAGAAAATTAACATGCCCGATTCTATAGTATTATTTATATGAAGAAAATTACCTTGTCCAATTCGATTAAAACATATATGATATGTACATAAAATAGCCATGCCCTACTTACTAAGTAGAAATATTTATATGCAGAAAATAACTATGCCCGATTCAATAGAAATATTTATATGAAAAAAATGACCATACCCATTTCGATATAAATGTTTAAATAAATAAAATGACCACACTATCTTCAATTTAAATATTCAAAGGTATGTGAAGCTAATGACCATGCCCGATTACCTATTTTATGACAGCTGACTTACACGCGCGAAATTTACATACAAACACACATAAACAATGCAATCTCTGTTCTGAGACAGTCGATACCCACGACAAAAACAAACAAACGCATATACTCGTAAACAATGCAATGCCTTTTTTGGAGACAGTTACGAGTAACTTACACCCGCAAAATTCACACATAAACAATACAATATTGAGTTGCAGTCGCTAGTGAACTGTCAACAAAATATCTTTGAAAATCTCCGTCTCTTTTCAAAATTTTATTGAAAATCCCCGTCACCGTGCTGCAACTCAGTAAATACAAAATACGCAAAACTTAGCAAAATAAACTGAAAAAATCACGACATAATTGTAATGTAGGTCCACCGAATATAGGCAGTTTTTAAAGACGAATATATCTGGTTACGGAAAATGGAATATATTAATAATAGGACAATTTATAAAACACCATTTAGAGGGCAGACACTTCTTAAGGGCGTTCAAACTCGGGATTCGAACCCTCTATTATTGACAAATTAAAAATATTGCAAAAAAAAAAACAAGTTGAGTGTAATGGTGGCTGCGGTCAATAGTTTGGGTACTTGCCCGATTCGGCAAATGTTTATAAAAACATATTTAGTAAGAAAATATCTGAAAATTTACCAAGGGAAGACAAACTACAAAGAAACCTTATCAGACCTTCCGATATATGATAATTGGTATAGCGTTGTTTTGTGTATGTGTTCCTCCCAAAAAAGTTGTCTAACAGTGCTACCTAAAGCTGCATACACCACCCATATCTCTTAACAATTTGAGGCAGACCAGTAACGTCAAAATCCTTGACATAATAATGTCACTGTCCTGTGGGATCATTTCGGAATAATTAATTTATTCGATAAAGATAAACAGTCGTTTTATTCAGATGGAGTTGTAGGGAAACTAGAAACATTTAGCGTTAGATCAAACATCGTTTTAAGGCTATAACACTTCGATAATCGTATTTATTTATTGGATTAATAAAGTTTATGGAGACCAGGCTTAAAAGGATGATGATACAACGACCCATAGAATGAGCGGTAATCAAACGTTGTGCAAACACGTTGCACAATAACCTCGTTAGGCTATCCGCTAACATTTCTTGGGCGGTGACAGGGGGGCAATAACTTTTTAGAGACAATATAACAAAACAGTTTAACAAGTAGGTTTTTTTATTACATTAAACATATGGAATAAGAAAACCTGCCAAAAAAGTAAAAAGGTGGATTGTGCATTTGTGGACGCGGAAAAAGCATATGACCGCGTGATAAGATGCAAATTAGGAAAATATTGAATGAATATGGTGTTGAATGTAAGTTGATACGTGGTATTGCGTCATCATATGTCTAAAGGAGAGTATGTATTAAAGAGTGAATAATTCCTTGACGGTATGGTTTAATATATCAAAAAGTATAAAGCAAGGATGTGTTATGTCACCCTGGTTGTTTTATACTCGCATAGATTCATATGTGAAGGATTTACAGAGGTTAATGAACGACTTTCACATACGGAATGAAAATGTGTACGGACTACTGTACGCTGCTGATGTCATAGTGTTAGCGTCTTTTTTTTTAAGAATAGATATGACCGGAGTCATAAATATCCTTATACCCTCTAACACTAGGCGGAAAAAGTGCCTGTGTCGTTCGAGAGGAGTAGCACAGTGCGGGGTTTGAACCGACGACCTTCCGCACGGAAGTCCAGTGCGTTATCGGGTGGACATGCACCTCGGCTTTGATATGTGAAAGTGGAAAAATACTAAATAGAGCCGAAAAAATGTTGTAGAAATGGGTGCACTGATTAGACTACATGGGGAAACAATGCATAAGAGAAAACGGAATGAATTGATTCGTTAGAATGTTGACTTATAACTGGTTGGTGTATTGATTAAGATCAAAAAGAGCACTCTAAGATGGTTTGGACAAGTGGAAAGAATGAATGAAGCAAAATAAACAAAACAAATATACAGTGTAAATGTAAGTAGAAGACGTGATAGAGGAAGACCAAGAAAAAAATCGTTGAATGAAATGAATGTTATTTTTAAAGAAGAAAATTTACATAGTCAAAAAAATCGTAGGAGCTGTATAAATATAGGAGGCAAAGTTGTATGGATATAGGAGAGGCAAAGAGTGTGTGGATATAGAAAATGTTGGCACCCTATCCTTGGTTCAGTATCTCTTGTAGAGTACTTAACCCAGTGAAGACGAGAGTACGTAACTCAGACCAGGGGACAAAATAAATTTTGCAGCAACTCAATATATGTTAAGATTAGCGCTGATGTCAAGACGCTGTCTAGCATCTACGAATTATTTCAGAGGACAACGAGAGGAATGACGAGGTGTATATACTCCAATATTTCATTACTTACCCGTATATTGTATTTGATTTTGCTTTCATATTTTTCTATCATAAATTTATATTTAGTGGCTTTCATTCTCAAATCTTTATCTTGATATTTTCGTTTAAATAATTAAATCTTTTTTGACAACCTCCGTGGCCTAGCTGATAAGACGCGTGTCTGTCTCCCGACCCGGTAGTTGCAGAACTAAAATAAAAAAAAATGGTTTCCACTCTGGTTTTCACTGAAGACTTCTTTAAAATCATTGTGGTTGGTTAGAAGAGATTGTCACATGACAATAAGCTCGCCAGGTTGTACTGTATACAACAAAAGTTTGTAATAACAATTCAATACAATGAATCTTATATTTTTTCTGTAACGCATAACTGAGATATGTGTATACTTATTTTCGAGTCCATAGATCATCGTTTTTCCACCTCTGTATAAAGGCTAGACGTTGCATGACTCAAACGTTTTGGGTTCAATTCATAATCGGGGACAAATATGATTATTGCGATCTTTCCTGAGTGCACCACACACATTATTATGTATTGTGCAACATCTCTATTATTGCCTAACCATGTACCATTTATAGTTTAACTTTCCATAAAAGAGAAATGATCATCATGGACAGCCCCAGTGATCTTATGACAAGATCTTTTGTATTCTAATGCATTATACACCATTCTACGCATCATCTATTGCGGTCCACATGTCTCAACTTACAAACGATCGTCCCAGCTCTATCATATATGATTATACTTGGCAATATTAAAAAAAAACTAAAGATAAATAATTTATCTCAAAACACCCCTCGCCCTTAACACTTCACCCTTTTCCTTATTTTCCTTAAGACTTATCTTTTGTTTAATTTTTTGTTACTGTTACTAAAATGTTATATTAGCTTTAAAACACGGTTATCGATACCGATGTTATACTAGCTTTAAAACAAGGTTATCGATACCGATGTTATACTAGCTTTAAAACACGGTTATCGATACCGATGTTATATTAACTTTAAAACATGGTTATCGATACTAATTTTATACTAGCTTTAAAACACGATTATTGATACCGATGTTATACTAGCTTTAAAACACGGTTATCGATACCGATGTTATGCTAGCTTTAAAACACGGTTATCGATACCGATGTTATACTAGCTTTAAAACACGGTTATCGATACCGATGCTAATAATAACATAAGGACAAATCACTTAGCGCTGTTTAGATAACACACTCTCCCCAAGAACTCTCATATTCGGAACTTGAACCCACTGCTATTGACAGATCAAAAATATTACATAATAAATTCCGTTAGTTAGATAGACTGCGACCTTTACATAAGGTTTTTCCCCGCATCTTTATGTATTCAGCTAAACATATTTAGTAAAAATACTGCAGAAAGATTATCAAGGGAAGACGAACTACAAAGGAGCCTTTGTAGTTCTTTCGATATATGATAGTAACACATTCAGCTTTAGGTGTAGTATATGTGTCTAGTGTTTATATATAATCATCAATTTTGATAAGACTTCTTAAAAAGGATTGTCTTCAAATGTTTCCTTAAGCTGCATAATGTATTTTAAACAGAAGCTGTTGGAAGTTACTACTTTTATTATAAGTTCAAAGAAATAATAAATATAATTGAAAAACGAATTCAAAACATTATCCCAGATTCAGTATCCTATTCTGGTGATCCCACCAATTGCGTCTTCTCTACGTTCCCCATTTGACGTATTTATCAGTCATATACATAATGGAAATACCATCAATGGATAATTTAAAATACGAGTATATTCATTTTATGGAAGAAAAAAATAAAGTTAAATTAGGAAAAATAAAGCGAAATAATTTATTGAAAAAGGTATCCAGTTGTTTTCATCATTTTTCCAAATAAATTAATGTACTGAAGTGTTTATGCGTTTGCACACCAAGCACGTTAGTCTGGCTTCAATTTGATTAATAATAATCTATTGCAAAAAATAATATAACGTACTATGACTTGATTGAATTTTGATAACTGTGGAGAAAATTTGCAAGCGTGAAATCAACATCCATTACAAGAAACCTCCTGCTGGGGAACTGAGAACATCAAGTGAATGAATCTCAGAGTGACCGCACTTGTTACTCAAAGTTGTTCTAGGGTTACAGCATTAAAAAAGGTATTCAAATAGCACATGCATTGTATAATATTTCCATTGTCGTCACATTAGCAATTCTGGGCAGCATCGTTACCAAACGAACTTACCAGACAGGAAACATTTTTTGAAGTGAAACTTCTATAGGCGCGGTAGGGCAAATTGGCCTGAACGTCACGAAAAGTGAAACGCTTCCCCTTCTCCAACTTTAATGGTAATATTTCAAATGATCTTTAATATTTGTTTATATTAATATATATAAATAAATTTAATAAATATTGAACGTAAATTTATTTATTTATTAAATACAAAATTAAATATTATATTATAATAATTAATATTTATATTTAATTTTATTAATTAAATAATGTTTAATGAAATAAATAAATTAATAATAATTAATTCATTACAATTAATAAGTTATTGATTTATAATTAATAATTATAATTAATAATAATAATTTTTAATAATATTATTAATAATATTAATATGAATAAATAATATTATTAATAATAATATTAATTAATATTATTAATAATTAATTAATTAATATTCATAATAATTAATTAATTATAATAATAATTAATATTAATTAAGAATATAATATTAATTTAATAATATTTGTTTATTATAATAATTAATAATATTAATAATTATTATTAAATATAATAATTATTTATAATTCATTAATTAATTATTATAATTATGAATTAATTATTATACTGTAATTATTAATTAATAATCAATTAATAAAATAATTAATAAAAATTTATATTGAATTAATAACACTAGTTAACAAGGTTTTCGTAACAAGGGTGAAAACGGCCATTTAGAAGGAAGGGTTCATTCAGCAATACATTTTTTAAAATTATTTTGTAACCTTTCACCTAGCAATTGGCACAAATTTACAATACATAAATATTTTTTGGCTGCTTAGAAAAGACGACCTCCGTGGTAAGACACTTGTCTGCCGATCCGGAGGTAACGGGTTCGATCCCCGCTGGAACCCAGTTTTTTTTAAATAGGAGTCCAGTCTGGTTTTCACTTAGGGTCTATAAAACATATTTCTGGTTGGTTGGAAGAGATTGCCACATGGCAATAAACTCGCCAGGTTAAAAAAAAAAAAAGATTGCCATGTGATTCGTAATAAACTCATTATTTATGCAATATAGTTAACAATAAAGTGTTCAAACAAATAAATCATTCACTTAAATTTGAATACAAATTAAAAGTCAAATACTTAGTAATAAATATTTTATGCGTAAGCAATGAAGTCATAAATAATCAGATATCGCTTCAAGCCAAAGCCCTTAATGAATGACGTATGATGGCATTCTTATTAACAAACCTGCAACAATTAAATTGATTTTTGTAGGGCATATGTCAGAATTGGGTAATATCAGCTTTAAAATTGTAAGAATCTTGTGGATCATGCGATGGGGAAAAAATAAAGAATTTTAATTTAGTTACTTTAAATAAATTAATACGACTGATTAACCCTTCCTTCCCTGTGATGTGGAACTAGTACACATTGCTTCTAAAAACTTTAATATCTCTATAAATATAATAAATACTGGGTTCAGATTTTAAGTATTCCTCCGTAATACATTTACGCATTGAATGAAACAAATAATATTAATAATAAATAGCACTTATTATAATAATAAAATCAAACATGTGCCAGTGTGTGACGTAGGTATATTCATTCTAAAAAAACCGTTATGGGTGAGGAAGCGACACTATTCACGTCTCACTCTCACTCTAATTCGGTATATGGGAATACAAGAAATAGAATCTCAGTTCGCTCGCTTCTCTCGCTTCAGTAGCTCTCGGGCACTTGTTTGAGGTGGTCTCTTCGCCTGTTTTGTGAACGTCGGCCGATGTTTTTAGCAATTAAATTTCAATTATTGTCACTTTTGACTTCAAGTTTTATTAATTTAAGCGATTGGCTATGAATATTCTTATTTTTACAATTTTAAATCGCTCATTTTTACATGTGTATTGATGTGTATTGAATACACAGCACCGGAAGGCGCGGATTCTTTTAGCACAGGAAGGGAAAGGTTAAAAAAACAGATAATCGTAATTTTTTGACTTTGTGGAAGGGAGAAAAATTTTTAAGATTTTTGTTCTAACAAACATTAAATATAAAAATATTAATGTGATGAAATACTTGAATTGGATAAGAACGTTCAAAAGTGTTTAACTAAGGTTTTACTATATTATACTAAGTTTATAATATACAATACTAAGCTTATACTATGAAATACTAAGTTGACACAATGTTATACTAAATTCTTACGTTGGATCTCGACTATACAACGTTTATGCTACATAATATTTAGTTTGCTGTCCATGTTTAACTTATTTAAGGGTTTAAAATTAAAGTTATTGAAACTACAACATAATGTAGTAGGCGTATCCAGAAAGTAAGTGTACTGAGGGTCTCACGACCGGATGGATTTTATTTTCGACATGTTGGCTACATTTCCGTGTAGCCTGACCTTTCCCACCCACAACGAGACCGGTTTGAGGTCAGTACGTTGAGAAGTGTCGACGCGACAACACGTTTCGTGAAAAATGTCAATCCAATCTCCCGCCAAGTGCGAAATAAATAATGCCGGGCAAGAGTTTTTGAGGCGCTGCAAACTCCATGGAGATGAATTTCTCCGCTCCATCGTTACTGGAGATGAAACTTGGGTTGTACACTAGACGCCTGAAACCAAAAGGCAGTCTCAACTGTGGCGTCACACCTCTTCACCCTCCGCCAAAAAGTTCAAAACCACAATTTCAGCCAAGAAAATCATGGCATCCGTGTTTTGGGACTGTCAAGGCATAATTTTAATTGAATATATGCCTCAAGGGGACACCATCAACTCTGCAAGATACTGTGAGACCCTAAAAAAATTGCGGAGGGCGATTCAGAACAAGAGGAGAGGCATGCTGACAAAGGGAGTCTGCCTGCTGCACGACAATGCCAGACCACACACGGCCAACGCCACGAAGGAACTGCTCGCCTCGTTTAAATGGGATGTCCTGAACCATCCCGCGCATTCCCCTGACCTAGCACCTTCAGATTACGATCTCTTTACCTCCCTGAAGCTGCACATGGGTGGAAAAAGGTTTTCAACCCACGAGGAGGTAAAGGAGGAGGTGGAGAAGTGGACGGAGGGGTTGGCGGGAAACTACTTCGAGGAAGGCATCAAAAAGTTGATACCCCGCTTCACCACCTGTATTGAGAGGAATGGCGACTATGTCGAAAAATAGCTTAAATATGTACTACGGTAACCACGTAATTTTTTTTGTTTAAATTAAAAAAATTGTAACCTACAAAAATTCAGTACACTTACTTTCTGGATATGCCTCGTAGTTTCATAATACCAAAACAAAAATAATGAGCAACACGACAAACAACCTCCCCGTCTTGGTAGGTGGAAGAAATATAGAGAGAGAGTTACAAGTTATATGTACCTGGGACACACTGTAAAGCTGGGAAAAGAGAATCAAGAGGCCGAGACAGAGCGTAGACGTGGTCTTGCCTGGGCGGCGTTTGGTAAACTCTCTTACATTCTGAAATCTCCAAAATACCCCAATCATTTGAAAAAGACAGTCATTGATTCATGCATCTTACCGATCCTCACATATGGCATCTAAACCTGTCCTAACAAAGCGAATAACGCAAAAACTATTATAGTTCGGAAATTCTAGGATGAGTCCTGTGACAGCTCACAAATTTGCCCCAATACAACCTTATGTAATGTATTTACCTAAATAATTTGCTATTTATTAGAATTGAGGCTTATATTAAAGTTGATAGAATAATTAAAATAACTAAACATCGTTACAAGGTAGTATTGGGGCAAATTTGTGAACTGTCACAGGACTCATCCTAGAATATCCTAACTACTATATAGTGACACAGAGAGCCATGGAGAGGAGGATACTGGGAGATAGAAAGACCAACAAATGTATAAGAGAGAGAACCAAAGTCACGGACGTAGTTGAGAGAGCAGCTGCCTTAAAATGGAGCTGGGCAGGACATATTGCCAGATGTTCTGACTCTCGATGGACGAAAAAGGTCCTGGAATGGCAGTCTAGAACGGGCAGGAGAGGTGTGGGGAGACCACAGGCTAGATGGTCGGACGATATAAGACGGGCCGCAGGGGTGAAGTGGATGCAGTGTGCCCGAGATAGGGAGTTGTGAAAGACCGAAGGGGAGGCCTATATCCAGGGATGGATCCAGAACGGCTGAAGAAGATGAATGTAGAAAAAAAATAACGAGCTTGTGAGACTGTAAATGTCAATGACTGGTCTAACCTAAGCGTACAAGGAAGGTCATGTTTGTGTTCACCTGAGGATGAGGTGAAAAAATTTATTCCTGAAGGGTTATATAAAGAGGAATAAACAATGTTTGACTAAACAGATTACAATGTCTTTAAACGTCCAGTATTAATGCCTGAACTATAAAGAATATAAAAAAGAGATTAATTAAATGTCAGATAAATGAGATGTATGAATTATCAATTTTGAACTGAATCTAGCTTAATTGTATACGATAGCTCAACAGTAAAATCAGGTAGTCAGATCTTCGGTTTGAACCCCACTTTCAGAATAATTGTTGTTTGAAGGATTTTGATTTTTAGTTTTCTCTGTTGTTAAAAATATAAACGATATCGAATTTATCAAGAAAAATCGTGTACATTCAATTCCTATTAACAAGAGAGAAACGACGGAATAAAAAATATTTACTGTTTCATAAAACACGTTTCAGTTAAATTAAAGCAATATAAAAACATTAATTATTTTCATAAGATAAGTACGCTATTGAACCTGTTTGAGAAAAATGTGAGATTCGTAATTTTTCATTTGACATCCATTATCGTTGACAAGTAGTTTCGAGTATACTTGAAACCTTTAAGCTAATTTGTTAAAAAAACGAGTTAATGATTATGTGTTCAAAGGCACTGATCACCACTTCAGCATTATCTTTGTAATTTATGGGCCCTGCCTTGTACTGACAGGTGTATTTGCTTTCTTGTAACATGCCATGAAGAGATCTTAAACCCGTAAGACACTTTTATAAAAACGTACAAACTGTATTAGCATGCAAACTGTATTAGTATGCAAACTGTATTAGCATGCAAACGGTATTGGCATGCAAACTGTATTAGCATGCAAACTGTATTAGCATGCAAACTGTATTAAGTATTAAAAAGCCCAGTACATTCGGACTTGTCATGTTTTATATCTTTTGTTCTATTTGTTTAAAAGGTTTTTTTATGTTTTTGACAAGATACTCGTACGTGTGTACGACGTTACCTACAGTATTTCGTCCAAATCATGAGAACAAAGCCGAATAGCCTGGAGAAATTGTGGTCGTCAAAAACGTCGAAGGAACGAGATGTCGAGGAAGCCTCCCAACCAGGTGGAGGGACCTGATCAGGTCTACGACGGGATCTTTAATTTAAGATGCTCTCCGGTCAATCCGGGACAGATCCAAATGTAAGGAGACCATTAAAAGGGTCATCGACGGCTGCCGCCATCCTCAAACATGAGGGACAGGACGACGGAGAGACTAGATACATACCATCACACAATTTCCCTGTCAGAGGGGGCAAAGAGGACAGAGCGTCATACTTTCCTATCTCGACACACATCCTTAGCCTCTTCTACATCCATACATCTTCAACGATATCTCTCGTTCCCTCCACTCAGAATACCATTCACTTGATCCAACCATACTTTTCTTGGTTTTCTCACACGCCTTTCACTCACATTTCCACTATACATATATATCTGTTTTGTAAGTCTTTCTTCATTCAATCGTTCCACATGCCCAAACCATCTCAACATACTCTTCTTCATCTCAGCCTTAAGTTCACATTCATCTCTTATTACTTTATTCCATATGCCATCATACATTGTCACTCCACGTGTTATTCTCAATGCACGCATTTTTAAAGCATTTATTCAGCTCCTCTCAGTATTTGTCCATGTCTTCGTTTTACTCTTATCCCATATATATTTTTACTACCCCATTGACTATATTTCCTATCGCTACACGCCTTTTGACTAGATGCAAAAGGAAACTGCAGAGATGGTGTTTCTTGAACTAAAATAGTTTGTGATTGTGGAACTATCCAGGACCCACAATATATGCTAACTTACCCGAACATCGGGACTACGTGATCTGGGCAAGACTTGATTGATGCAAATGGTAGGACGATTGATCTGTTCCCTCATATAATTAACAATTGTAGGAGGTCACAGATCAATCGTATTTAGCAATCAGGTAACAGATCAAACGTAGTCTATAATTGACAATTGATGATTTGAACACGAAAATGAATTAATTATATGTTAAGAATAGATTAAAAATATTATTTATATTTAAGGCGTTAACACTGTGGAAGTTTAAAGACACTGTAAAATTGTTTAGTCAAACACTGTTTATTCCACTTTATATAACGGTTTAACCCTACCGGTTTCAAGGTTTTCACCTCATCATCAGGGTAGAACAAACCAGACTAAATTTTGTCCCCACTGGTACTGATATATACACACGCATTTAACAGTAAAAGTTCGAATTGAGGATTGTGGGTGAAGGGAGGCAGGAGACAACTTCAGCCAATAATCTCACCGCTGCTTACTGAAGTTGTGTCCTACCTGCCTCCACCCACAATCCCCAACCCAAACTGTTACCGTTAGATGTGTGTCTATGTCGGCACCAGTTCGAATATAATTACAATATAATATTTTTTGTGCTCCCCTGGTGAGATAAAAAAACTTAAAACGGTAGGGTTATACCCTTATTAAGTGAAATAAACATTGTTTGACTAAACAAATTACGATAGATTTAAAAATTGTTGAAGAGGAAGAGGTGTGTAAAATAGCAAGTTTGAAGAGGTATGTAAAATAGCAAGTTAAAAGAGGTATGTAAAATAGCAAGTTTAAAGAGGTATGTAAAATAGCAAATGTGATTTAATTAGCTTTCAATTGTTTTCTAAACTAAATTTTAAAAATATTTCATTTTGTATCATCGAGCTCTATGTAATTTGATATTTTCTTTCGATGATTTTTTTAGAAAATAGTCTCTTGAGAACGTTATACAGATTACACACAACTAAATCTAGGCCGGTGAAATTTTCATAGATGACTATATGTAAAAATAATCCTACTTACACGTTAAAAATATTTCAGTATATCACTCGACGTCAAGTAAATCATTGTGAAGCAAATAATACTTTAATCTACTTTTAAATGTGTCAATTGAAATCTCAAATATAACTCAGCCTCTTGCTTATTCAACGCAGAGTAATTTCTATTGATAAATAAAGTTGCTAAAAAAATCTATTTGCTCTGCGTATATTGAACAACTCGTTCGATCTAGTTCAACGGATGGGGCAACGGAAATGGAGTCACTAAAGCATTCTTCATTTCTCGCCGTTCATTTTTATACGTGCAAAGGCAGCAATATTTTCATTTTATACATGACTATTGATTAATCATATTTAATTTTTGCCATCCAAACAATATTTATTTATTTATTGAACGTATTACCAAATGGTAATATATTCCGACCAACCAGACAAAAGTAAAGAAAGGAAGTTAGATGGTCGCAAAAATATAATATTCAAATGATTGTTCATCTTTATGAAATTTGTGTAAAAACAAAAATGAGATATTATCAATCAAAATAAAAGGAAGGAGTGATGAAACAGAAATAAAAATCAGGAATGAAAAACGTTATATAACTGACTAGATTTTTTTTTTAAATCGGTCGCTTCTTTAACTATGCCAAAGACGGAGTCAGTCTAACATTAGTTTGTTCCAAAGTCTCACTGCATTGACAGTAAAGTACACTGGTAATACGTGTTCGGAAAAATTTGTATAGAGTTTTATTTAGCGTCGATTGTTCGTTGTAAAATTCATAATAAAATGAGCGTATAATTAATTGTTTTGTACCTTACGGTCTTAACAGTACGACCAAGATTTATCACCTCTGCTAAGCCGAGCTGCAAGAACTTTCCTTTTCCTTTAGTAATGAGACTTAAAATGATGCCGTGAGACCCATATTATATGTACAATACATTAGTTCTTAAACGGTATTTTCAGGCGGTATTCTAACGACATATTTTTTTAATAAATAATCTATAATACAAACATTTGCCAAATACTGTACCTACATACAAATGTATGGCTTAAAAACTAATCTAATTTATATATTATAATATAACTATTAAGTAACTTAATTTATATTTCCTTTAAGTAATTTTTAACGTGTTCCTCGCGGGAAGCACAAACGCCTGTGATCTGATCTGTAGCATTCCTTTGTGTATTTTACGTAATGTTTAGTTTATCTCCTTTATTTAACGAGTCTCCTTAAGAGTAATGACTATTATTTATTATCAGAAAATTACTTGAATGTAATGTTTACTTGGTGGTGTAATCAAATATCAGTGGTTCTAAACAAAATACGCGTTTAAACTTAGAAATTAAAAAACGCCGAAATTGTGCCGCGCACAGGATTCGTGGAATTTGATTTTTAACGCGGTGTACAGGTTAATAATCTTAATATGATATTTATTTTTTTAATAGTGAACACCAACATGCTAACCTATAACTAGATAACAATTATTACAACTAATTATTTTAATACTAATTATTTAGCACGTACATGTCCACTCATTTAGGTTACTTGCATTTCATCACATTCACTCAGACCTTGGTCCTCCCTGCTAATACTGTAAGTGGACCAGTCAGGTAACAGATGATGCTTCGGAAGCCTGTGCTTATAAAAAAAAGGTAGGACGAACTAACCCTCGTAAGCCCTTAGGGCAGTGATTAGAGAATTCCTGTGGTCCTGTTGGCTTTTATAGAACTTTACGATCCAAGCAAAGAACGACGTATGTTTGTTTTATTTGATGGATATTTTAATCTGACAGATAACGGAAATTAATCAATAAATACACGCAAAAAATATAATTTTAAATAATACGTTTAAAATCATAATAACCAATATTCGTCTCATACACAGTTCAGTCATTTTAACAGGTTAGTGAAAATGCTGTAATTATATTGGGGGAGAGATTAAAACACTCCTCTTCCGTTAGTTCAACCACATCCCCCTAAACCCTGACAGCTTTGAATTAAGTATGTTCACATCCGAGTCAGTTACTGCATTATACTCGTGACATATTCTCACTATGGGGTCATAGAAATCTGTGTTATTCCTTAATGTATCTACACTAAACAAATCAAGGCTTCTAAGAGAGCGAGAGCGAACATTTAAATCAATTTGTTCCAAAGTCGCAAGTGAGCCCACAAGAGGTCCAACGGGAATCCAGCACACAAGCCCTGGCTGGAAGACAGGAGTCCTTCTTACTAAGTCACAGATGTCTTCGTTTTCTGTCAGACCACTAAGCCAGCTATCATAAGCTGTATTTAATCAATTAAAAAACACAGCACTCTTGAAGTGATATTTTATTACGAAACAGCACGATAAGATTTCTCAATTTACTATTTTTACTTATCTTTAATTCAAACTAAATTACAAATTGTTACTTTTAATTGAATATTAGAAAAAGTAATTACGGTACATTAAAAGATTCACGAGGAATGAATAATTTTGGTTACCGTAACCAAAGCGTGTCTAATTTGCGAAGCGTGGAGGACGAGCGCTCTCTCGCTGCGGAAGGAACACATACGAGTATACACATATTGAATTAGATTCGTTTGTGGCTTTTGACTTTTAGAATTTCATTCCATACACAGGTTAATCAATATTTATACAATTTTGGGATGTAATAACTTGCGCAATACTGATCAGTCTAGGGTCGCCTAAAAGTACTCTGCCCCTGGTCCGTTGACATCTCCAACTTTTCATATTTGACTCCAAGTAGCTGTCAGTGATCGCACCCCGGAAACTGCGTAGGCCTGAAGTATTAACTTGAAAGAAGGGCACAGGGGCTGGTCACTTCTAATATGTGTTTCATCTATCCTCTCTTCTAATCCTTCTGACTCCTATCCACATTAGTACGAGTATATCTCAAAACATTTCTACAGCACTATTACTCCCACTTAATATCCAAAATTGCTCATTTCATCTGGGGTGTAGTACTACTATCTCAAAATACTGTGTGTTGGCGGCAGCAGGGCTCACAATATATATACAACATGTATATGGTATACTCGTAATTAATTTAACATCTACTGCGGTGCGACAGACAATAGGAAACCAGCGCACTATTTTCCCCAAGAAAACTACATGAATATGCTTAACACTTTGTGAGTCACGTTCCTCTACATTTATGTTAGATCTGGACGACAAAGAAGATAAATCATATTTTTTTAACAATCTTCTATTTTGTAATTTATTTTTATCAAACACTGTTTATTCCACTTTTTTGTGACGGTATAAATTATTACCAACCAGAATTCTGTCACCTGGAACAGACTGGGCGTTCCAACATCAAATAATATTCCCGATAACCTCCGTATCCCAGTTGATAAGACGCTAGTCTGTCAACTCGGAGTTCAATTTCCCTTTGGCAACCAGATTTTTCAAAATGGGTCATAGTCGAATTTTTGGTTCGTTGGAAAAGATTATCACGTTTGCCAGGTTATACTGTAGACAATGAAAGTGTAATACAATAATACGACGCTCGACTTTTTTGTGTTATCCTTAGTTATTCCAATGACTGTTTTATAGATTTTCAGGTACTTCAGTGCAGATCAAAGCTAGGCAGAAATGATAATAAAAAAAATACTAATGCTTCTCTCCACTCGTTCATGATAGCAATGTTGGGAGACATATTCCTCTAATGTTGGGAGACTTCTCAAAATGACACTCATACAAGATGAAACAACGAAACCATGCAAGAGAACTTGGAATAACTTCGGTTACCAAACTGCAGTACAACATTTATTAGTTCATTTTTATCAAACACTGTTTATTCCCCTTTTTTGTAACGGTATAACCCTACCGGTTTCAAGGCTTTCACCTCATCTTCATGGGAGCGCAAACAAGACTTGTTTGCGCTCCCCTGAAGATGAGGTGAAAGCTTTGAAACCGGTAGGGTTATACTGTCACAAAAAAGTGGAATAAACAGTGTTTGATAAAAATAAATTACAATGTCTTTAAACCTCCACAACGTTAATGCCTTAACTATAAACAACATATAATCTTCTATTTGGTTGTTTCCTCAATTCTGAACATCGTGATCATCTTTGTTATTAATCATCCCTTTCCAAGTACAAACAACAGTATATCTTGTATAATACATCCTAAACAAACACTCCGCTGCTTTTTTCACCTGGTTATTCCATCGGATGGGTGCTAAACTTTGGCTTATTCTGCAATCGCCAGAATTGCTCGCTTCGGGCAGTACGTCCTCCCCTCACGCTATGAGTCAACTTTAAGGGAGTCACTTTAAGAGTATTTATTACATTGTAAGTGTAATTATTACATGTAAGATAATTCGTTTTTTTTTTTGTTTCCATCGATACCCATCAGCGTAACATGTGTACAAAATGCTTTGATATTTAACTAACCGTTTAAAATTGAGTGAACAAATAATTCAAACCAGATGTTTTATTTGCACCAAGAAGATGAATGGTGTGAAAATGTATGACAGAATAAGGAATTAATTGATTAAGGTGGATGCGAATAAGGAATTAAGTGATTAAGGTGGATGTGAATAAGGAATTAAGTGATTAAGGTGGATGTGAACAAGGAATTAAGGTGGATGTGAATAAGGAATTAAGTGATATAGGTGGATGTTAATAAGGAGTTAAGTGATTAAGGTGGATGTGAATAAGGAATTAAGTGATTAAGATGGATGTGAAATGAAGTCTGATGTATTGAGTAAGATAAAAAAAAAGAATTTATTTAATAATTTTATTTCAAAAGAACCACGAAACTAGCGACTTAGAAATGAATAATCCTTAATCATCCTCGGTACCACCTAGCAGTATGAGAAGAATCCTGGCTGATACTCTTCCTAACGAATAAGCTAACTCCAGAAGCAGACCCTCATTGTGTAACAGGAGAAATCCGTGCAAAGTGGATAAAAAAAATAATAACAATCAGCAAACTTCCACAAAAGTCTCTTCCCATATTCTTCCACAAAAGTCTCTTAACTACTTGAAACGGATTCTTCGGTTATTTAGCCTAAGTACAGAGTTCATAGTCCTTCTTCATAACTGAATACTAATTTATATCCTGAAAATTCCGTGAATTGTATTTAATCGTACTGCATACGCTCCTTAAAACTTTAAAGTTTGGCAATGAAAGCACTAGTTTTTCTTATTTAAGGAAACTATGACAAATTTGTATGAAATTGGACCTTTGATACTAATTTCTTCAGCAAAACATCAATTAAAATGTATTATGTAGTGTTAAGGTCAGACAGTTAATTCACATTTTAAATCTGTCCAAAGTATCCTATGCATTTTTCAATCATCGGTATTTAAAATATCTCAAATTAATAAATCAATGCTTTTAAACATGTCCTCAGTAACTTATGCATTTTTCAATCATTGCTATTTAAAATATCTGAAATTAATAAATCAATGATTTTAAATATGTCCAAAGTATCCTGTGCATTGTTCAATCATTGCTATTTAAAATATCTCAAATTAATAAATCAATGGTTTTAAATATTTCCAAAGTATTCAATCATTGCTATTTAAAATATCTCAAATTAATACATCAATGATTTTTCTTCTGTCCAAAGTATCCTGCGCATTTTTCAATCATTGCTATTTAAAATATCTCAAATTAATAAATCAATGATTTTTCATCTGTCCAAAGTATCCTGTGCATTTTTCAATCATTGATATTTAAAATATCTCAAATTAATAAATCAATAATTTTTCTTCTGTCCAAAGTATCCTGCGCATTTTTCAATCATTGCTATTTAAAATATCTCAAATTAATAAATAGATGATTTTAAATCTGTCCAAAGTGTCCTGTGCATTTTTCAATCATTGATATTTAAAATATCTCAAATTAATAAATCGATGATTTTAAATATTTCCAAAGTAACCTATGCATTTCTCAATCATTGACATTTAAAATATCTCAAATTAATAAATCAATGTACCAAGATCTGATTGCATTCCACACGCATATATACCTATACAAGAATGAAAACCCAATCAGCATGAAGTATTACTTTTCAGATTTGACATGGCCCGGTACGGGTGTTGGTGATGGCCTATAGTGTACTACATTGAGAAGTACAGCACATGCCGGCAGATTTAATTAACACTCGACGAAGACCGGTAACCTGATGGCTTGCAATCACACCACAGCAACAATTGCGATTCAATTGTTGATTTGATGAACTCTTGTTGCTTAAATTGATTCAATTGTAAGACTTGATTCAATGTTACTGGAAGGCCTTATTCAATTTGAGGAACCGTGAAAGTATAGACTTAATGTATGTAATTTAATATTATATTAAAAAAATCATTTGAACTTATATTTAAAAACGTAGGCTATAGGGTATATAATTTGATCTTAAATTAAAAAAAGGGCACAATAAAGTAATTTGAACTTATATTCAAAAACATAGGGCATAATGTGTATCATTTGAACTTATATTAAAAAACGTTAGATATAATGTGTATCGTTGGCACTTATATTAAAAAAACATTGCATATAATGTGTATCATTTGAACTTATATTAAAAAACGTTAGATATAATGTGTATCGTTGGCACTTATATTAAAAAAAACATTGCATATAATGTGTATCATTTGAACTTATATTAAAAAACGTTAGATATAATGTGTATCGTTGGCACTTATATTAAAAAAACATTGGATATAATGTGTATCATTTGAACTTATATTAAAAATATAGGCTAAAATGTGTATCATTTGAACTTGTTTTTTTTTAATCTTTTTTTGGTAGAACGACTAGTTGTTTTAACAGGGATTGGATATAAAAGTTAATTAAATAATTTGGTAATGCCTGATTAAAGAAACTTATCCAGGATATATAGACTGAAGCAATCCAAGCAAGGTGAAGCCTCTGATGAAAAATAACATTTAGAACGAGTTAGTGTGTTTGAATGTTCCTAACTGGCGCACGTGAGTCTAGAATAGGGGTGCCTGGGGAAGCATTATAAAGACGGCAGGAGAAATAAGAACCTATATTTTGAAATATTTTTCCACTGCGCCTTTATATTCCTGTCAACTATTTATGACAATATGTAGAACAAAACCTGCTTAGTTCTCTTTCTTTGGTTTGAGTGCTGCCCCTTTTAAATTGGTCCTTGGATATTGAACTTTTCAACATTTCAAAAAAGCTTTTAAAGAAAGCAGCTTCATTGAGCTTTTTCAGTAATATGAGTTAATTATTTCGATGAAATATGTTAGTTCGTTTTTCAAAGTTTTCTATGTAATTGAGTTTTTTCTATATATGTAAGCTTAATAAAAGTTTAAAAAACACATTCTTCAAATAGCTAATGTAGGCATGAGTCAAAAAATGATCTCATGCAAAAAACATTGTTATTAGAGAAGAAAAAACACAACAAAATATAAACAACAGCATCTCGTTGCAAATGCTTAAATGATATATTGAAAAAAGATCTAAGATGAGAAAACATCAATAAGAAATATCAAAATTATATTTAATGAGGATAATCAAGGTGTTTAATGGGGCATTACCACGACCATATTTGTAGACACTAAAGATGGGTAAAAGAACAAAGAGAAACAAAGATCAAGTTTTGTAAGTGCATGCATCTAGGTAATTGGTTTCTGAGAAAATGGGTCGATAATGGTAAAATTACATTTGAAATTCCAATAAAAAAAAAATAAAGTATGACTTCAGATACCTGCCTGAACTCAAAAACGTTATGTTAAAAAATTAATTTGTTGTTTCGGGGCATTGATTGGTTTCAGTACTAGGAAAACGTTTCGTTTACGAACTAGAAGTTAGAACTTAATGACTGGATTAAAATAGTCTGGCTAAGACTCAAGTATTCTCCATAGCACTGTATGGAGTGGAAACATGAAAGATGATAAAGAAGGAAACAAGCATGATAATGCCTTCAATGTGTGGTGTTGGAGGCGGGTGCTCTCTATCCCATGGACTAGTAAAACTAGTAAAAATTACTCATCAAAGTGATGCATACGTCTTATACAATCATATTATTCTCAACCAATTTCGACCATAATTACACCCATAAATACTCGTATCTCCTTAATGCGGTTGCCCCATTCAATAATAGTGATGTTGGATGATAACATTTATTATTATCGTGACTAGCCTAAATAAATGGTCGTTTTATTAACCAACTCCCATAAAAATAAAGTACTTGAAACAGCCAAGCGAGTACTCAACAATGAATGACCTTTGTTCACTTTCTCAAACCAAATATTTGTATGTACCAACTTAAATTACAGATGCTATCTCCCAAGATACGCTTCTCTTAAATTCATGAATTATTTAACTGGTATGGTAGCATTTTCTGTGAATATTTATGCTCTCTTTTTTTGATAACAGGCAATCCACTTGCACAATAAACATTTGTGCCATCCCTTCTCCGTTATCTCTACATGAGTGAGTATGGATATTATCTCTGGCTTTATCCAAGTGCCTTCTTACTGGGGGTGCTACGTTACAGATTATTAGAGAGTGGAAGACCTCTTCGATTGGGTGTCTACTTTTTTGTTTGCTCAGGGGTAATTTAGTTAACCCATCCGTCCTGAACAGTCATGATTTGTACGTCCCGGATAATTATTTGAGCCATCACACCCATAGATTGTTCTATCAACCTAAAAGTCAAACCAACCTGCCTTTGAAAATGCTAGTAGGTAGAGCAATCACACTTTTTAATCACGTGTGTCTTCATATAGACGAGTTTCATGTGTCGCTTAGCTCCTTCACGAAAACTCTCTTTAATTTAGTGTAGTACTTGAAATAATTTTAAAAAGTTATATTATCTAACGTGCTACATTTTGTCATAGTATTTTAGTGTAACATATACATTTTTACAATTGTTTTTATAAAATAAGTCTTAAAATATTGGATTGTTTTGTGTTTTTTTTTTGTATTCATTATGTTTGGGCCTTGTACGAATTAGGGAAACCTGTTATGTGCAAAGGACCTGAAAAAATAAATTCATAAATAGAGTTAATTAAATTCAAAGCATAAAACGAATTTATAATAGTTAATATAATTAATAAAATTAAAAAAATAAACAATTTAAGACAATGAAAAATAAATATAAAACAACTTGACAAATAGATTATGATTAAAAATGCGGGTAACGTTTCATTGTTACCAACATTAAGATAATGTAAAAAATGAACTCTCGTTGCATTCCATTAATCTGGAGCAAAGACGTGAAAGAATTTACATCCTGGTAAAAATGATGAAGGACGAGAAGGGAGACAAAAGAATGTCCCTTCTCAGGCTGAGATTTATCTGAAACCTGGTTAACTGGTTCGAAGAACAGGTTTCGCGTCTTAAAATATCGTGAATTATGGTTTCGGCGAAGGCCCTCCACTTTGCAAACATAAACTGTTGCTTGTAAACACGTGTTAGCGAATTTTAAATAATTCTGTTTGGACTGAACGCTCTTTAGTATTCAGACAGGACAAGGGTTCGGAGATTTATTAAAAAAATTGCAACGTTCAAAAACCTGGATTGAATTTATCTCGTCAACTGCAATTTGGTATCACAATTATTACAATCATATAAAGATAAAAGCCTAGTTTACTGGGGACACGGAAAATGAAAGGCAACAACTCCAGATCCATATAAACTTAATGGCCACTTTAAATTACATGTTTTTATTACTTTGACTATGTGTACAGTACCCGGCGGTAAGTAATACACATCGGGCTTAAGAAAGAGACTATCGGCCATAATCGACTAGCTTCGGTTTTGTAGAGCGTCGTCTCTGTCATTCATACACGTGTTACATCGTGCAACACAGAGACGACGCTCTACAAAGCCGAAATTAGCCGATTATGGCCGACAGTCTCTTTCTTAAGCCCGATGTGTATTACTAACCGCCGGGTACTGTACGTACGTACAATTACTTGTCACGTAAATAAGTAAATAAAATATATCGTTTTCATTACTTAGGAATGAGATCCATGGGCTGAATTATTAAGTAAGGTCAAGAAGAGCATGCACTAGTAAGTAAGGGCAAGAAGAGCGGTCATCCCTGCTTTATATGATCCTTGCATTATCACCACATAAGATCGGGTGACCCCTGTGCGCGATAAACTCGTGGCAAGCGTTGAACTAGCGCAGAATGACGAAATAAGCGGTTCGATCGAGATGCTTGCGATGTGCGATGAACTAAACACAAGGGACGCAAAATGACGGTTTGGATATGTAAAACGAATTAATGAAAAAAGACTAACAAAATAAAGATACAATGCTAATGTGAATTAAAGTTGGATCAAGTGAATGATATTTTGAAAAAAATAAACTTAGAAAGGTAAAGAAATCATAAGCGTTATATGAGAAGGTGAATGGATGCAAAAAAAGCGAAAAATATGTGTGGTGATAAGAAAGTCTGCCCCTCTGTCCGGGCTCATATGGGGGGTACCGGTGCTTTAGGGGCGTCTTTGTTCGTCATAGTTTGGCAGTTTTCCTCGTCTTCTAGTTGTTGGGATTCCTTTTCACAGCTCCAGATCAGAAGGTTGCGTGTTCATATCACGTCGGGGTCACCACTTTAGGGACGGTTGTCCCGCAATGGGGAGATGATGAAGATGAGCGTTGTTTAAATAAAACTCGTAGTTTGTAATCAGAATATGGAATGACATATTTATTGTTACACGTCTCGTATTTATATAGTTTTAAATGTGTGTAGAAAGGCGCAGAAGATATGTCGCTGTCTCGTTCTCGCTAAACAATAACAAGCGGCTCGCGCTGTGATCACAGGGAGTAAGAATCGCTACACCCCCTCCCTTTCAAATTGTTATTGGCACAAAGCCTCCTCGTTATAGTATGAAATTCCTAATTTACTAATAATAATAACACATTGCCTCCTTCTCTTCAAATTGTTATTGGCACAAATAATCCTCATTATAGTATGAAATTCCTTATTTACTAATAATAATACTACATTGCCTACTTCCCTTCAAATTGTTATTGGCACAAAGCCTCTTCGTTATAGTATGAAATCCCTAATTTACTGATAATAATACCACATTGCCTCATTCCCTTCAAATTGTTATTGGCACAAATAATCCTCATTATAGTATGGAATTCCTAATTTACTAATAATAATACCACATTGCCTCATTCCCTTCAAATTGTTATTGGCACAAAGCCTCCTCGTTATAGTATGAAATTCCTAATTTACTAATAATAATAACACATTGCCTCCTTCCCTTCAAATTGTTATTGGCACAAATAATCCTCATTATAGTATGAAATTCCTAATTTACTTATAATAGTAATTTACCTAAAAGTTATTTGATTTATGTCCACAAAACTTTTTCAAACGAAACAAATTAACAATATACCGAAGAGTTATTTATCTGTAGTTAATCGTCTCTTGACATATATAAAAAATAACCACAAAATAGTAAGTACAAAAAAACCTTACATGGGTATGCCAAAAGAACCTAATCATGAATTCCACAACGTCTCCGAAACGTGCCTTTTAAATAAAAAAATATGCTAAATACTAAAAGTAAAAACCGCAATAAACGATTTTGCCGCTGGTCAAACATATTTTTTAAAATAATTATTATAATAATCTATATTTGTAATTTTATGAAAAATACGAGGAGAAAACTCTATGGATGAATTTTGTTAAATCCAAAGTCATGGTGGAACGCGAGATATCCTTCTTCCTGGCTCCATCCCAACTCACTGTCTGCGAAGACTGTTGGGGTCAGCTCTCCTCGTCCTCAGGTTGTATGCTCTTCTGTCCCGGACTACGCTCCCCAGGCCGTGCCTCTGCATCAGGTAATCTTTTTGCACCACCCATGAATTATTTGGTCTTCCTCTGGTTGTTATTCGAGGAAGATCCATGGAGATTGCCTGGTTCACAATGTGATCGGGTGCTCTGCATCCAACGTGCCCATACCATCTCAATCGCCTCTCCTCCATCTTGCAAACGCGAGATATTCATACATGTGAAACGCGAGATACGAGTAAATAATGAAAGATTTGAGAAGGATGAGTAATTCTGTTGTTTGCGTATTATTTTCTCAGATGAGGAAAGAGTTATGGAAGATATCGAATGGCGTATAGCGATAGGAAACAAAGTCAGTGAAGCCCTTTAACATAATATTATGTATTAACTCGAACCGTACAGTATCAAAATTTGCTAAGATCATGATTGTACACTACAATATTTTAGTACCAACTTTAATGTACGTAAGTGAAACAAGGACATGGAAAAATATTGAATGAAGCTGAAAAAATTATGTTGCAATGTGTGTACTGAGAAGCCGATCTCCGTGGCTTAATTGGTAAGACGCCTGTCTGCCAGCCCGGAGGTTGCGGGTTTAAATCCCGTCGGAAAACTTAAGGCGTCTTTAATACCTTTCTGGTCAGTAGTAAGAGGTTGCCACATGGCACTAAGCCCGCCAGGTTGTACTGTATATAACAAAAGTTTAATACAAAACAATACAAGAACACATCGGGTGAAAATGTATGACAAAATACGGAAAGAAGTGATAAGGAATGAATGTGAAGTTAAGGCTGTGTTGAGTAAGAAGAAGACGAGCACTCTGAGATGAATTGAGCGTGTGTAACAAATGAATAAAAAAATATTAACAAAACAAATAAATAGTGTAAATGTGAGAAGAAGGCGTGAAAGAGAAAGACCAAGGAAAATATGATTGGATCGAGTGAATAATACGAGTATTTTGAAAACAGGAAATTAAAAAAAAACGTCAAGAGTTGTATGAGGTGCATGGATGTAGAAAAGGCTAAGAACGTACGACGAGTTATAAAAGTCTGGCGCCTTGTTCTGCCTGCCTACCCCATCAAGGATATATACGTAGGTGTGTGTCTTACAAACTAGGCCGAGGAGATCGCCAATGGTGAATAGATCTAAAAGTTATATAAAAAATACAATATTTGTCGTCTAAATCCACCTTGGCGGATAGCCTTGGGAGGTGAATGCACTGACTGCAAATTATAAATTCTAAACGTGGAAGCCTCAGAGTTATACAACAACCTAAATGCGTTGTGCTGAAGACACCGTGAACTGAGACTAGATCCCACAACGTTTCATTTTAATATAATTTAAATTTACGTTTTTCAAAACGAAAAATCCGTATTTTTTTTAAATAAGTACCACTACTGTCAGCATCTAAGTGTAATTTATTTTCTGCCTGGATTTTCCCTTCTTTCGAAAGAAACTTGATAGCCTCACGATATTGAATTTTTAAGATTTCAATATTGTACGAAACAACACGTCTTTTATTGGCTCTAGTTGACATATTACTGAGGGTAGATATATCAAATTTTAACGGTAACATCATCTGGTCATGCGATTATTTCTGTCCATATACACTTTAACTGATTTAGGCCGGAAACTTTTTGTATATCGCCTTTTCCTGACCATTATAATAACGTCAAGAGTGTTTCCTAAATAGTTCCAACTATTAAAGAAAAAAAGAAGGGTTAAAAACTCCAATATCGCTTACAAGAACGCCACCTAGATTATTTAATTCAGACATAAATAGTCTTAGTGTAAAACCAGTTCAGAAGTGAATCCACCACCAATCGAACCTGGGTTTCCTCTTGCTTAGCACGAAGGCTAATCACGGCACTGAATATTTTGCAAAATATTTTACACTGATAGTTCCATTAGTATGCTGCTAACCTTGATGTATGGAAGCGAAACGTTGACATTAATGAAGAATATTTTGATTAGAACTAATGACTTAGAAATGTTTATCTTGCAAAAAAATAAGAAATTATAAGTAAAAAATTAATTGCATACATACATCACATCGTGTTTTTAAGGTAGGCAGAGAAGACAAATCTCCACACCTTTCTTTACAAGCAAACAGATATCACATGATAAAAATAAATTTAAAAATATATTAACATGTGGACCGCATGGAGGATACAAGGCTGCCAAAATCGCTAAGACTGAAAACCCTAGCAGCAGGAGATTACCAGGAAGGCCGCCGAAAAGGTGGAAAGACAGCTGGACGTCATCATCCTAGGACAGCCCACCGTCACAAACAGGTCATACGACCTAGACCAGTGGTGGCGAATTTATGACCCGCGGGTCAGACACTGACCCGTGATGGCTTTTTGAATGATTTTCGTTGATTTTCATAAACTTATATTTTATATCATAAAAGAGAGAATAGACAATCGAAAATATTAAAAAAAATAAAGTGCAAATTTCTAATGTCGAATACTCAGTACAGAGGCGCCACTGGGCATGGTGTCACCTGGTGCGGTGTGGTATCACCCCATTGATGTCATTTTTTTACTCTTTAGTTGCAAAAATAAAAGTTGTAAAACCAAAACGAAACGTAAACCTTTTTAGAGGATTTTAAAAGTGAGAACCAAAAAAAGGGTCAACTATCAAGTTTTTCTGTTAACAAATTTTCGGCGTTATTGGTACCCTTTTTACCCCCCCCCCTCCTCCAAGTGACGCCACTGACTTAGTGACCCACGGGCTAGTATTAAAAAAATAATTAACAAAATTTGACCCACTTCTCAAAAAGGTTCGCCATCACTGACCTAGACCAAGAGGAAGGAGAAGAATTTAACTTTACTTTTCTAACGAATTCACAAATTAACTAAAGGAAATAAAATCAGTGCCACCTCCATAAATAACCTAATCAAGCTTACAAATTGATCACATCACATGTTTGAAATTCCTAAGAAACATTTCTTTCCAATGGTTACAGGAAATGCCAAGAGTTGGTGTCAACTGTTGGAATCCAGCCAGAATCTAGCAGCCACCTGACAAGAAGAATTATTCAGACACCGAGGAATGTTCACATGATTAGCGGATACAAGGCTGTTGTGCAGGGTTGCGGACAGCCTTGATGGGTGAACGCACTTCCTTGGACAATAATATTGGACTACTAAAGCCAGATGAAGACATCATATATTCTAAAATTCATGTATGGTACATTTGAGACACAATTATGTCAAATAAAATACATAGGAAAAAAGAATGATTAAATAGAATAAGTTTATAAATTATTTCAACACAAAAATTAATTACTCGCGCTTTCTTTAGAAGTAGCTCAGTTATATCTACAAAGTTAAAAAGAAGTTTAATCCTTAATTTATCCATTGATATATGGAAGATATCAACATCGGAAAATTAGTTCAACAACGTTATGCCGTGTGTGAGTGGTGAAGCTCCTAACCCTTCCTTCCCTGTGATGAGTAACTAGTACACATTGCATCTAAAAACTTTAATATCTCTATAAATATAATAAATACTGGGTTCAGATTTTAGGTATTCCTTCGTAATACATTTACACATTGAATGAAAAAAACAATATTAATAATAAGTAGCACTTATCGGCCATATCAGAGATATTTTGTGAAAATCGGGAATAAATTCACCAATACAATCCAACGTGTGCCAGTGTGTGACGTAGGTATATTAATTCTAAAAAAACCGCTATGGATGAGAAAGCGACGCTATTCACGTCTCCATTCACTTCGGTATATGGGAACGCAAGAAATAGAATCTCAGTTCACTCGCTTCTCTCACTTCAGTAGCTTTAAATCATCCATTTGAGGTGGTCGCTTCGCCCGTTTTGTGAACGTCGGCCGATGTTTTTTCATGTTTTCAACAATTAAATTTCCATTATTAACACTTTTGACTTTCGAATTTCATTAATTTAAGCGATTAGCTATGCATATTTTTATTTTTCCGATTTTAAAACGCTCATTTTTACATACGTATTGATGTGTATTGAATACACAGCACCGGAAATCCACTTTGTGTAACGGTATAACCCTACCGGTTTCAAGGCTTTCACCTCATCTTTAGGGGAGTACAAACAAGACTAAATTCTGTTCGAACTGGTACCGAGATACACGGTTCTAACGATTGGCGACATTCGGGTTGGGGACTGGAGGCTGAGGGAGGCATGGGACGACCTCGGCGAGCAGCGGAGAGATTCTTAGTATACAAATCCACCTTAACAAATCCTCTAATTTATTCTGAAATGGCTAATCATTGTCACCGTGAAAACCATATTTTTTCTATCGATGATGCCAAATTCTTACATATCAGTAGTAACGGAAATAAATTGGACAGATTAGAGGCCCTAAAAATTTCTAAGTCCGTGCATCGAGGTGAACATGTGGCAAACACATATATACCAAGAATCTCTCCGCTGCTCGCCGAGGTCGTCCCATGCCTCTTTCAGCCCCCAGTCCCCAAACCGAATGTCCCCAACCGTTAGAAGCGTGTATGTCGGTACCAGTTCGAACACAATTCAGTCTTGTTTGTGCTCCCTTGCTGATGAGGTGAAAGCCTTGAAACCGGTAGGGTTATACCGTTACAAAAAGTGGAATAAACAGTGTTTGATAAAACAAATTACAATGTTTATAATTATGTATACACGAGTACGTTTTGCTCTAATCCATGTTATTTAACTAACTTTCTCGATTATACATTTGACCTTAGTTTGACTCTCAAATAAGGGGAAGGGGAATAAAATACAACTTCGAATGATCTAAAAAACCGGAATGTCCATTCAAAAATAAATTGAAGATCGATTATCGATTTTACCAAATGACCATTAATGAACATTGAGACATCATATGTCAAGATTAAATTTAACTGAAGGCGGTAAAGCTGCAAAGACTCGCTTTGGTTTTGGCGTGGCTAGTCTAACAAGTTTCCAAGTAACTGACTGAAGTATACTTTTACGATATTTAAGATATATCATACAATATGTTATGTATGAATTAATATATGTGAACGATTATAACTGTGTGGCGATCGACGACACGCCGATTGAACAAGTAACAACATTTAAATACTTGGGTGCTAGCATAATGTGCAATAATGACCTCTATGGCGAAGTGCTTGAACAATCACAAAAGGCCGCAGCTATTTCCGGATATTTAAAGAACACTATCTGGTAAAACAAGCATATGAACATCCAAAGCAAGGTGAGGATATACAAGACCTGTGTCCTCCCCATAATGACATGCAGCATAGAGTCCAGAGCCGACACTGTCAGAACCAAAAATCTCCTTCGTACCAGCAAAATGAATGTACTCAGGAGTATCGCTGGCAAAACCCTTCGTGATAGAGTACGTAACACAGAAATCCGAAGGACGTGCGAAGTTGAAGATATTGTCAGATGGGGACGACAGAGAAGAAGGTTCTGGAACGAACACGTATCCAGAATGGCGGAACCAAGAGCCGTAAGAATGGCCAGGGACAGTATCGCCCAAGCAAGCAGACCTCCAGGACACCTCCCAAAAGATGGAAAGACAGCTGGAAGTCGACGTCACAAGAGGCAAACAATGATGCAGGACCATAACAGGCCAACAGGCCTAAAATAATATGAAGAAGAAGAAGATTGTAACTGCTAGCTTCTAGTTTAAAAAAGGCAGATATATATATATATATATATATATATATATATATATATATATATATATATATATATATATATATATATATATATATATATATATATATATATATATATATATATATATATATATATATATATATATATATATATATATATATATATATATATATATATATATATATATATATATATATATATATATATATATATATATATATATATATATATATATATATATATATATATATATATATATATATATATATATATATATATATATATATATATATATATATATATATATATATATATATATATATATATATATATATATATATATATATATATATATATATATATATATATATATATATATATATATATATATATATAAATAGGCCTAAAAATATAAGGCTTAAGTATTTTCTTCTTTTTAAAAATAAATTAAGTCAAGAATTAGAAACGTAGCAATTAACGACCGCGTGGCCTAGTTGGTGAGACTGGTTGTCTTCTGACCCGGGGGGTTATACGTTCAATTCCCGTTGGAACCCAGTTTTATTTTTAAAAAAACATTTCAGTTTGTTTTTCTATTTCAGGCCTCTGTAGTTTTTTTCTGGTTGGTTGAAAAAGATTGCCACATGACAATATGATAAATGCACGAGGTTGTACTGTATATAATGAAAGTGAAATTACAAAATGACAATTTTTTTTCTATCAGTAATAAAACGCTGCAAAATAAACATAAATAATTTAATATCAAATACCCGTCGAAACACTCAATGGCGCGCTCTTAGTTTGTGACGTAACAACTCCCGGCGAAATTTGACAAACTTATTTTTATACATAATATACAACCACTTACAATTTTGTACATGCAAACTCGTATTATCAGTATAAGATTTTCGTCCGTTTTTTAATGGGTTTCCCTGAAATTAGTGCATTACAAATTAGGTATAGTGCCCAAGTGCACCAATAAAAATATATACCTTCACGCCATTTATTTATTTAACACTTTTATTGCAATACAATCTGGAGGGATTATTGCCAGGCGGCAATCTCTTCCAACCAACCAGACAAAAGTAAATGAAGCAAGTTACATGGTCGCATAAATCATTCAAATGCCTACCCATTCCCATACGTGAGCATATGTCCACAAACCCCACAAAGACGGGCAATCACCCGAACATTATATTTCATATAATAGTGAGATATCGTCAATTAAAAGGAAAGGAAGGGATGGTGGAGAGGAAAGGAAAAGAAAAATCAGGAATGAAACACGTTATATTACTGACTAGAAATTAAGAGTTTTTTCAGTCGCTTTTTAAAACATGCTAAGGACGGAGCGAGTCTTATATTGGTTTGTAACTGATTCCAGAGTCTCACTGCATGGACAGTAAAGGACGACGTAAAGAAAGAGGAGCGGTGAACTGGAAAGGCCAATAAACAATCTCTGTTTGAGCGTAGCGCTAATCTTTGATTGAAAAGAAGCTGAAAATTTTCGGCGAGATAAGAGGGTGCGACGGGACAGTTAATTATGTTTTACAATAGAGACAGTATGTGAATTTGGCGTCTATTTCTAACATTCAATCAGTTCAATGCCTTCTGGTATGAAGGTTTATGGTCGTACTTTCGTAGGTTAAAAATGAATCTTAGCCATTCCCTTGTCGGGAAACGTAGAGAGGAGAGAGCGCCAGACTTTTCTATCTTTATACACATTTTTCACATCTTCGAATACAACTCCTACGATTTCTATGACTTTATACGTGTCCTTTTTTCGAAATAGTATTCATTCACTTGGTTTATACTATCATACTATCACTTCGATTTCCTGCCGGATTAGCAAGGAGATAATGCCAGACTTCCATATCGTGACATACATTTTCGCATCTTCTACATCCATAAACCGTCTCATACAACTTCTTACATTTCTCTGACTTTTTACATATCCTTCTTTCAAAATACCATCACTTGATTCAACCACACTTTATTTGTTCCACCTCTACTACGTCTTCTACTCGAAAGAGTGCGAAAATAGCCAAACAGAAGATCGCCAAAAAACGGTGTCTTATAAACACATTTTAGGTACAAATTACACTCGAAAAACGCTCTTCGTACGGGACATTAATTTTCTCAATGGTAAAAAATACTCACCTTAAAAAAACTAGCATATTGAAAAAAAAATTCCGGCACCGGCCGCAAAAATCAAGTAAATTTCGTCTGTTTGTGAAAGGAAAGGATGCTTCCCATACATATTATGATACCCTGTAGGTAATTTACAATTTCTCGAATAAAATACATTATTCTATTGGAAATGTTTCATAATACGGCAGTGCTAAATAAATACACAGATATGTGTATACATAAACTTTTTAACGGAGGAAAGTTTCGGAGTTTACCGGGCACGATCGAAGAAAGTGCATTGAAATTTTCCACGACAGCCTTTATAAAAGGTTGTATTTCTATCGAAATCTACCTAAAACGAACACTCAACTCATAGATGCTTTTTAAAAATGTAAACTGGACTATTTTTCATGAAATCACTGATTGGTTTCAATCACTAATTTATTTTGTATACAAATAGAAAATTAGTAGATTTGGTAGCAAGTTTGTTAACATGAATATACGATTTGGATAATTTTCGACAATGTTCCTCAACAGCTACTAATTGCAATGCATGAATGCAAGTGCATGTACAATAGAAGGCCGCCACACAGCGTGAAATGTTAACTTCTCCTCACTCGAGCGGAAGGTTGGACACTTGGCAATGTGAGCATTATAATTCAAAGAATAAAACTAATTTAGTTAAAGTAAAAAATAGAATATATCGTAGTTAGATCGCCTTCATTAGTAGTGGTATATATACAGAACATAAAGACCCCACTTGCCGTAAAGAGAATCATCTTGAGGATGAACATAGAAAAATTTAAAGTTATTATTATTTATTTATTTATTTTATTTATTTATTTAACACTTTTATTGCAATACAATCTGGCGGGCTTATTGCCAAGCGGCAATCTCTTCCAACAAACCAAACAAAAGTAAATTAAGCAAGTTACATGGTCGCATAAATCATTCAAATTAGTATCCATCCCCACGAAATCCATAAACACATACGTGAGCACATACCCACGAGCCCCACAAAGACGGACAATCACCCGAACATTATTTTTCATATAAAGTGAGATATCATCAATTAAAAAGAAAGGAAGGAATGGTGGAGAGGAAAGGAAAAGAAAAATCAGGAATGAAACACGTTATTTTACTGACTAGAAATTAAGAGTTTTTCAGTCGCTTCTTAAAGCATGCCAAGGACGGAGCGAGTCGTATATTGGTTTGTAACTGATTTCAGAGTCTCACTGCATGGACAGTAAAGGACGACATTAAGAAAGAGGAGCGGTGAACTGGAAAGGCCAATAAACAATCTCTGTTTGAGAGAAGAAATTCGAAATGTGGTATAAGAGTTTGTAATATGTTTTTATCAAACACTGTTTATTGCACTTTGTGTAACGGTATAACCCTACCGGTTTTAAGGTTTTCACCTCATCATCAGGGTGCACAAACAAGACTAAATTATATTCGAACCAACACACGCACTTTTAATGGTAAATATTCAGGTTGAGTATTGTGGGTGGAGGGAGGCAGGAGACAACTTCAGCGAGCAGCGGCAAGATTCTAGGAATATATGTGTTTATCAGATATTCACCCTGATGCACTGACTTAGAAATTTATAGGGCCTCTAATCTGTCCAATTTATTTCCGTTACTACTGATACGAAAGAATTTAGCATCATCGATAGAAAATGTATAATTTTCAAGATGGTAATGATTAGCCATTTTAGAATAAATTAGAGGATTAGTTAAAGTGGATTTGTGTTCACGAAACATCTTTTCAAATGATATTATGCAGAAATTATCAGTCATCGTATGAAAGTTTATACACTCCACTGTTGCAAAGTATTCCATTTTTTGCCTTTCCTGTTAAATAAGAGTTTTCGGAGATTAAAATTAGTGTAAAAAGCTGGCTTTATGTGACTCGGTTTTTTTTGTTATTTCATATATGTTTTTTTATAAATATTTAATAAAAACATATCATACGAAGCCACCCACTTGCCGTAAAGAGAATCAACTTGAACATGAATATTCAAAAATTGAAAGTTATTATTACTGCGAGAAGAAGTTAGTAATGAGATAAAAAAGTTTAAAACGAAACATTAGAGCAAGTCGATAAAATGTTTGTTTCATATGTTATGATTATTCTAATTCTAATGATTATTCTAATTCTAATGATTATTCTAATTCGGATGAATGTGACCTTAAGACTGGTGTGTTGAGCAAGATGAAGAAAAGCCCTACCAGATATGATTGTTTGGGCATGTAGAACGATCGAACGAAGAAAGACTAACAAGTGAAAATTGTCAGTGTAAGTCGTGGTAGGGTAAGATCAGCGAAGAATGGTTGAGTCAAGTGAATCATATTTTGAAAGAAGGAAAATGGAAAGTCACAGAAATCGTAGGAGATGTATGTAACGGTGTATGAATGTGAAAGAAGCTAAGAATGTATGTCGAGTTAAGAAAATCTAGAGTTCTGCACTCTCTACCTACTCTGGCAGGAAAAGGTCGCGATGGTATGTATGTATTTATATCTTACGTTTATTTCTTCGATTCTTCTTTCAAAATCCATTTATTTATTATTTTCTGGACATATTTTCTAAATCCAGTCTTTCTCAAGGTGTTTTCTAAGGACACGTCGATAAAATCCTTTTTAAGGTCATTCCATCTGGTGTATGCTTGTCCACGTAATATGGTGTCTTTAACATTACCCATCTAGCATCTACGGATTCTGAGGAGATAGATCTCTTGACTTTATTTATGCCCATAAAACTAAGAATGTGGAAGAAGTTAAATATATATACGAGTATGTCGAAAAAGTCTGACAATTTGTCCTTTCTGCCAGCCCCAACAGGGAAACAAAGTGATTATATGTATGTATGTTACACATTTTCAAGGTGTTTCCAGATAAGGCGTGCTCGTTGTGATGATGATGCTATTTATATGATATAAATGGTTATATTAAAACCATAAATAGTATATAAATATTTCGTGCCAAATAGCTAAAATCAAGTCAACACTGGAGACCACTCATAAAACGACATTTCATAACCAGTTCTTGAATAAATAAATTCAAATTCAAAATAAAGAATATATATTCTTTTTATTTTCATTGCCACAAAAAACGAAAAAATAAACAAAAAAAGGCGAATAACGTTCAAAAACTTAGCAAACTGGTTAAAACAATATCACGATTATTATAATCAAAAATAATTTTGAATCTAAATCATCATAGTATAAATAGGGCCAAAACACGTACGATGGTTGTCGCGAAAGAAAGAATACAAGAATTAAATTTTGAATACAAGAGAGCGAGAGAGGAATACTTGGATTCTCTCCGAAAGTAATACAAAATTTGAAACTCGGTGGGTCCTTGATAACTGAACGAATTTTGAATACCTAGCTAACAATTTTTGAACCGGTGTAAAAGGGGACGATGTACTCGTATAAATGCTATATATAAAAAAAATTTAAATTTATGAATATATATTTTCATAAATGTAGAATTTGTTTTACTTCCGTGAATATTTCACGGGTTGCAACTACTGTAATAGATTAATCAACGATCGAAAAGTATTTCATGTTCGCTTTTCCTTAATATCTGAATTTACGAGTGCTTTTTTTTGTACACAAATCCCGAATGAACTTTTGTAAATCAAATGTTTTTGATTTACATACAGACATACCATCACGCCCTTTCCCTATCGGGATAGGCAGTATCGAGCCCAAAACTTTCCTATCTTAACACAAATCCTTTGCCTCTTCTAAATCCATACAACTTCTAAGATTTCATTGACTTTCTACGTTTCTTTCTTTCAGAATATTATAATTTGATCCAATCATAGTTTCCTTGATCTTTCTCTCGAACGCATTCCACTCACATTTGCGCTAAATATTTATTTTGTTAGAATTTCTTGATTCATTCGTTCCACATGCCCAAATCAAACCATTTCGGTTTTAAATGCCATTATAATCATATTTCATAGAGAAATATAAATATAATTTGATTTTTTGTTCCAGTATAATGATTTTTTTTTTGTTTGCTATATTTGTGAAATCTACCCCCTGCCTTAAGACAGGCATACGCCAAGTTAGGCACGGAAGTACATAGTATATTATATTGTAAATCTTTAAAAGTGTAAATGAAAAAAAAAACTGTTTTCTATAAATCTTATTATGCATATAATTTCATTTATGAGAATATTCACTCACCTAGTATGTGAACTACAACTGTAGCACAAAAATCACGAGAGTTAAAAAAAAGAAAAAGTTTAATTTATCTAAATCACTGATTAAATACACGAATCTAATTTGAAAAAAATTAATAATTAATTTGTTAACACTTCTTAAAAAAATTCATTACCCAAGTTTATTAAAAAGATTAAAATTGTTTTGATAATTTATATTTATTTATTTACCGAAAGAAAGGCAAAAAAAATTGCTTTAAAAATACAAAAGAAAACCTACGTGGCCAAGTTTGTAAGACACGAGTCTTCCAACCCGAGAATTTCGAGTTTGACTCTCGTTGGACCCAGTTTTTTTTAAAAGGGTTCTAGTCTCTTTTTCACTAAATGGGCACATTTACATCTTTTTGGTTCCTTGGAAGAGATTACCACATCGCAAAAAGTTCGCTAAATTGTGTTGCTAACAACGAAATTTAATACAATAAAACTAAATATAATCATCTCGAAACCAATTTTGGATAAAAAATAATCCCAAAACCCTTTTTACTTATCCGTGATGTTTAGGGTTGAACTAGGTGAAGCCTTTCAATTCCGATTTTTTTAAATTAATAGGTACATATCAAGATATATTCCTGTTGGGGCAGGCAGAGATGACAGAGCGCCATACTAACTTATTACGACACATTCTGTTCACCGTACCCTATATCTATAATCATCTCTAACATTTCCTTATATTTACGAGTATCTTACTCCTTAACTTGCAACATTTCTTTCGCTCGGTCCAAAAACGTATATAAAGGGTCTTTCAAATTGAGCGGTTTTTTTAATTCAAATTGTTTTAATTCTTGAATAAAACACACAATTTGCTTTTGATTTCAAAAAACTTTTTATTGGTCATTGAAGTATAATTTATGACATTAAATCACAAAAAACAATATTCGCCAAATGTCCACCTCTTGCAGCTCCACAGAATTCCACTATTTCGCCAAAAAATTCGATGACATTTTGACATAATCACGGTTCTAACTCACTAATAACGCGAATAATTTCATCCTTCAGCTCAGGAATTGATCGGGGGTCATTCTTATAGACCTGGCTTTTCACGTAACCCCAGAGAAAATAGTCCAACGGTGTCAGATCACAGGATCTTTGGTGGCCAATTAACATCACCGTTTCCGGAGATTACAATACATAAAATAATTCAACAATTTGAACGCGTTGTTGTATTGTATACGACTCCATTTTTATAAATGTCATACATTACACTTCTCAAATGTCACAAGACCCAGGCAAGTTCGCGACGTCATCTGTGTTTTATCCAAGAATTTAAAAAACCGCTCAATTTAAAAGATCCATTATTTTTCTCAGTTGTCTCCTACCACGACTCCCATTTAAGCTTGCATTTTTAATTTGTTTAGATATTTCGTAAATCATCCAATTAGCATGACTAAACTACCTTAACTTGTTCCTTTTCAATCTTCTTCAAGACATGATTTTTGTAGTTCACATTCATCCTTTATAACTCTATTTGATATTATTTGACCCATCGACAAACAACACATTTGACCCATCGACAAACCACACATTTGACCCATCGACAAACCACACATTTGACACATCGACAAACCACACATTCTCAGCAGACTCCCATACATCAATGTTAACACTAATCCGCTATTGTCAACCATCATTATCTACTAATCCCTTTTTATATGCTTTTATAAATAAATTAACAACATTTAACAGTTCAACACTTTCTCCTAATTCGCTTTTAAACTGCGCAAAAACCGTTTCTGAAACAATACAAATATATTTTTCAAAGAAATATTATAATAAAGCTTACGAAGTACTTTTTGGCATTGTGTTTAACAATTCACGGAACACTTGGAAATATCGTCACGGCCTGATTTGAATTAAATTATTTAATTTACAAATAATGCAAACAAAACTAAATAAATACATATTATACTTAGCCGAATCGAATTCTTTGTCTATTTAATTAGCATATTCAAAGCAAATAATTGAATTATACTATATATTAAATAAACAATAATTAATACGATATTGAATTATGTACTACGAAGCAATAATAGATATCGAAAAAAAGAATAGATATCTAGATAATGGGGCATTATTTTTGTATAATACTCTAAATCAAAATCATTTTACTTGACCACAGAGTTTTAAAAAAAAACGTATGGAAAAAAACAGGAAAAACTGGAAATGTCCTAACAACTTTTGTGAAATATTTTCATGACATAAAAGAGTTCTTCCTCGTTTAAAATTTAATAAAAAACTTACAAAACAAATATTTAAGTCTTAAATTAACGGAGAGCGAAAATTAAGCAAATAAGTTACTCAATATTACTCCATTTTGAAATATATATATTTTTTTAATTCCGCTAATTATACATATAAATCCCTGCTGCAGGTGTTTCTACCTCAAATTCTCTTCTCTCTTTTATGGCGGAATGAACCCGGATTGTTACGAGAGCAGTTTTGTTACGAACCGGGATTAACCCGGATTGTTACGAGAGCAGTTTTGTTATCAATATTGAAAAGAGCCTCGGTATAGAAGATAGAAACACATGTGCAGAGGATAAGTATTTTTAGTGGAGTTACAAAGTAATTTATTATTAAATATTCTATGAAGTACATATTTTAAGAATGTTAAACTGAGTTAAAGGCTAGAAGCTTAACTGAATTAAAGTTAAGACGTCCACAGGAGAAACCGAAGTTCTGTTTCTCTTATGAACGAAGTAACAGCTATATCTATAGACATAAAGGTGAAGAAATCTGGTAATGTAGCCTCTGTAAAAAAGATATGTATGTGCAAAGACATGAAAAATTTAAAAAATATCTATCTGAACTTAACTGAGTTTGTTAGACAATCCATGACTCAAATTTCACAGAGAAGCATTAAGACCATAGTTGCAGTTGCCATTATTTTATATTTAGACTTCTATTAATTTATTATTTTCTTTTTTTATGTAACTAGGTTACACCTGTATCAAATTTAAATGTATAAATAATTTTAACTAGATTTTAACACTATAAGACCCGATCAAAATCGTGACAACCTTTGCCAGTGTTTTTGTTTTTTTGTAATTGTGTTTTTGTAAAGGTTCACGAAAATTGCTATATCTAAGTAAATATTATATTAAGAATATTGTAATGATACTGTATGTTTTGTTTAAATATTTAGTTAAAAATGTCGTTAAGTATGATAATCCTTCTTCCAACATTCTCCTTTGTGGAATGCTATAGTATATCACACTCCTTACATATATGCCGGGTCTCACTTATTTTTGTGTGCTTAGAATATACATTGCAAGTTCTGCAGGACTTTTCGTTTATACCAGTTTATTGAACATATATCAACACATAGTTATACGTGTTCTTTGACAATATGTTAAGAGTTTTTTGCGAATTCCTTCTTCTTCTTCAGTTTCAATCCTGAGGATTGGTTAGCAGCAAAGCCCTGCATCTTCTCCTCCACTCCGCTCGGTCCTCAGCAATCCTATTGAGCTTTGTATAGGAGGTGCATAGTTCCATATCGTGGCATATTTGCTCCAGATACTCCCGGCGAGGACGCCCTCTGCCAATTGATCCCTCAATCATTCCTTACAGTATATTGTGCAGGAGATTTTCATGTCGCAGCATATGACCCATCCATTCTGCACGCCTTTCAGATATGGTGTTTGACAGGTGCCTGGTTTCTTCGATCTTGTTGAGAACCTCGTCATTTGTAATGTGGTCTCTCCAGGAAATCCAATAGGATTCGTCTATAGGTCCACATCTCGAAGGCCTCCTATCTTTTTCAATATCTTTCCCCTATGCACCATGTCTCGCAACCATACATCAAAATACTCCACACATATGTTTCGACCAATTGCTTGCGAAGCTTTAGGTTCATGTTGTTGGATTCGAAAAGCTTTGATTTCTTATTAAAGGCGGGTTTTGCTTGGTGGATGCGACTATCAACCTCTCTTTTTGTACGGCCATCCCATGTGATTTTACTTCCAAGATATACAATTCCTTATTATTATTATATCCGGAGACTGCGGTTGGTCTCCAGATTCATGTTTCAAAATCTTCAAGACCTGACACTTAACTGCATATTGATGACACGTTGTCAAAATCTTCATCATAAATCAATTCATGCATATTTTCCAGGGCTGTGGAGTCGGAGTCGGAGCCGGAGTCGTGGAGTCGGAACATTTTAGGCGGAGTCGGAGTCGGAAAAAATCGACCGACTCCGACTCCGTTTAATTATTTTAACATTTTCTTTTATGAATAACGTTACGGTATGTGTTAACCAGTTAACCTCTCATCGTTTCATGCCTGATACTATGCAGACTTTTATAATCGCAATAAACCCCAAAAGGGGATTACGTTCAGTTTACAGTTTTTACAAAATTAGATATAAAAACAGCAATACTGCGATATCCTCCAAGTGATGGATAGCTTGTTCGGAGTTTCGGTCCGATGGTAGGACACCTTACTCCTTCATCGGATAAGTTCTGACTGTTAAGATATTTATTGGAAATTTTTGGATCTTTTTGGGAATCGGGAAAGGATAGGTTTGTGGTAATTGTTTTGATTTTATGAATGATTATGAGAAATTATAAACGATTAAATACATATATAAATATGATGATATGTACATAATATTAAATACAAATATACATAAATTTGTGTCGTCACACACTGTTTTATATTGAATGGGTGAAAAAAAAAAAAAAAAAAAAAAAAATGAAAAAATGAATTGTGAATAAATTATAAGAATGAATATAGTATATGTAGATAAGTAAATGAGTGGGGAAATGTGTGACTTTTATAAATATATTAAGGTGTAGAAAATGTTTATTGAAGGTGAGAAATGCGGTTACCTATGGGGGTAAACTGTCTGCCGGAGGAATTATCGATGATGGGGTGTTCAGAGTGACAATCGGGGGGTCATTTGGGGGGATGATTAGAGTTAAAGAGGGGGGGGTCGGGGAGATGTTTCGCAATATTGATTTCGGACGAGTGTGTCTGTAACTGGTGTTCGCGTTGTAGTTATCTAAGGCTTTTATGACTGGGTTGGGATGACGGGATATAGAGCTGTAGAACCTTTCGGCCAGAGCGCGCATATGTTCGGGGATAGTATGTAGTTTGGTATCTGCGTGGAGTCTTGAATTACGGACGATGTAGGGTGCTTTTAAAATTATGCGGAGGGCTTTGTTTTGAATGATCTGAATGTGATGTAGCGTTGTTTTCTTCGCGTGGCCCCAGACCGGAAGGGCGTATGTCAGTTGCGGTCTGACGATCGCTTTATATAGGTGGAGTTTAGTGCGCGTGCTAAGTTTGCTGTATTTACTGATCAAGGGAAATAATGATTTGAGTGTTCCGTGAGCTTTTGATTTGATATTGAGGGCGTGTTTATGCCACGAGAGTCTACTGTCTAATGTGAGGCCTAGGTATTTTACGTGTTTTGACCATGGGACGCTCTGGCCGAAGAGTTTAAGAGTTCTGATGGGTTTGATGTATCTGCGTGAGAAGCGGACTGCTGTGCTTTTGGTGGGATTTATTTTGATCTTCCATTTGGTGCACCAGTGCTCCAGAATGGGAATGAAGTCTTGCAGTCTGTTGTGGGATACGGACTCATATTTCGATGAAGAGAGAAAGGCTGTGTCGTCAGCGTATTGCGCGGTGATACAATGTGTACGTGAAAATTGGGGCATATCGCTCGTGTATATGTTATACAGGATAGGGGACAACAGTGCACCTTGGGGCACACCTGCCAGAATGGGGCGAGGGGATGAGTTTATACCGTCTATTTTGACGGAGAAGGAGCGATTTTCAAGGAATGATGCGATGGTTTGCACTAGTCTGAGGGGAATACCTGACTTGTGCAGTTTGAATATGAGTCCGTTGAGCCAGACTGTGTCGAAGGCTTTCGCCACGTCTAGTGAAAGGAGGGTCGTGAGGCCTTTGGAGCTGAAGTATTTGATGATGTGTTCTACAACGCGAAGAAGCTGATGGTTGGTAGAGTGTAATGGCCTAAATCCGTGTTGCGAATCTGGGATGATGTTACGTGAGTAAGTTTCTAACGAGAGACGTTCTAGGATTAATTTTTCGAGCACTTTACCTAGAGTCGGGAGCAGACTGATCGGTCTGTAATTTTCAGGGATAACGTGGCTTTTACCCGGTTTAGGGAACATGATGACGTCGGCGTTTTTGAATGGGGTTGGAAAGAATTTATGTCGAAGGCAGGCATTGTAAATGGCGGTAAGGGCTGCGATATCCTGAAATTATTCAAGATTCAGCGCTGACCGTCACGGCCTTACCACTTACCACCTACACAAGTTAAGAGCTTCCATAAATCCTGACTTATTTTGAGATCTAATTCCATTTAGACCACGAATAGGAAATAAGATTTATATAAAGTATATTTACTTTCAAAAATCTTATCTTGTGTTCTATTCAATATTGAATCAAAATAATAATAAACAATATTAATAAGATTTAGTTAACGTATGAAAACAAATGAAGCAACCTTTTTATTTTATTTTAAAGTGTTTTCTTATTTTTTTAATACCTACCTGTGTTGTTTTTCTAATTATTTTAAAAGTTTCATTTAATTCTTTTTTTAAATATTAATATATATTTTTAATATTATTTTAGTGTGAAGATATTGCTTAATGCGTATTGTTTATATATTTTTTTATAAAATTGTTTTATTTGTGTACGAATATAATTATTTTTTAATTTATACCTGTATCCATTATTAATAAGTCAATATAAATACATTAGGTAGACGCAGTAAATTATAAAATAAAATAAAAATTGAAGTCAGAGTCAAGAGTTGGAGTCGGAGTCGGTGTCGGAGTATAAAATAAAGCCGGAGTCGGAGTCGGTAAATTTTCATCCGACTCCACAGCCCTTATATTTTCATTACCTAAGGTAATTATTGCCCATGTTAGAAATCAAGACACCATTGTTTAACGGTAGAATGTTTACAAAAATATTTGTTAATGTCAGCAATATGTCCTTTTTTGTATGAGGTATTGATCACGTGAAAACACGAGACCGGGACTCAACGTAAATCTAGTTTATCACGTTAAAACAGTGTTAAAATAATAATAATAATTGTGATGTTCGCACCAAACATTGAGAATAATAACTGATTCAGGTAAAAAATATTTGCTACTGTTTTATAGTCGTATGTAAAATAGTCTAGCATTCGATCTAATGTTCTTTGTGTGGGTAGAAATAGACTGCACAAAAATCTGAAATATCAAGTACTGTGTATTCCACTTTTTAGTGGAATAAGCAATGTTAGATGAAACAAATTACAATGTCTTTAAACCTCCACAATGTTGCTACCTTAAGTATAAATAATATGAAAAATTGAAATATTAATGAAAAATTCTAAATAATATTTCTCTCAACCTTTGCATTTAACATCTGCCTTTCAAACGACGTATTTGTACCTATAAACACGTAAGTGCATCCTAACATGTGCAATTAAATTGCACAACCGTTGCTTTGTCACAATTTGCAGCTATTTATGTCATTGAAATAACACGAAAGGGAAACTTATACATAAATAGTTTTGAATTATTGTAAAATAGTATACATATGACGATCTCCTTAGCCTACTTCGAGTTCGTTCACTTGACTTCCAATCGAGAGTTTCGGGTTCAATTCCCGATGGACTAGTGCGAGTTTTTTTCTCGTCATGTGCAAGGTAGTAAATGCCAACAAGTAAGATGACAAACCGCGATGTCCGCGCGTACAACAGTGGTCCGAAATCCGAAAACTTTATTAGTAAAACCAAAGACAATGATGTTTCTCGGACAAGCTCTTTGAAATGTTTCAATTACCAGTTGGGATATGTTGTAATATTATACAAATGAATTAAGACTTATTTTTGAACATATATTTTACAAACTTGGAAATAATTGAGAAAAACAAGCTTTGAAATAATCGAGAAAAAAAGCTTTGGAATAATCGAGAAAAACAAGCTTTGAAATAATTGAGAAAAACACCTGAATATACCATACCCATGAAACCCATATTGTAAATAAAGGATTGGAATATCCTTAATTCTAAAAATAATACATTGATTTTATGTTTTTCTTGTACATATAAACATCCAATTGCACATTTTAAGGTACTACAAAACTGGTCTGATATATTTTGATGTGAATCGTTCTTTACGATATACCGTTATATGCAAAATATTTTTTTAGATTAATGACACTTTCGAAAATTCTTCAATGTAAAACATATTGAAAAAAAAACTACATCTTAAGATGAATGTAAACTTAAAGCTGATGTGTAGATTAAAATGAAGAGTACTTTGAGATAGTTTGATAACGAGACAAATATACAGTACAAATTGAGTGAAAGACGTGGAAGAAGACCGAGAAAAGCATGATTAGATTAAACTAATGGAAATTTGAACGAGAAAAACGTAAAATGTCAGAGATATCGCAGGGATTGTATTAGACGGTGTATAGATCTAGAAGAGGCGAAAAATGTGTGTCAAGATATGCAAGCTCTGTCTATGAGTACCCTGACAGGGAAAGAAACAGAGTTATGTATGCAACATATGTATGATAGAAAAATATTTTCTAATGGAATGCAATCAACGTACAACTTGAAAAAATCTAAAGTTTTTGACAATATTTCGATAAAACATACGTAAAATACAAAGCTTTTGCAATTAATAATTACTGAAGTGTTTGCACAATTAAACTTGTAAAATTTAAAATTCGTATATTTTGTTATAAAATTAAAGTATTATTTCTATTTACTTATAAAATCTTTAAAGATACGAGTTAAAAATTAAACAGCTCCATTCTAAGACATATAAAAGATTTAAAATTAAATAATAAATGAAATAATTGCAATTAAAAACAGCACTGAAAATAAAAATATCGTAATTAATGTCAAACTTTCTCACAAAAATATAATATTGTTGATGGTAAATGTGATATTAACTTTTTGCATCTAACTATAATTTATGGCACAACCAGAAACAATATGTCGTTAGAAAACTAGTACAAGAGTATTAAAAGGATAAACTGGATTATGAATTAGAAATTTACACGTATTACATACCTACAAAGTGAAAAGACAATATAAAAACACACAAAATTACCTTAAATATGAGAGAAAAAAAAGTATTTTTTAAGTGATGAACTCGCTTAATTTTCAAAAATCGAACATCAAAAACGTTCCACGTTCCAATATTAAAAAGACGTCAAAAAAATTAATGTCAAATACTAAACACAATAATTTCAAACAGTTTTTTTTTATTCTAACCTCACTTTCGATCGCGGCACTTTTGAAACTAAATTTTTATTCGAATATCAATTCGCCAATCGAACGGCACGGCATTATGTTACAAAAGCGAAGTCTCGCGAAGCACTAGTGAAACCAAAGATTGTGGTACATCGACACCAAACCAAAGAGAAAGTCTTCGGCTCTGGTTGGTCGGCAGACGTGTGGTGGGGGCACATGACGACACCGGGTATGAAAACCACTTTTCGATTGATTGTGTTCAACGCCGATTAAGAGGTTCAAATTATTTCTAAAAGATATACGTATTTAGAATACTAATATTTATATTTCGTTAAGACGCTCGATACCTTTTTAAGTATTATCCAATTTTAGCGGATCATTATCGTTTTTATAAAATATTGTAAGAATAATTGGCAAGGATTCCTCTATTAGAATTAAAATAGTCTACCTACGACAAAGGTGTATAAACTATTATTTCGTTAAGTTGAGTGATAAATATTGATGTTTAAGGTATTATATTAGATCGATAGTGAATTTTTTGAAGTTCAATTAGATGAAGCTCTATATCATATTTAAAAATTAAAAGTTCTTATTTTTAATTTAATTTATTATACACAAATATACCATACATTTATTTTTTAGACTTATAATAGCATTTTTAAATTTAACAGTGACGGCACAAATCATCTTAGTGTAGGATAGTTGCCTATAGAATTAAGTAACTTCAAACAAAAGTCGACTTTTGTCCTAAAATTACTTATAGATATTTTTATGGGGAACTAAACCATATATACTCGAATCGGACAGTATCAAAATTTGCTGAGATGATATACCACAACATAATTTAATTTCAAGAGCATTCTTACTCGAGACTCGAATTCGCTTTTATGCAATGCAATACAAGAGAATTTTATTATTTATGAGGAAAGTAAGAATTACGTGTAACGTTTTTTTATGTCAGTGATTTCAAGGATTGCCTTTCCCGCTGTTATTGACAGATTATAAATATAATAAAAAAGATAATTATTATATAATAAATTGAGTGTAAGGAAAGGAAGGTGGTGGCTGCGGCTATTATAATATATAAGGTACGTCCCCGCATCTGCATATATTTTAAAACACATATTTGGTAAGAAAACTACTGAAATCTCACCAAAGACTGCTCTTTCTACTGTTATCTTGTCGTGTTTAATATTGTATTGCGCTTTCATTATATCCAGTACAACCTGGTGGGCTTGTTACCATGTGACAATATCTTCTAACCAAGCAGAGATATTATAGAAGACTTAAGCGAAAACCAAACTGGAATCCTTTTTATAAAATCTGGGTTCTAACGGGAATCGAACCCGCGACCTCCAGCCTGGAAGACAAGCATCTTACGAACTAGGTGTACGTGATAGTTACACATTCGGCTTTAAGTATAGTAAAGTGTATGTTTGTGGTGCTCATACATGATCATAAACTTTGATAAGACCTCCCAAAAATTGTCTTCAAGTGACTCCTAAAGCTGCACACGCCATCCATATCTCTAAAACTTCGAGACAAACCATTCCACCATACATGACTAGCAAGGTCAAAAGCCGTCATAATATCCCACGCCATTAGATCGGTTCGAAACAATCAATGTATTCGATGCATACGATATCAACTCCCAGTTCTACCCCTCGAAGACCTCCAAGTTCTACAAGATATGCTGATTGCTGTTTAAGGAAATCAATGGCTACTTACCAAAAATCATAGGGGAGATTTGTTCAAGGGAAACTTCAACAAGAATATGTCAAGTGTTTCAATCGGCGTATACCACTGCAATAAATAGGATTGCAGAGCCTTCTCGAGCAAACGAGTCTAAGTTCTACGAACGTGCTTTCTCTTTGAATGTTCCAGTGCGCTGAAACGAGCTGCCTGCCTACACAAATGTAAAATCAAAAAGGGTTTTTCAACAAGACATTAAATATTTATTTATTGTAATATGGAACGTCTTTGGGTTAAACCCAATTATTTTGAGAACGCTATATATAAATTATCTGAAAAGATTAATAACAATATGATGATGAATATATCAATATAATAATGAATCTAACAATATGATGATGAATCTATCAATATGATGATGAATCTAACAATATGATGATGAATCTATCAATATGATGATGAATCTAACAATATGTTGATGAATCTATCAATATGATGATGAATCTATCAATATGATGATGAATCTATCAATATGATGATGAATCTAACAATATGATGATGAATCTATCAATATGATGATGAATCTAACAATATGATGATGAATCTATCAATTGAATAAATTAATATAAATATAAATAAACACCTCGGTTAAGTAAAATTAAGGTTGTGTGTTGTAAGAGGAAGAAAATCACTCTTAAATGATTTGGGTACGTAGAACAAATGAAAAAAGAAAAACTAACAGAACAAATATACAGTGCGAATGTGAGTAGAAGACGTGATAGAGGAAGACCAACGAAAGTAAGGTTAGATCAAGTGAATTATATTTTGAAAGAAGGAAAAGTACGAGAAGTCTTAGGAGCTATATGATAAGATGTACGGATATGGAAGAAGCGAAATATGTGTATCGAGTTATAAAAGTCTGGCGATCTGTCATTTATGTTTACCCAATCAGGGAAACGGTGTACGAGAGTACGAGTATTATATTATTATATTTTTTCTCTCCTTCCATATTACTGACAACCTTTCTTTAACCGGTTGATCCTGGAGGATGGACATTTTAGTAGAAAACGCAGTCCTTACGATGCAGTCCGTAATCCTTAAGACCCACATATGCAAACTGTCATCATACATTTTAGCAATATGTCTGAATTGTTATTACAGTATTCTCTCCTTCCATATTACTGACAACCTTTCTTTAACCTGTTGATCCTGGAGGATGGACATTTTAGTAGAAAACGCAGTCCTTACGATGCAGTCCGTAATCCTTAAGACCCACATAAGCAAACTGTCATCATACATTTTAGCAATATGTCTGAATTGTTATTACAGTATTCTCTCCTTCCATATTACTGACAACCTTTCTTTAACCTGTTGATCCTGGAGGATGGACATTTTAGTAGAAAACGCAGTCCTTACGATGCAGTCCGTAATCCTTAAGACCCACATATGCAAACTGTCATCATACATTTTAGCAATATGTCTGAATTGTTATTACAGTATTCTCTCCTTCCATATTACTGACAACCTTTCTTTAACCTGTTGATCCTGGAGGATGGACATTTTAGTAGAAAACGCAGTCCTTACGATGCAGTCCGTAATCCTTAAGACCCACATATGCAAACTGTCATCATACATTTTAGCAATATGTCTGAATTGTTATTACAGTATTCTCTCCTTCCATATTACTGACAACCTTTCTTTAACCTGTTGATCCTGGAGGATGGACATTTTAGTAGAAAACGCAGTCCTTACGATGCAGTCCGTAATCCTTAAGACCCACATATGCAAACTGTCATCATACATTTTAGCAATATGTCTGAATTGTTATTACAGTATTCTCTCCTTCCATATTACTGACAACCTTTCTTTAACCTGTTGATCCTGGAGGATGGACATTTTAGTAGAAAACGCAGTCCTTACGATGCAGTCCGTAATCCTTAAGACCCACATAAGCAAACTGTCATCATACATTTTAGCAATATGTCTGAATTGTTATTACAGTATTCTCTCCTTCCATATTACTGACAACCTTTCTTTAACCTGTTGATCCTGGAAGATGGACAAATTAGTAAAAAACGCAGTCCTTAAGGGAGTATTCTACTCTAGAAATTTGAAAAAATTATTTGTTAGTTTTTTTGCATGTTCTTAAAGTTTAGACATTTAAGAATATGTACTCAAAAGGAAAATTTAAAATTCTCAATATTTACGAAGTTATAGCTATAAATGAGGCAGCAATTACGCCGCACCGGAATGACTCTGACAATAATCTCAAAACTTTAAACGCGTTTTTCTCGAAACTGTTTTTTTCGACCTGGTCGACATAAAATCTCAAGCTCTATCCAACAGATTGCCTTCAAATTTGATATGAAACTTTGATAAATGTTTTAATATTATCGTTCCTACCTTGGAAAATTAAAAACTATTTTTTTTAAATTAAAAAATTAAAAAAAGGGTAAAAAAAATTTTCTCAAACAGCCGCCATTTTACTATTTTTTTTCTTTGGTACCAACTATAACGACATTATTTTTTATTAAAAAACTATGTATCATATTTATTTTAAATCTACAAAAAGACTCCAATCATGTCGACCAGCTTACCCCCCCTTTTTACGACAAAATATAACAGCTGAATCTTGAATTTTCAATTTTTTTTTCAAATATTTTTTGTGCATTCTCAAATCATCAATAAACAAACTGTAAAAAATGTATAGGAAAAATATTTTATGTGTTTTTTTAGAGTGAAAAAAACGCCCGAAATTCACACCTCTAGAGTAGAATATCCCCTTAAGATGCGAAGCATTTGGCGCCTACATCACATTTCGAAAATATTTATAAAATCTCATTCATTTTTTATCGCAACGTGCATGTTTCCACTCCATAGAAACACATGACACGCATGGCAACTAATGAAATGTTCACCATCCCTAGAGTTAAAACCTCTTTTGTCCAAAGGCAATATGCTTATTTGGCTTCCATGACGTACAATGGCGTGCCGAATTCAATAAAGATAAAGGAAGTAAAACCATTTAGGCAGTCGATCGGAGCGTGGTTGTTATTGCGACTGGATTTTGAGTAATTGGGCTTTCAGGATGAATGACGTGTGGATAAGATTTGTGTGGGCTCTGGAGTGTGGGTTTCTTCTTGTTGTTTTGTATTTGTGTTTCTGTATATTTTTGTGTTAATTTTTATTCTTATGATTGTGTGCGGTATATTATGGGATGAACAAGTTTGGTCTTTCTGGAGTGATGATGTGTGAAGAGTTTGATTCCGCATGATACTTCCAGTTGTAATTGATTGTCACTGTTTGTCAGGTTGATGAGAACGTGCAACGGGGTTTTGTTTTTATGTTATCAAAAATCGGACAGAAGTATCGATTTATTTTTTCATGCTAAATATCCTCAGTGAGATACAGGCAAAAGCCTAGTTTAATGGGTATATGACAAATGAAAGGCGACAAACCGAGATCCATTAAAATAATGTACGAGTATATCTAAATTAAATTACCTGTTGTTTTTTCGCAAATTATGTATATTTCTTGTCATGTGTAACAATAAATAAATAAATAGAGTGCTATGTAAAAAAACCTCAGTTCTCCTCAGACAAATTTTTGGTGTTGAGAGAAGTATACACTGATAATAAATATAAGTTATAGAATAACATACGAGTATACTATAAGTCATATAAATAACGGTCATAAACTTAAACCACTTGGCTAATCTTAACACACCTATTAAAAAAATCAAATGATTAATAATGACCGAAAGCGACATAAGCAAAAAGCGCGACCAAGTGTATCTAATTTTAATGTATTATGAACATACTCTCGATATTATCGACACCATGTAAGCTAGAGCAACATTTGGAGCAATTTCGAAAGGATAAAAAGGATTTTCTGCGTTGATTCATCACTATGGATGAGAATTGGGTCTACCACCATGATCCTGAATCAAAACAAGAGGCTAAGGAGTGGTGTGAACCAGGCACTTTGGCTCCGAAGCGAGTTCGTGTCCAGAAATCTGCCAAGAAGGTGTTAGCGTCAGTTTTTTGGGATGCAAAAGGAATTTTATTGATAGATTATCTCCAAACTGGTAAGACAATCAACTCTGATTATTATTGTGACCTTTGGACCAGTTGGATGAAAAAAATTCTGAAAAAAGACCCGGTTTGCAGAAGAAAAAAATCGTTTTTCATCAAGACAATGCACCTGCTCACACAGCTCAAAAAACCATCGCCCTAATCAGTGAATTGGGGTACGAATTGTTGCAGCATCCACCCTATTCGCCAGATTTAGCTCCCTCTGACTTCTGGCTGTTCTCACACCTCAAAAAATTACTTCGTGGAAAGCATTTTTCTTCAAACGAAGAGGTTATAGCCGTCGTAGAGGAGTATTTTGCAGGCCTTCCAGAAAGTCACTTCCGTGATGGGACAACAAAGTTGGAAGATCGTTGGACCAAGTGTATTGATCTTTTTGACTAACCTATAATTGTCGTAACCCTATTTTTTTAAACGAATAAAGTTTCTATAAAAAAGGTTTTATCATATTGCATTTCAATTTATGAAAAATTAAAGATATAGTGCTCGTTCCTGAACCTCCGTGGCCTAGTTCAGGGGTCGGCAAACTACGGCCCGCGGGCCAAATCTGACCCGATGACTATTTTAATCCGGCCAGCGAGCTAATAATAACCAATCTCATTTTTGATATTTTTTAAGTTTTATGTGTTTGTTTTTATAAAGTATTTTAGTTTAGTCGTAATATTGTTTTATTGAGTACATAGTTAGTTTATGTTTATTGTAATACTTAAATTAAATTAAATTATTTTGTCAAGAACTAAAATGTTATTTCTAGAAAATATTAGTTATCACAAGAAAATGTAATTGTAATTTATTTTTATCAAACACTGTTTATTCCACTTTTTTGTAACGGTATAACCCTACCGGTTTCAAGGCTTTCACCTCATCTTCAGGGGAGCACAAACAAGACTAAATTCTGATCGAACTAAACTTTTGTGTGCTGACTGTGATGATTTCTATATAGGAAAGACAGTAAGATCTTTTGAAAAGAGATTTCGTGAACACAAATCCGTCTTAACAAATCCTCTAATTTATTCTGAAATTGTTAATCATTGTCACCGTGAAAACCATACTTTTTCTATCGATGATGACAAATTCTTACATATCATAGTAACGAAAATAAATTGGACAGATTAGAGGCACTAGAAATTTCTAAGTCAGTACATCGATCCGAACATCTGGTGAACAGTTATATCACAAAATATCTCCGCTCTTGGCCGAAATCGTCTCAACCTACCCCCCTTCCCCCTCCCTTCACCCGCACAAAAAAGACTAAATTATGTTCGAACTGGCACCGATATACACGCTTCAACGGTTGGGGACATTCGGGTAATTGGGATCCGAACATCTGGTAAATACGTATACCCCAAAAATTTCTCTGCTCCTAGCCGAAATCGTCCCATGCCTCCCTTACTCCTCAGTCCCCAACCCGAATGTCCCCAACCGTTAAAACGTGTATATCGGTATCAGTTCGAACAGAATTAAGTCTTGTTTGTGCTCCCCTGAAGATGAGGGGAAAGCCTTGAAATCGGTAGGGTTATACCGTTACAAAAAAGTGGAATAAACAGTGTTTGATAAAAATAAATTACAATGTCTTTAAACCTCCATAACGTTAATGCCTTAACTATAAACAAGATAGAAAATGTAAATATTCAAAAATGACGTACGTAAAATTACAATACAGGTCAGCATTAACAGATGACCATTTGCAATAAATTTTGTTGATAGGAAGTACTAACTTCGAACCCCAGTTTGATGAAATGTTATCTCAGAAAAATCAATTACATTCATTTCATTAGTAGAGTTTATTATTATGTTACATTTGTTGTTCAATAATACGAACATTTTGCCTATTTCTATGATACCTTGATTAATAAATGTAAATATTATATTTCATTCGTTTTTTCATGTGTCAGCAAAATGTGTATAAATGTTATCACCGTCTAATAAAAAAAAGGTATAGCCTGTTTTTTCTGCTATATAAGTAGAATTAACTATATAAATATCCTCGAGTTTGCTTCCTGGCACGTCGAGCCTAAATTTTTTACGATCTGGCCCTTAGCGAAAAAAGTTTGCCGACCCCTGGCCTAATTGATAATATGCCTGCCTCCAATTGACAACATCACTCGAATACGAACTCGTATACTGTGTTCGAGTATTGTTGGTAGACAAACACGTATACCAAGACTGGGCAGTTATTTTTCTATGGTTATCATCAGGGATCTACCACGAAATCCTCGATCCAATCGTAGAAAACGTGTAGCTTACTAAGTAGGCCTTCGAAGTCATCTTACTTCTTTTATACATACAGGACAATTTATATAAGATCTAAAAAAAACACTTTCCTCGTCGATCAAACTTAAATGATATCATTAGTGCTTAGCACAAAGATATGTGTATTGGGTGTTATCATAAGTTGTGCCCGTTTTTTTTCCAAATGAAGAGAACAAGAGGACACAACAAAAAATTACAACAAATTAGTCAATAATGTATTCTCCTTCATTATTTACAACTTCTTGACGTTATTCAATGCCTGTGTGATAAAAACCAACCGGTCTTGACTCGAGGAATTCGTCCAACCACGTCCGCAAGTCGACGTCATTATTGAAGGAAATGCCGCGCAAATTGTTCGAAAACGACCGGAAAAGGTGGAAATCTACGGCGCGAGGTCTGTAAAATATGGAGGGTGCGTCAGGACTTCCCAACCAAGCGTTTGAATGGCATTTTTCGTAATGTTGGCGATATGAGGGCGGGCGTTATCGTGTTGCATAATAACGCCATATTGCCGATCCAACCTTTTTTGTTGAATTGCAGTGTTGAGCCGATGCATTTGCAGAATGTATAGCTCCACGTTGACTGTATGATTACGTTCAAGTATTTCGTAGTGGATGACGTCTTGCCAATCCCACCAGATTCAAATCATCGTCTTGCGCGGATGCAAACCTTGTTTAGCTCTGGGCGTTGCTTGTTGACCATAACTCACCCATTCTTTCCGTTTCTTCATATTCACATAAAGGCACCATTTTTCATCACCAGTAATGATGCGGTAAAGGAACCTTTGCTCGTGGCCATGCGTAGCTCGATGACGCGCGAGCAAACTAGCAGAAATTGTCGAAGGTTGATTTTTGTTGTTTCCACTCAAAACATGTGGAACCCAAGCGCCGAACTTTTGGACTTTTACCATTGATTTAAGATAACGGTATACAGTCATGTGACTACAATTCATCTGCTCAGCCAATTCTACGGTGGTTTGAAGGGGATCTTCATGAATAATATGGTTTAAGCGGTCCTCATCGAATTCCAATGGTCGTCAGGAACGCTCCATTTCTTTCAGGTCGAAATTACCATCTTTGAAACGCAAAAACCATCGACGAGCTGTCATTTCATTCATAGCATCTTCACCGTACACTTCGCAAATATCGCGAGCAGCTTTATTCCCTCGATTGAACGCGGACAGAAGGAGGTGTCGAAATATTTTAAAGGCGAATATTTTAAAGGCTTGTAATCAATTCAAATAATATATGTAACGTAAAAGCAAATACGAGTACTCGTACAGTATCGTGTAGAGCGAGTACTCGTACATAATCTTGTAGAGCAGAAAATTTTATTTCGAATGACGTATATATAACCTTTACCATTTTGTTTTACTTTTGGTGCTCATTTTTAAATTTGAGAAAAAAACGGACACAACTTATGTTAACACCTAATAGAAAACGAGTGCCTTACTAAGTAGGCTTTAGAAGTCATCTTATTTATTTTATACATGCAGGACATTTAAATTTATATAAGATATAAAAAAACACTCGACTCGAAAGTCGATCAAACTTAAATGCTATAATTAATTAGTGCTTAGCACAAAGATATGTGTATATAACATTTGTTTGGTTTTTTTCCTTGAGAGACACATTATTTTTTCCTTCTCAAGTCTTGCGTTTGTTTGTTGAATTTGATTAATTGTATTTGATTTTTTTTTTACTTTCCGTGCTATAATATATGTTACATTGGTATTTTGCGCATCGTGTTTTGATATATACATGTATATTTAATTGTTAGTTTTTTTAAGCTGTTGTTTTAAGCTGTTATATTTTGTATTATAAATGTTACCGTGATATCTAAACGAGACTTAAGTGTCGTTTATTTTGTAAACAAATAAATAAATTTACCATTTGTGAGTTTGACAAATTAGTTTAGACAGTGACGTTAAGTTATATATCATAATATCCTTAATAAAGTGTTAGTTAATACATATAAACTGTACAAATGTGTTGAACAAGTGCAAATATCATAAGCCAGCACACGCGTCGCCGCGGGTGTTGCAAATACGAGTATTTATTATCCTACTAAATTATACACTGAGGAAACCATACATCACAACAGAATGGAAAAACCATTACATCATCTCCCTTTTCCCTCTGTATACTAAAAAAAACTCCCAGGTACTGATATGAACCATGTCTTTAAATTAATAGATGTTCCTTGCTTAAGGATAAACCAGTTTTCGGTCCTCGTAATGCTATATTTCTGTGTTTGGACCTCACACCCAGTGTGCCTTCTCCAGCCAAGTCTCAGCGTCCGTGTTAGGTTGTGTATCTCTTGCACGCCTCCAGAAAATGCATACAGCGGGCAATTGTATAGAATGCGGTCCATGATCTAGATTTCGCAGCACTCATTGTATTACAACTTATCTTGCCTCTTCTGTCTCCGTGATCACTGACTTCTCCAGACTTAAGCTATTATTTCTGGCAACATAGCCAAAGTACTCGTATATAAGGATTATTTTCCTGCATGTTGTCTAAAGTCCTTTTCCTGCATGTTATCTTAGATTTTCCTACATGTTGTATAAAGTTAATGATAAAAAACCGCAGTAATAAGCGGCCACCATAAGTGCTAATTATTATTAATATTATTATTTTCATTCAATGCGTAAATGTCTTACGGAGGAATACCTAAAATCTAAAGCCAGTATTTATTATATTTGTGGAGATGTTAAAGCTTTTAGAAGCAATGTGTACTAGTTACACATCCCAGGGAAGGAAGGGTTAAAGACACGGTCATGGATACCAATAATAATTATGAAACAACAGCTTGTTAATTTGATGAAATTGCTTGAAAGTAATAAATCCGCCAGATGTATTTGCATAAGTGTTCAAGTGAACATGCATAAATATAGTAGTTTAACAGATCTGAATTGCAGCCGCTAGCGTGATTTGACGACTCTCGGCAAAAAATTATCTTCTAATTTATTTCTCAATTGATTGATTGGAAGAAATAACTTTAAATCAGTAAATAGGCGAGTGTTGTCAAATTTTATTAAATGAAAAAATCATGGCAAAATTCGTTGTAAATACTTGCCTGTCAAACACAAACTGCCAATTCAACATGGTTGAAAATTGAAGTATACATCACTGACAGCGTCGCCAATGTGAGGAATTAATATAAGCTCAATTAAAAACAAACCGTCCGCTTAGTTAAAAAAATATCGTTATTTTTTTATCAACCCTCGTACTTGTTATGGTTAAATGGTTGGGCAGAGGAAACGCTATAAGGACAGTCTGCGAGAGTCGCTTACTTTGTGCGGGGCGCCTGAGGACTGGGAGCAGATGGCTCGGGACCGTGATGGGTGAAGAGACGTATGTTCTCGGGCTGATGGCGTATCAGCAGCTAGACGCATGAGAAACAGTCTGCGCGCTGCGAACATGCGTCAACATGGCCAGGCGGCTCAGCAGGGTCCATATGTCTGTGGCATTTGCGGGAGGGAGTACGCATCCAGGATCGGGTTGTTCTCTCACAGAAGATCACACGATTGACGTGGGAAAACGGTTCAGGACTGACGTTGGAGTGGCGAGGGGATCCTCGACTGCGAAGCCCGGCAATGATGATGATGGTGTATGGTTAAATAAATGAAGATGTAGCATTATTTATAAATATGACTTAAACCTTATTCAAGCAATAACTTAAAGAATAGTAAAAACGGGATTAAAATTAATTTAATGATTCTCGAAATTGGTGTGTACTTACACACAACGACACATCGACTAGTGTAGTAAAGATTTACTGATATTTTTATTCATTGTTAACTCGAATTTACAGATTCGCTATTCCGTAGTAAACGGATAAATAATTTAAACACGACATACGAGTATTTGACGCTTCAGAGATTACAACGCTCCAAGAGTTAATCTAGATAGTTAAAGCAACAGATTTGATACACTTAGACAAAACAGATTTGATACACTTAGACAAAACTAATTGGTTTGGTTCATTGCAAAACGTTAAGCACTTTCAATAAAATGTTCAACGCCATAATAGCTAAATTCTATAAAGGATATTAGAACTGTCGAAAAAGAAAAGGAGATAAATCTGAACTAGTGAAATCCGTTAACTATACCATATGTACAGATTTTCAAAAATAACACTATCGTCATCTCATCAGCCTTTCAACGAAAAATTAGTCTATCTTTCTCAACAGCATATTTTCTCCAATTGATTGTCATCATAATTGCCGGGTCTCGCAGTCGAGGATCCCCTCGCCACTCCAACGTGTCCTGAACCGTTCTCTCACGTCGGTCGTGTGATCTTCTGTGAGGGAACAGCTTGATCCTGGATGCGCACTCTCTCCCGCAAATGCCACAGACAAATGGACCCTGCTGAGCCGCCTGGCCATGTTGATGCATGTTCGCAGCGCGCAGACTGTTTCTCATACGTCTAGCCGCTGAGACGCTATCAGTCCGAGAACATACGTCTCTCCACCCCTCACGGTCCCGAGCCACCTGCTCCCAGTCCTCAGGCGCCCCGCACAAAGTAAGCGACTCTCGCAGACTGTCATTGTAGCGCTTCCTCTGCCCACCAACCCTTCGCTTGCCCACCACTTCCCCGTACAAGACGCGTTTTGGGAGTCTGTGATCGCCCATGCGTATCACATGCCCGGTCCACCGTAATTTCGCCTTTACAACGATATCCTATATAGGAAACATTTGTGACACGATCACTCCAGTGGATTAATTGGTTGTACACATTATACGGCAGTTCTTTGTCATGCAATCCAATCATCTCAGTTTTGGTCTCCCCACTCTCCTAAATCCCATCGGATTGCTGAATAAAGCATTCCTAGCAGGGTCATTGTCCTGCATGCGGTATAAATACTCAATCCAGCACAGTCTAGCAACTTTTATAATTTTTGCTGCGCCAGCTTCATCTTACAGGGTGTAGAGTTCTTTAAAAAATAACAGTGGTTATAAAAATAAATATGCTTGAGTAGTCAAGTCATGTCGTTAGTGCAAGTGATACAAGAGCCATTAACACTGTCATGAAAGTCATATCGATTGGCAGGAGAACTGTCTGAGATGGATGGACGTATGTGGCAGGATGCAGCAAGGTTACGGAATAGAGAAAGGCTTCACAAGACAGACTAATCAAGAAAGTTGAGAACGAAGTTCGTTTTAGACCTTTACGATCTGTAACACCAACACGGAGGATGAATTTAAGCTATTAAAGGAACTTTTATTGTATTATATTACGCTATCATTGTATACTATAGTATACACTACCTGGCTGCCTTATTGCCATGAAGCAATGAATTTCAACCAACAAGAAATATGTCAAAGAGGCTTTCATTCAAAACCAAACTGGAACCTTTTTGAAAAATCACGTACCCACGAGAATCAAACCTAAGCAGGCGTCTTACCAACTAGGGCATCTGGAAATATCTAGAATATCCTCCAACAAAACACAAAAATTAGAAAACCAGACTGCTCTCTTATCTGCGATAAGGAACAGTCCATGCAACACTTGCTGAAGTTCTCGAGGATCCCGATGTCTTGCACCGAAGAGGACTTCATTTGTGGAACTCCAGATGGCAGAATTGTGGCAGTGTTATCCAGATGGCAGAATTCTGGGTAGAATTACTATAGTACAGTGCATTTAACACGAAAAGATTAAGTGTTACATTCTAATATGGAGTTCAACTAACTTAGATAAATTAAAGCCATTATTTCCATTCGGTCTGGTGATCAGATTCTAGCCCCTCCAGCCAGTGTGTTGTCAAAAGATTGTTTTAAAAGAATGAACAATATCAGATTAAATCGACCTCGAGAAAAAAGTGTATGTGATTCAGTAACGCATTGTATAAGTTAATATACACATAAATAACCTACCTACATGCCATGCCATGCCATGCCGATCTTACGGATATACAAATACTCATATTTTCGTGTTGAATGACAAGTCGGGCAATAAATAATTCGGCGGTAAGTTGCAAGTCACAAACAAAAACAGTGGCTCTGAATATTTTTAACCATGGTAATATTACTTTTTTGTTCGTATGAAAGACTTCATAATTGGCTAAACTGATGTGCGTGTGGATTCCCTTAGGAATATTTTAATAATAATACTTTCTCATCATATTTTAGAATATAATAGCTTACTAAATAGATTCTTAAGATCTCAAAAAAATACACATTTCACTATTTGTCTTATTATAAAATTGTTTGATTATTTATTTAGTATAAAAACAAGTATAAACTAATTTAACCAAATTAACTGACACATATTATTTTAAACAGGGAAACGTACAGAAATATTTTTTTTTACTTGAACCGTACTTAAGTTTTCCCTTAACATATAAAAAGACCCATAGACAAAAAATATCGGATTTTCTTGGATCTATATATTTTGGTATTTCGTCAAAAACTTTTATACCTCTGAAGTTTGACTTTTGTTACCGAAAATCTCCGTGGTTTAGTTAATTGGACATCTGTCAACGAACCCAGAAGTTTCTAATTCGATTATCTTTGGTACACTTTTTTTTAAAAGATTTACACTCTCATTTTCGGTTATGGTCTCTTACCATCTTTCTGGTTCCTTTAAATTGATTGAAATTAAATATATTTTATTGAATTATTTTGACTTGCAAACATTTTTGTTTTAGGAAGACAAAAGTTATCGCGACTTTTCGTGAAGTAATGTATCTCCTTACATGGTCAATTGTGTAGGTGAAACTGCCACACGCTGATCTACACTGATGCACTACCGGATTCTTTGTGTAAGTGAAACTGTCACACGCTGATCTACACTGATGCACTACCGGATTCTTTATGTAAGTGAAACTGTCACACGCTGATCTACACTGATGCACTACCGGATTATTTGTGTAATTGAAACTGCCACATGCTGATCTACACTGATGCACTACCGGATTATTTGTGTAAGTGAAACTGCCACACGCTGATCTTCACTGATGCACTATCGGGTTATTTGTGTAAGTGAAACTGCCACACGCTGATCTACACTGATGCACTACCGGATTCTTTGTGTAAATGAAACTGACACAAGCTGATCTACACTGGTGCACTACCGGATTCTTTGTGTAAATGAAACTGACACACGCTGATCTACACTGATGCACTACCAGATTATTTGTGTAAATGAAACTGACACGCGCTGATCTACACTTATGCATTACCGGATTCTTTGTGTAAATGAAACTGACACACACTGATCTACACTGATGCACTACCGGATTATTTGTGTAAATGAAACTGCCATACGCTGATCTACACTGATGCACTACCGGATTATTTGTGTAAGTGAAACTGCCACACGCTGATCTACACTGATGCACTACCGGATTCTACACTGGTGTCATAGCGTCAAAGTATAGCTTTGCTTTATTTAAAAAATCTATGAACGCACTGGCAACTTGCTCGACTATTTGAACTACAGAGCTTAAACCACTTTATAAGTATATTTACATCATTGGCAGTCATTTTCTTTCTACTATGACGTACCTTAACTCCATCGTCGTTACTTTTCACCCTTAGGTGTGTCACCACCGGAAGAGGAGGCCCATTGAGCAGTTTCTTCTTTGTTACTTCTTGATGTCGCGTTCATAAAAGATGAAGAAGATTTAGATCTTCTAGTATATAGTAGATCGCGCTCTAAAGGGACTTATTATGTACTCTATAACAGCGTGGGTAGTGGTAAGATCGAACTAAACTGGCACTCGTCATACGGAAGAGAATGAGCGGAAAATAATATTGTCTTCAGCCCCAGTAATCGCGCCTTCGAGTTTAACCTTTCTCTTCCTGTACTAAAAAAATCGGCGCGTTCCGGTGTGTATTTAATACACATGTAAAAATGAGCAATTTAAAATCGGAAAAATAAGATTACTTAATTAAATTTGAAGTCAAAAGTGATAATAATTGAAATTTATTTGCTGAAAACATGACAAAAATATCGGTTGATGTTCACAAAACGAGCGAAGCGTCCACCTCAAACGAAACCCCGCGAGCTACTAAAGCGAGAGAAGCGAGTGAACTGAGATTCTATTTCTTGCGTTCCCACATACCGAAGTAGAGTCAGAGTGAGATGTGAATAGCGTCGCTTCCTCACCCATAGCGGTTTTTAGAATTAATATACCTACGTCACACACTGGCACACGTTTGATTGTATTGGTGAATTTATTCCCGATTTTCACAAGATATATCTAATGTAGCCGATAAGTGCTAATTATTATAAATATTATTTTTTTCATTCAATGCGTAAATGTATTACGGAGGAATACCTAGAATCTGAACCCAGTATTTATTATATTTATAGAGATATTAAAGTTTTTAGAAGCAATGTGTACTAGATACACATCACATGACAGGAAGGGTTAAAGCCGTTGGAGTAAGTATGAAACTTGCAGCTCGTTGTCGCTCGTGCTGGTGATTCTACCGCACATGAAGAGGATACCACACTCGCATACCTACTCAATGTGTACATGTATAGTATTTTGTTTAGTAAAACACTGTCTATTCCACTTTATATAACGCTATAGTTCTACCGGTTTCAAACTTTTTACCTCATCATCAGAGGAGCACAAACCAAACTGAATTATGTTTGAACTGGTACAGATATGTTACGAGTATATACACATACATCTAACGGTAAAAAATCGGATTCAGGGTTGTGGGTGAAAGGAGGCAGGAGATAACTTCAGCAAGCAGCAGTGAGATATTGGGAATGTGTTTATTTGATATAACCGAACTAGTAAGCCCATCTCATATTGAGAAATCCAGCATGTATCAAATAAATTCGGCATCTAACTTCTGTATCTGGGTTTAACCATATTTGTTTAATGTTTTAAATATATTATTTTTTTTTTCTTTTTGTTACCTTTCCATCCAGCAATTGGAAAGACATCCAGCAACAGAATTAGCTGTATGAGAGAATGTATGGATGTGCAGTAGAGGAAGGAAGTATTATTATTATTATTATTACACTTTCGTTTAACACAGTACAATTTGGCGAGCTTATTGCCAGCTGGAAACCTCTTTCAACCAACCAGAAAGATGTTAAAGACCTTAAGGGAAAACCTGACTGGAATCTTTTTTTTTAAATCTGGGTCCCTGTAGGTTTGTTGGTCCACATAAAATTACTTGTTGTGTTTTGTTTTTTTCATAAATTATGTATCAATAAAATTTCTTGTCATGTACAAATAAATAAATAAAAAAATTGAAAATGTTCTCTAATTCAACGCCGTTTCAATTTTCGTAGTTCATGGTCGGTAAGGCTAAGAATCACTGGACTTTTGACTGCAGGGCATTTACGTCAGCACTCCACAAGATCCAAGGCAGCAGCATGCATTGTCTGCACCGGCATGATAGACTTCCACTCTTGTGAGGTGATATACACGTACTTTAGGCCTGACGTCAAAGGAGAGCGGACTGATTCGGATCTTGGTTTTCGTTTCCGCGGTAACCGGATGCAGCCTCTAACATAACAGGGTCTGCACTATTTAATTTTTTTGAAATCACGAAATATTTTTTTTTTGTCCACCTGACTCCTTTCCTTTTCATGGTGCCACCTCTTTTCTTAGGAGGTACATGGCCGCGTGGCAACGCACTGGACTTCTGTCGTCGTCGGTTCAAACCCCGCGCTATGCTACGCCCTTCGAATGACACAGGTAACACATCGGTGTGCTCCGATCGTCTCACTTCAGGTCCAATCGGATCCAGTACAGCGGTGTGGCCGGTGAGTTTGCTGGTGTACAACGGCTCACTCACTTGAAAAACTCCACGGCACAACTTTGCTTTCTAACTGAATTGACATTGAAATGGCGAGGGGACCCTCGACTACGAGGCTCAGCAACGACGCCATTTGTTTTCGAATGTTAATAACCATCATGGCAATTGATCTTCTTCTTCATGTGTTATGGTCGATCCCCCTAATATTGGCGATCACTCTTGAGAAAATATATCTCTCTTTGGCAGCACGGAACAGCTCCTCAACTATCTGGATACTTGTCCATTCGCGAATACTGCGTAACTAAGACAGGCGTCTTCTACCGATTTCGCGTCGACCATCAATTTTGGTCATCATTAATTTTAGGAAGTGGTATTTTTTTCTCTCAGTATGTGACTCAGATAGGCAATCTTTTGTCGGTGGTATTTAAGAACTCTCGTTCTACACCTGCTTCACGCAGCATCTGGGTGTTTGAGATACGATGTTACCATGAAATTCTAATACACTAACAATATTAACACTGCTACGATATTATTTTTAGAATACGACAATATTTAGGTATAGACACGCCGCGCGTGTTCTGAGCATGAAGCAGATGTTCATATGGACACGCCAGGCGTGTTCTCAGCATTGGATGAGTTAAGTGAAAACTAGACTGGAATCCTTGATAAAAAATCTGGATTCCAACGAAAATCGAACCCGAATCGGGATGGATGACAAACATCTTATCAACTAGATCACGGAGGTCATCAGAATCCATGTTTCAACATCTTCTTCTTATTCTTCCTCTTATTTTAGGTATGTTGGTCTGTTATGGTCCTGCATCATCGTTTCCCTCTTGTAACGTCGACTGCCAGCTGTCTTTCCATCTTTTGGGAGGTCGTCCTGGAGGTCTACTTGCTTGGGGGATACTGTCCCAGGCCATTCTTACGGCTCATGGTTCCGCCATTCTGGATACATGTTCGTTCCAGAACATTCTTCTCTGTCGTCCCCATCTGACAATATCTTCAACTTCGCACATCCTTCGGATTTCTATGTTCCGTACTCTATCACGAAGGGTTTTGCCAGCGATACTCCTAAGTACCTTCATTTCGCTGGTTCGAAAGAGATTTTTGGTTTGGTTTCAACATCGTTAAGTAAAATATACCATAAACGAGTATAATAGCACTTAATTTTACGTTGCAAAAGTTTAAGATTCACTTTATCAAATAATATAGTGAAATTGGGCACCCTGTATCATGAATGCCGAAAAATATTCCCCTGCCGACTCCTTTGAGGTTTCTTTATGCAATTATATCAAGAACTATTCCTTAAGGTTCAATACTGAGTTTCAATATATCTTAACTGCTCTTAATTATATTTTATGTATGTTATTACAAACGATATTTTTTTCTATTAATAATAACAAAACGACAATTTTTATTGCAGCGTTTAGAAGACTGACTTTGTAGAACACATTAACTTTTTTTTCGTTCTACACCTGCTCAACGCAGCACCTCGATATTGAGTTGTTGAGATGCAATGAAACCAAGAAGTTTTAAGCATTCTCCGATGAATCTACCAGATTTCGAATGTTTCCAGCTTATTTAGTATTCTGCTCTTCGTGGTCCATATTTCAACACTATAAAGACACAAAAAAAACACATATAGCACTTAATCATGCGTTATTAATGTTTAATATTCAAGTTTTCATCGCAAAAAAACTAATCTCATCTTGAGAAATCCAGCAAATGCCATTTCGATTTGGCATCTTACTACTAAATTGAGGAGTACCATACGAATGAATTAAATAATGGCGTAGTTTTTTTCACTATGAGACTTGAATTTCTACAAAAAAACAAATATAAATTCTGATAAAGTAAAACAGTAAGAAAGGAACTATACTGAAATTCATAGTTTAAAAAAAGTTAAACCTGTAGGTGAAAGACACGCGTCTTTCCCATTAGGTAACGGAAGGCAACGGAAATTGTCGAAACTTATGTGTAATATTTAAAAATAATAATTTGGCCAGCCCTTAACAAAAATAACGATTCATATTATGGAAGTTAAAAACAGAACATTGTTTTTTAACGATTGGGCGTGTAACAGACTTGGGTCTTAAACCAGTACAGACGAGAACTCTCCAAGAATACGTTACCGTGCTTATCCAAGATCTTTGAAATAGTTTATTGCACTCTTTGGGCATACAATGGAATCTGATTATGTTCAGCTTCAACAGAGCTGCATTCAAGGGCTGATCCAAATTCAAATACTAATATACTCCGTGATACAGTTAAAATGGCTCGATATATAGGTGTGTGCAGAGATTAAATTAATAAACGACATTTAAATCATCATCGGCATCACATCAAGTCTCTATTGGTGTCGACAACGGTAACCTCTCCGACCTTCAATGTTATCAGAAATCTTCTCCATGTTTTTTTTCTATTTCACTAACATTGAAGAATCTGTCTAAAACAAATCATCACTCACTAATACCGAATTCCTTAATAACCTTTCCCTTCCTGTGCTAAAAAAATCCGCGCGTTCCGATTCTGTGTATTCAATACACATGTAAAAATGAGCGATTTAAAATCGGAAAAATAAGAATATTTATAGCCAATCGCTTAAATTAATTAAATTTGAAGTCAAAAGTGATAATAATTGAAATTTAATTATTGAAAACATGAAAAAAAATATCGGCCGACGTTCACAAAACGGGCGACCATCTCAAACGAAAGCCCGCGAGCTACTAAAGCGAAAGAAGCGAGCGAACTGAGATTGTAATTTATTGCGTTCCTATATACCGAAGTAGAGTGAGAGTGAGACGTGAATAGCGTCGCTTCCTCACCCATAGCGTTTTTTAGAATGAATATACTTACGTCACACGTTTGATTGTATTGGTGAATTTATTCCCGATTTTCACAAAATATCTCTGATGTGGCCGATAAATGCTAATTATTATTAATATTATTTTTTCATTCAATGCTTAAATGTATTACGGAGGAATACCTAAAATCTGAACCCAGTATTTATTATATTTATAGAGATATTAAAGTTTTTAGAAGCAATGTGTACTTGTTACACATCACAGGGAAGAAAGGTTTAAATATACATCGTGCGTCTAGTAGTCTAGACTATACAATCCAGTGAATTTTATAACATGAAATACAAAACACAACTCATTATCACTACTACGCCATCGTCGTCGTTGCTGGGTCTCGTAGTCGAGGATTCCCTCGCCATTCTAACATCAATTCAGTTGGAAAGTAAAGCTGCGCCGTGGAGTATGTTTTTTTAAGTGAGTGAGCCGTTGCACACCAGCATACTCACCGGCCACACCACTGTACTGGATCCGATGGCACAGCACACACAAGTGAGACGATCGGAGCACAGATGCATATCTTTTTTTCCTCTTTTTGAAAAAATAGATAAGATCGAAGTTAAAGGCGTCCTTATAACCTCGTGGAAAAAATATCTGTGTCATTCGAGGGGAGTAGCATAGCGCGGTATTCGAACCAGCAACCTTCCATACGGAAGTCCGGTGCGTTACTGCGCAGTCATGCAACTCTTCCACTATGCCATATCCCTATCGTGGTAGGGATATGGAATAGTAGAAGAGTTGTATTCTAGTATTCTAGCACACAAACGAGTATTTTGCTTCTACAAGTATCATGCGCATACACTTCGCCATGCATAATGTCCTACTGTTAAGTTTTTTCCCTCCTTCCTCTATCAGAAGTTGCTTTATGTCGCGCCATGTTTTTCTAAGTATTTCAAGACTTCTCGTACCTTCTTTACTATTTGTATAGATTCGTCTTGTAAAACTCTCATCATCTATTCTATCTAATGCACCTTTTTCTCACCTTAAACACTGCATCTTCTTTCAATCTATATTGTTTCCAAATTTTCTCATTCATTTTTCTCTCACATATTCTATACAATATGTGGAAATCATTAATTAAATAAATAGTACGTTTATTAATAGTAATGCAGTGTTACATACTATATACATTCCGAAATTAAAAATAAATAAATTTGAGAGAAATGATCTGGGCTCACCTCATAACATCCTCCTAATCGAGATAGCCCCCACCAAGAATAAGGCAAGTCCGTCAGTGAGGAAAAAATATAGTAGTTGCCTTGTAACTTGAAGAGAGTGGTTTCGATGGGTAATTTTTGTTATTGTTAATTGGGGATACCCTGTTATGTTATAAGGATGTTTGTTTCATTAATATATAAACACGCATGGTATTGCGAAAAAAACAGTCCATTATCAAGATAAAGCTTTATCGACTGAAGGAAATACCATTTAGCAATGACGTATTTGAATCTAAAATTGATGATTCAGTGTACTTTGTAATATTCCCAAAGGCTTTTTTAGGGACTTTTTGTTTTCAATTTGTTTTTTAATATTCCTAAAAGCTTTCAGATTATCCTCAATACGTAGGTAGTGCCACGAGAACTTTGACTTTTAAGCCCCGTTTGGTTCTACACAAACAAACCTCGCGCCACATCTATGGAATAGGTAGAGAGGATAAATCTCCACGCTTTTGTATGTAATTTAATTTATTTTGTGATTAATTTATCGGCAAAAACAGCACTAAATACACCAGTAACCTTGTTACGTGCAAAAATACATACACCTTTCAATATCCTACCATATCTCGAAAACTGCTCCACAAATAATAATCATAATATTATATATCATCTTATTTTAATATTTCATTATTCTCCCAAACACATACTGAGATGAATATACGGGGGGACCATGTATGACAGAATACGGAATGAAGTGATTAGGAATTAATGTGTGTTGATATGTGGGTACATTTTGTATTCACTATATTGAATGTGTCACAATGCTCTGAATGTATTTTGTACAGTGTTGTTACAAGTTTGTCTTGCCCTATATAAGAGCTAACCATGTATCACTTGGGTCCCGCATTAAATAAACTTAACATGGTAGCGGAGCGTGATTAGAGATCGGTTGTTAGAAATCCGTTGTTAGAGGTCCGTGATTATTGAATTAAAAATGTTGAAAGTTTTAAAAGTATTTATTTAAATAAAAATGGCGAGAAATAGTGAAATTAATATAAATTTTGTTTATGACAGAAAACTGAGTAGGCTGAATTGCAATTGAATTTTTGTGTAACATTTAGGTTGATAAAAGTTTTTTTTTTTTATAGTTTAAGTATTGTTTTGAGTTGAAAGTTGAATGTAACTATTGTTTATTTCTGTCATGTTTGTAATTTGTGAATATAAATTGTAAGGAGGCGTGTTGATATGTGGGTATATTTTGTATTCACTATATTGAATGTGTCACAATGCTCTGAATGTAGTTTGTACAGTGTTGTAACAAGTTTGTCTTGCCCTATATAAGAGCTAACCATGTATCACTTGGGTCCCGCATTAAATAAACTTAACGAAGAATACTCTAAGATGGTTTCTACGAATGAAAAAATTAATGAATGAAGAAACACTAACAAAACAATACAATTTTAATGTGAGTGGAAGGCGTGTGAGAGAATGACCAAGGAAAGTATAGTTGGATCAAATGAAAAATATTTTGAAAAAAAAGCAACGCTGAAAGTCAGAGAACTTGTAGGAGTTTTCTGAAAGTTGAGATGGGAAATTCTTGCGCTCGGTCCTCTCTGCCTACACCGACAGAGAAATGACGTGATGGTGTATACGAGTATGTACATTGCAATTACTCATAAAATCATCCTTTCCACAATCACGACTTTCGACTTACTAACGATTGTAAATTTTAAAAAATTCAACATTGTTCGTACATTAATTCCATCAACATTGCTAAAACATTTTTATTTTTCGACTCTTTCCCATAACCAAATCTAACATTTTTACGCAGTTCATTTCACTCTTCATCCCGTTTACACATGAGTCAATAAAAAATCACGGAGACATTACACATCCTTGTTCAACACCTATCTTGAAATAAAACCATTCAGTCATCTGTTCACCTTCTCTTACACCTGCAATGCTCATCTCATAGTTTGGTTCGACCGCTTAATTAGTTACTGGGGTGGCAGATTTTTGTCCACTTAATTGTTTTATATTAAAGTTACAATGCATACTTACTAAGCATTCAGGTAGCAGAAGTTTAATTCCTGACGAGAGCCGAACTAGTGTATTTTAATCGATACCTTGTGACCAAATTATTTCTGAATAATGTGTTTTTTTTATATTTTTCATGAAGCATTATAAAACGCTTTTAATACAAGACTGTCACAAGTCGAAATGATTAAATTTCAAGATCCATACATAAACACCGTGATGTAATTTCTCTCTAGGGGTAGGTAATGAGGACAGAGAGACAGATTTTCATATCGCAAAATGCATTATTCTCATAGAGTTCCTACGATTTATCTGACTTGATAAATTTCCTTTTTTTTTTCAATATATCATTCGCTTAACCCCACCTTACTTTCCTGGGTCTTTCTCTACCGCGCCATACACTCAAACTTTAATTTTGACATAACTGAGTTGTAAATAAAAAACAAAAATAAAATATATTGTAATTTTGTTAAATACACAGCAAATCTTTACAAATACGAGTATGTTAACATTTATTTTACGCGCATATAATTTTTTTTTACTTTTTTTTTTACTTCATGCTGTTGTTTCATATACTGTAACATTTTTTAATTCACATTCAGAAATCAACCACCTTGTTTTTTTAACTACATTTTTTTATTATTATAAAGTCATAGGTATCTAGTTTAAAACTACATGTGGTCAATTTCTGAGAAACATTTATTTTACGCGCATATAAAAAATTTTAACTTTTTTTTTTACTTCATACTGTTGTTTCATATACTGTATTATTTTTTAATTCACATTCAGAAATCAACCACCTTGTTTTTTTAACTACACTTTTTTATTATTATAAAGTCATAGGTATCTAGTTTAAAACAACGTGTGGTCAATTTCTGAGAAATGCCAAAAAATGTTAAAAAACATATTACTTGAAAAAAAATCACAAACCCTTGGATACACCTGGCTTCCGAGCGCCAGTAAAGAGGATTACCTCGAAGATCCCACCGGTAATTATTACCTTAGGGGACAAAACACATGGCCAGATAATAAATCTGGCCAAATCTTTTACAAAGGCGGGCATCACGCTCTCCTACAGAGGCAGAGACCGTGCAGCTGTCAACTGCTCAACGCTGGAGGACCACAAAACTCTCGTGGCTGGCCTGAGACAGACCCAGGCACCCTTCCACACGTTCACCGCGGAGGTGGAGCGCAGCAAGCGATCCGTCATCAGGGGCCTCCCAGAGCTCCCGGTAGAGGACATCGCGGCTGATCTGGCCGCCCAAGGGTACAAGCCTCTCCGAGTTTTCAGGATGAAGACCAAGGGTGCCCCGCTCTATACGGTACTCTTCCCAAATGCCACAAACATTGAGGCTCTTCGGACGGAAGTGACAGTGATTAACTACTGTCGCGTCCGCCTGGAGAAATACAAGAACGGTGGCAGGGTAGGCACCCAGTGCTACCGCTGTCAAAACTTTGGCCACGCATCGGCGAACTGTAACCACACAGTCCGATGCGTGAAGTGCCTGATGGCGCATGCCACTACCGACTGCCCCAAGAAAGAGCGGGACACCCCTGCGGCCTGCTGTAACTGCGAGGGTGCTCATCCGGCCAACTATGGTGGTTGCCCCCGCCGCCAACAATACATATCCAGCCTACATAAGAGACGCAGCGTACCGGCTCCCCGGATGGACCATCGCTCGTGGAGCCAGGTAGCCAGCGGTACTCCAGCCTCACCACCTCACCTACCAGCCTCTCCTATAGCCCCCCTTTCTACTCAAACACTCCACCCTCCTCGTGCTCAGCCCCTGCCCCCGCCCCCGATTAACACGTTCACAAACGGAGAGAGCGAGTTACTCGCCATCATGCGCCTTGTCATCGGAGCCCGGAGCAGGCTCGCTTCTTGCACCACTAAGCTCGAGAAGACTATGATCTACCTCGAGATCATTGAGCAGCTCGTAGGATAAGCGTGATGACGAGTTTCTCTGGAATGAAAGTGCTCTGCTGGAATGCTTACAGCATGCAGCAGAAGATCGAGGAGCTGATGCTGTTGGTGAACAATTCAGGTATAGATATTGTGCTTATAACGGAAACTTGGTTAAAACCTGTATCTCGTGTGAGAGGCACCGGTGGCTTCACCATCTATAGATCGGATCGCGTTTCCGGTAGAGGTGGAGGCACCGCGATCCTCATCCGAGACACTATCCATCATACCCAACTCTTCACGCCTGCCCTGACAAACTTGGAGGCTACTGCCATCAGCCTCAAGGTTGACAGGGAGACAGTCACAATTGTGGCAGCATATTGTACCGGCTATCGTTCACTTCTGGAAAAGGACATCGAGGCAGTGCTGGCCTTGGGGCCCAAGGTCATCATGGCCGGGGACTTCAATGCCAAGCACCGTTACTGGAACTGCTTGAGAGCTAACCCGAACGGAACGACGCTGTACAATTATATGGAAAACCACAACTGTCAAATACTCTATCCAAATCAACATACCTGTTTCACCAACCCCCGTAGCCCTTCTACACTGGACATTGCCGTAGTCAAAAACTACCCTAACATCTCTGGCTTGACTGCTCTAGAAGCTCTCTCGTCAGACCACCTCCCAGTCTACTTCACATTGGGAGTGAGGCCGATTGCTAGCCTCAGGGAGCAGTACGACTACGCCAATGCTGACTGGAAGGGTTACAAAGCCTACCTCCACAACCAGCTCTGCCTATCACCAGAAACTCTGGTGAGCCCACAGGACATTGATACCGCGATAGATACCATCTCCACCTTCATCCATAATGCCCGTGATGAAAATGTTCCCCTCAAAATTGTCACTCCATACAAAATAACTCTTACTCCTCATATCAAACTCCTTATATCTCTAAAAAACAAACAAAGACAGACCTACAGACGTACACTAGACAAACGTGACAAAACACTTCTAAACGTCCTCCAAGATGAAATCAAAAAAGAAATCCGCCTACTTAAAAACCAGCTATGGCAGAGAAAATTGGCAGCTCTAGAACCGGGTAACGGTACTCTCTGGCGAGTCGTCAAGGGTATCAAGTGCTCGTCTCAAAGCATACCACCTCTGCGCACAGCCTCAGGGTTGGCTGTTTCTGGCAGTGACAAGGCTAATGCCTTGGCGGACGCTTATGAGAATACGTACTCAATCACTTCCGACCTTGGAAATGTTGATGTCAATAAAGCTGTCGAGGACACTCTCACCAGCTTTGCTTACTCCCCGACCAACCAAAACGAGGTGCAACTTTGCACCCCGTCCGAAATTGGTCGTATCCTTGACAGACTTAAAACACGAAAAGCACCCGGTCCCGACAATATACACAATAGCCTTCTTAAACAGTTACCACTCAAAGCGAGGATTTTTCTTACTAAAATAATAAATGCCTCACTCCTTAATGGGTATTTTCCGAGTATTTGGAAAGTAGCCAACATTGTTCCTATCCACAAGCCAAATAAACCTACCGAAAATCCAACTAGCTACAGGCCCATCAGCCTTCTTCCAGGTCTTGGCAAGATCCTTGAGAGAGTGGTTGCCTCAAGGCTAGTGTTCCATCACGAATCCAATAATACATTCCCTCATGAGCAATTTGGATTTAGAACAAGACACAACACGGTCCAGCAACTTACCCGTGTCGTGGAAGACGTGTCGATGGGCTTCAATAGGAACAGAAGTACTGGCATGGTACTGCTGGACCTTGAGAAGGCTTTTGATACTGTCTGGCATGATGGCCTTCTTCACAAACTTCTCCTCACTGGCACTCCACTCTATCTCGTGAAACTACTTCAATCCTACCTTTGCAATAGAAGTTTCACAGTCACCACTCATCATTCTACGTCATCCGCCAGGCCCATCCCTATGGGTGTCCCCCAAGGCAGTATACTTGGACCATGTCTATTTAACATTTACACACACGACATTCCTACTCCCCCAAACTGTAAACTCGCACTCTTTGCTGACGATGCGGCATGCTACGCATCGTCACTCAAGGTGGATCGAGCTGGTCGCCGTCTTCAGATTGCTCTTGAGATCCTTGAGAAATACTACCAGGACTGGAGGCTCAAAATCAATGACGCCAAAACTGAGGCCATCATGTTCTCCCGAAAAATCAAGGAAAGAGTGCCATCGATGCCCTTATTCATCGGTGGTTGCCTGGTTGAGTGGCAGGACGTGGTTAAATACCTCGGCCTGCACCTTGACCGGCGACTGACGTGGAAAACCCATTTGAATACCATCAGACAGAAGGGTCACAAGGGCATAGGGGCTATCAGTTCGATATTTCATCGACGCAGCTTCCTTTCACCCAAAAATAAGCTCCTCCTCTATAAAACCCTTATTCGTCCTATCTTGACCTATGCTGCACCCGTTTGGGGTAGTGTGAGCAACACGGATCACCTGAAACTCCAGAGAGTGCAGAACAAGGCATTCAAGATATCTCTTAACACCCATCCCAGAACAAATCTTACCCGACTTCACGCTGAACAGCGAGAAGAAACCCTACAACACCACATTCTCGCTTGGACCGTGAAGTTCTATAAAAGCCAACAAAATCACAGAAATCCCTTAGTCGCTGCCCTGGGGGCTTACGAGAGTAAATCCGACCTACCCTTCCGTTATAAGCACAAGCTCCCGAAGCATTATCTGTTGCCTGACTAGTCCACCTTCAGTATTAGCTGGGACGACCAAGGTCTGAGTGAATGTGATGGAATACAAGTAGCCTGAACGAGTGGACTTGTTTTTGCTGAATAATTAGTGTAAGAATTGTTATCTAGTTATAAGTAGTATGTAGGTGTTAATTATTTCTAAGATCTCATATATTAAGATTGAATAAATAAAATAAAATGATATGTAGGAAAATAAGATTAAATAAGTTCATAAATTATAACATATAATTAAGATTAGTTAAGTAATAAATTTGTACATAGGTATAGCCTCAACAAATGTTTGTATAATAATTTACTTGTTTAATAAAAAAAAAAAAAATAAAAAAAGAATAAAATTTGATCACAAAAAAAAAAAAAAAAAAAAAAAAAAAAAAAAAAAAAAAAAAACATATATAATTGGAAAAGAGTATAATTCAAATGTTCATTCAATGTAAATCAATGTATTCTTGGGTCATTATTACATTTTTTGAGAATATCAAGTTTCAAACAAATTGTAAATTTTTTTTTCAACGTTTGAAATTACAATAAACGTGAGACAACTTTCGGATTTTTTTACTTATGCCAGTCTTGCATTGAAGGGGGGTGTATGTATATTTTTGACTTATGCCAGTCTTGTATCGAAGAGGAATTCATATATTTTTTTACTTATTCCAGTCATGCATTGAAGGGGGTTTATATATTTTGAATTATGCCAGTTTTGCATTGAAGTGGGGTGTATGTATTTTTTTTACTTATGCCAGTCTTGCATTAAAGGGGGAATTTTTATATATTTTTTCCATTTGACAATTTTTAAATTTATTCGATTGTGCGACTCAATTGATACATGCGAAGGGGAATCAAAAAATACAACTCACTTTCACAAGAAGATTGAGCACTACAGATCCAGAGCAAGGTGAGAAAGTATGCGACCATTATGGACTGTTCCGCGAAAAACAAATTTGCATACTGACTCTGATCAGAGCCGCTGCTTTCATAAATTCAATATGTGTGATGCACGTAGGAGACCAATTTCAAGGGCCGCCACAAACCCATTTGTTAAGTCTGATATTCCTGGCTGAATTTGAGATAAAAAAATCTTAACATTAAAATATGATTAAAAAAATTAAAAGGTGCATTTGTGAACTTGAAAAAAACATATGACCGCGTGATAAGAGGCAAGCTATGGAATATATTAAATGCATGTGCTGTTGAATGTAAATAAATACGTCTTATGTTATTGTAGAACACGTATAAGTGTGCCGATACCTTGTCTGAGTGGTTCAATGTGTAAAAAGGGGTAAATCAACGATGTGTTCTGTTACCCTCGTTGTTAAATGTCCACATAAATTCAGAAGTCAATGAGTGGCATATAAATGTCCAATATGAATATGTGCGGATTGATGTATGTTGATGTAATGGTAGTGTTAACGGAGAACGAGGATGAAATACAAAGTCTGATAAGTCAATTGTATGAGAGATGCGAAGAGAAAAATCTCACAGTAAATGCTATAAAATCCAAAGTCAATGTGATAGAATGTTGAAAGGAAAGATAAATACGATATATTGGTGAGCAATGAAAGATTCTTAAGAAGTTAATGAATCCTGTTATTTATGTATTGTAGTATTTTCTCAGATGATGGAAGAGATACGAGGAATACTTAAAAACGTAAAGCGGTATTAAACAAAGTCAAGCATTGATTAATGAAACCGAATATAGTGTTTCCTCTAGGCCACGTTTTTTAAAGCACCCGAATCGCCAATTCGAAAATATTAAAGGACACCAGATTAACTATCTTCGTTTTGGCTCTTTGATGATTTTTAAACACAAATACATAGTGTATATAAAAATGTTTGCAAGCATAAATATCAATTAAATAAGTTAATAATGTTTCGTATCATCATAATATAAATAGGCCAAAACTCATACAATGGTTGTCGTCAAAGAAAGAATACGAGAATTGAATTTAGAATACAAGAGAGCGAGAGAGGAATACTTGGATTCTCTCCGAAAGTAATTCGAAATTTGAATCTCGGTGGATCCGTGATACTGAACGAATTTTAAATACCTAGCTAACATTTTTTGAACCGGTGTAAAAGGGGACGATGTATAAATGATCTTTATAAACAAATTTTACATTTGTGAATATATATTTTCATAAATGTAGAATTTGTTTTACTTCCGTGAATATTTCACGGGTTGCAACTAGTAATCATTATTATAGAAACCATTAAATATTAAATTTATTATTTATTATTAAACTAAAGACTTTGTAATTTATTTTTATCAAACACTGTTTATTCCACTTTTTGTGACGGTATAACCCTACCGGTTTCAAGGTTTTCATTTCATCTTCAGGGGAGCGCAAACAAGACTTGTTTGCGCTCCCCTGAAGATGAGGTGAAAGCCTTGAAACCGGTAGGGTTGTACCGGCACAAAAAAGTGGAATAAACAGTGTTTGATAAAAATAAATTACAATGTCTTTAAACCTCCACAACGTTAACGCCTTAACTATAAACAACATAAACTAAAGACTCGTTTTGCTTCTTCTTCATCGCGTGATCAGCTATCTACTTGGTACACCACCTGTCTCCATCGTACCCGGGCATGGGCCCTGCTGAATAAAAGAGGATCATGTCGACTCTTTCAATTGGTGAGTTCATCTTGTAGGACACCTTCCTTATATTCATTTTCCTTTAACTGACCCTGTGATCACCAACTCTTCAGTTATTGATAATAAATAAAATACACGCACCATCCCAGAGTAACATTGTAGTTATACAACAATGTTTTTTTTAATATTGTATAGCGTTTTTTAATGACGACCTCCGAGGTCTATTCGCAAAGACGCTGATCATCCACTTGAAGGTATCGGGTTCGGTAAATTATGATACCCAAAAAAATCCCTAGCTTAGTTAAAAAGTTCACCTGGTAACAATAATCGCACGGCCTAAACGTGTGGAGTGTTGTTGTATGACCACCTGCAGTTAGTTCCTAAACCTATGACGACGAACTATGAATTGCCTACCTATTTCCGTGGTTTCAAGGCAATATAATGTCCCGATCATACTCTTCAACATGTCCGCATGATCAATTAAGGTATGTCGAGTGGTATCATACGAAATAATAAAATAAAAATAAGATTTAAAAAAAAAACATTTGGTTGAATATTATTAATAAGGACATAATTTTCGAAGTTTACGCATAGGCGGCACTACCCTTAAATAAGCCCTGTCCTTGATTATAGTGATTTTTTAAATTAAACGCGTTTCTACAATATAGCTAAAAAAACGTTTAACAATTCATATAATTAATTATTGAGATACTTTCATGTAAATTTCACTTTCATCCTGTAACATTGATTCATTCATTCACAAGTACTCCTTATAATTTTAAAGAGAGTGGTTGGGAGATAAAATAGTCTTCAATCTCAATTATTGAGCCTCGAAATTTTGAATCACTGGAATAGGTACGTATCTCGCAGTTCCTAATCGCACGTATTTTGAATACAACCCCTGTAATATATGTACATATATTGAATTTAAATGTACATATTAATGTTCAATCATTTTAAACAATGACTTTCTAATTTATTATTACTACTTACTGTTTTATTGTATCTCCATGCTAGTTCAAGATAAAGACTTGTATTTTTTGCCAATAATTTTAAGTACTTGTATAACTTGTCATATGTGCATTTGTATATAAAAGACATTGTTGTATCGTAAATAAATAAAATAAATAAAGTAAATAAAATAAATAAAATAAATAAAATAAATAAAATAAAATAAAATAAAATAAAATAAAATAAAATAAAATAAAATAAAATAAAATAAAATAAAATAAAATAAAATAAAATAAAATAAAATAAAATAAAATAAAATAAAATAAAATAAAATAAAATAAAATAAAATAAAATAAAATAAAATAAAATAAAATAAAATAAAATAAAATAAAATAAAATAAAATAAAATAAAATAAAATAAAATAAAATAAAATAAAATAAAATAAAATAAAATAAAATAAAATAAAATAAAATAAAATAAAATAAATAAAATAAATAAAATAAATAAAATAAATAAATAAAATAAAATAAAATAAAATAAAATAAAATAAATAAAATAAAATAAATAAAATAAAATAAAATAAAATAAAATAAAATAAAATAAAATAAAATAAAATAAAATAAAATAAAATAAATAAAATAAAATAAAATAAAAAATAAAAAATTAAGTAAATAAAATAAATAAAATACAATAAATAAAATAAAATAAATAGAATAAAATAAACAAAATTAATAAAGTAAATTTAAATAAATAAAATAAATACATGAAGAAGCAATAACACTCGTAGACGTCGAACGCGCAAGTATTCTAAATAAACGAACACATACCAAACTAGTACCCTTTTTTATTTATTTTTTAGATACCATGGGGAACGGAATTCGAAACCCCAGAGTGCTTGTCAAACATTTTATCAACTAGACTACAGAGGTCGTATAATATAGATACATAATAATTACCGGCATGTAATGATTTTATTATTCATCCATTGAGTATGTAAATATTATTTGACCCGGATTGTACCTGTTTACGATTTTTATAACTCATGATGACAAGTTTGAATACCTCATTTGCTTGTTTATGACTTTAGGGTTACATAGTATTATTTCTGACACTTATTTGCTATCCACATTAAATGGTAACAATCTTGACATACTTGTTATTTTAAGATCATTGAGTAGTGTTTATAAGTTACAGTGGTAAAATAATACTAGGGATATCGAACGGCGTATAGCGAAAGGAAACAAAGTTAATGGGGCACTAAAATATATATAGTTCGAACCTGACAGTATCAAAATTGGCTTAGATGACAGTCCACGTATTTTTGTATCAACTTTGACGCAAGGGAGTGAAACGTTAACGTGGAAAAAATTGAAAAGAGCTGAATAAATTTTGTAGAAACGTGTGCACTGAGAAGGAAACGAAGGGTGGTATAATATGACATAATATGGAATTAACTGATAAGGGATGAATATGAACTTTAGGCTGATGTGTTTGAAAACTTAGGATGAATTATGAAGAAAGGCTAACAAAACAAATATACAGTGCTAATGTGAATGGGATGCGTGGAAGAAGAAAAGTATTGTTGGATCAAGTATATTATATTATATTATGAAAGAAGGAAATGTATGTAAGAGAAATCGTAAGAGTTGCATGGATGTGGAAGAAGTTGAATATGTGAGTCGAGATAGGCAAGGATGGAGTTCTGTTCTCTCTGCCTATCCCAAAAGGGAAACCACGTGAAGGTTTGTACTCGTATCTATGTAAATAGTATTTTTTTCAACTTGTACTCTTAAAGCATCAAATGGGGTATTTTTTTGCATGAAAGATCGTTGTATGTACATTTTGGCAATTACTATATTACTACGAGTACATACTCGTAGAAGCATTTGTGTAGTTTAAGGTAAAAAAGAATACGTCGAGATGATAAGCTATCCTTGCGTGATCGTGTAAGGAACACCACAATCCGAGAGGTCTGTGAGGTCCAAGATGTGGTCAGATGGGGACGACACCGTCGACGATACTGGTACCAACGTGTACAGAGAATGAATTCCACAAGAATTCCATACATAGCTCTGCATGGGGTGCCGGATGGACGGCGTCCGCCAGGGAGACCCCCGAAACGATGGAGAGATAGCTGGAGCTCAGCATCACAGGAGGACAATCCTGCAGTAACAGACTCTTGAGAGTCTACAGAAAGGTTAAGACGAAGATAAGCTATCCCTTCTCATCGAGAATGAATGTCAGCTATCTTGTGGACGGAAGACACCTGTGCATTGTTTTATCGTGTGCAAGTTATTACACTTCAGCAAGCAGACAGATTGACCGATCAAATCCAAAGTTTCGATGGCAAGTAGGTTAAACTTCTAAGGATATCGACAATTTTAATCTGCGATAGCCTTTCGTTAGATAGAATTTTCATACAGCGGTTTTAAATTTATTATTCAGTAGCGCAATATATATTAATGATAAGCAGCATACAAGCTACAGAAAAACATAAATTCTGATGTTCAATGGTATATAAGCAAAACCAGCTCGAAAGTAAATCCGCCAGGAATCGAACCTGAAGCGCCCCTTGCTTAGCGTGAGTACTAACCGTTACAATGCAAGCATAAGTGGGCGAAGTGATAGAAGACAATCGAGAAAAGTATGGTTGGACCATGGGAAAGATTTTTTTAATGAAGGAAAAGTAAGAAGTAAAATATTCAAAATGAATGTGGAGGAGGAAATATGACGTGATAAGAAAGTTTGTAGCTCTTTTCTTTATGCCTACATCAATAGGAAACGGTGTAATGTTATGTATTGTATAAGTACCCGGCGGTAAGTATTACACACCGGGCTTACCAAGAGACTGTCGCTTTGTAGAGCGTCGTCTCTGTCGCACGGACTGTTAGCGTATCGTGCGACGGAGACGACGCTTTACAAAGCGACAGTCTCTTTCTTAAGCCCGATGTGTATTAATTACTGCCGGGTACTAGATGTACATATCTACTCGGACAGTACAACGATAAATTCAGTTGGAAAAAAAACTGAAAATCCTGCCAGTCCTTTTCCTACCGAAAATCATACAAAATACGTATTAATGCTAAACAAGCAAGCTTACCATTAGACATCGACATAGACTCATCAACTTTTGTGACTCATTAAGACATGTCTTAGGAACACAGCATCATAAATTTGTATATTTTTCCTCAAGCACATATTCAAATACCATCTTGCAGCAGGAAAAACCGAATACAAGATGACTCCTTAAAAAATGTGACACACCTGAAAAGCATTAGTGATTTTTTTGTTTTAAACCCTCAACTGCAATTATCAAAATTATTGCTAAGCCAATTTATGTAATTATTTCATTTTTTTAAGTGTTTGTGGGTTGTGTGACTTCAATGTTCTGATATGTTCTTACTCATCGTGTCCTTAGTTGATTCAATTTGTATTCATATAAGAATATTCTCCGCAGGGACGTTTTTGCGCCGGAAGTTTCAGCGCAGAAACATTTCTACGCGAAAAATTTTGAATGGAACATTTTTATACAGAACGTTTTTGACCGAGAACAAACTTTACTTAAATGAAGTAAAAAATAGATAAATGGGAACTTAAAGTTGATGTGTTGAGTAAGGTGAAGAAAGGAATGAATGAAGAAAAACAAACAAAACACTACAGTGCAAATATTAGTGGCCAAGAAAAGGAGATTGGGTCAAGTAAATGATGTTCAAAAAGAAGGAAATGTTAAGATTTGGATAAATTGTAGGAGTTGTATGAGAATGTATATGAATTGATAAGGGATAAATGAGGGTAGAAAAATCTGATACTCTGTCCTCTGTGCCTACCCCGAAAGACAAATGGTTTGATTTTGTGTATTGTATTGTAGTAAGACTTTCTATATTTTGCGAAATATAAGTTAGAAAATATTTTCCCACTTCTCCTTTAACCATTCTTTTTATTCTTATCGATTTCATACTTGAGAAATGTAGCATAGTCCGTGTGACATTTCACAAATTTGCCCCAGTACAACTTTGTAACGACGTTCAGTAATTTTAATTATTTTATCAACTTTAATATAAGCCTCGATTCTAATAAATAGCAAGTTATTTAGGTAAATACATTACGTAAAATTAACAATAATGATAAATCAATACATCTTGTTACAAATTCGCAAAAATATGCCAGTTTGTTAAAATCAAATAATATTTGGTGACGTTTGTCAAAAGTCACTACGTTAGTATGCATTGGCTAGGGATGGGAGTATACGAGAATTGGATTTTCGATTTTTTTTACCTAATTAAATGTTCGTAATTAGTATTAATTCATAGTGGATCTTGGCCTATTTAAAGATAGATACAAATTATACAATACATTAAAAAGTCAGAATAATGAAAATTAGGAATTAAAACGTCAGTTGAGAGAAAAACAATTTATCGATTTATAAAAAAAACGATTCGATTTGTGAAAAAAAAAATTTTACCCCATCCATTTGAGACATGACATTTCAAATGTCACAGGGACGATCCTACATTTTCTCAAGTATAAACTATGAAACACAGAAGTCTGCTTCATGTTTATCCCTTATCCCTTCATTTCGTATTCTGTCATACATTGCCTCCCCATATGTATTATTTTAAGAGCACGCATTTCTACAGTCTTTATTCGGCTCTTACCCATGTATCGCATTTACTTACCATATGGTATATCGCGTTCTTAAGCAATGAGTTTCTATATTTTAGATTATGTGGTCCATCTCAGCTTCCACGACAGTTACAAAACTTATACATGTAAGGCTGAATGTCCACTTGACCATGTACTGACAGAAATATGTCCGAATGACAACATAGTTTTCAGATGATATATCAAGTCAGATTGTTTAGTTGCATTAACTGTTAATTAATCAAACTGAAGTTGGCGCAAGAAAACTCTCGATATGACTGCAATCAGTTAAAAATCTAGCCTTATGGTCTAGTAATCTGAGCTCACTTCAGGGGCGGGGTCAAAAGCTTGACAAAAAAGGTGAAGTGGATCAGTGACTAAAGTATGCGGCTAATAAATTTATTAAATAATGACAGTCATCAGCTTTAAGGCCTACTTTTACTTTTCTTGTTGCAGATTATCAGCAAGCTCAGGGCCGCAATTAGGACATAATAGAATAACAGATAACACATTGTAGTTTTTTTAAATTCATAGTTACGTCGTCAAGTTCAAAAGTTTCCGAACCAATGGAATAAAGCAGGTGATATAATGAAACAAAAAAATATTTACGTAAAACGAAAAATAAGTAAATGAAAAACTTACTTTATATTTTTGTGTTCACCACTGGTTTATTTTGGTTTACAATCGGTTTCGAAGACCACCGTCTTCATCGTCAGGCGAAGATAAACTAGCCCTCTGCTTAATATGTTTCCAATTTAAAATCCCTCCCTCTGGATATTCAGACCTGCCTTAAATATTGACTTTCATTTTTCCCCGCCCCATTCACCATTGTGTCACATGCCATGCCTCATCCCTCTTATATTATATTATTTACACTTGTAGAGGAAGTATATTTTTTAACAATTTAGTTTATCTTCGCCTGACGATGAAGACGGTGGTCTTCGAAACCAGTTGTAAACCAAAATAAGCATGTGGTGAACACAAAAATATGAAATAAGTTTTTCATTTACTTATTTTTCGTTTTACGTAAAACATGGCACCACAAAGTGAAACTATAGTCTTTTCGAAGATTCAAGAAAAAAAATATTTTCAATATGGCCACCCTTTAATTCCACACATATTTAAACGATGAATTAATTTTTCAATGACATCGAAGAATATTTCTGAAGTTTTGTTCTAAAAAAAGTCTAACACTGCATAGATCACTTCGTTGTAACTATTAACATATTTGTTAGTCAAATTTGATTCAGTTTTGAAAATGATAAATAATCATTAGGGGCCAAGTCCGAACTAAAGAATCTCACGCCTCGTGACAGTTTTCCTCGACATTTTTTTATATGCCACCTTTTAATTTGTTTAATGAAGAAAATTCTCCGTAAACAGCATCTGAACGTCGTTTAATTTCTGCCAGGATTATTTCAAAAGAAACTCGACAACCGTGCGATATTATTTTTTTACATTTCAGAATATAACGAAACATCACGTTTTCTATCTGAAGGTAGAGGTGTCAATATTGTAATATCGACTGGTATCTGTCGATACACACTCTCTAACTCAATCAGGCCGGAAACTTTAAGAACTTCTGTATAGACCTGCCTGGACTAGCCAAAGGGGTCACGGTGTTAAAACACTTAAGAACAATTACAACAATGGTTGAAATATCGCAAGGCTTGGAATGCAACTGGACCGGTCGAGGAGATGGTTTGTGCAACTACGGTCTGACTACACTCGAGACGGAGATACAAGTAGATTGAAAGGCGGTCTATCTCATCTAGTATATCTCAAGACTTAGTCTCGCATCCAGCAGCACGATCTGATCCTGGTATCGAAGCAGATACAGGTGACGAAACACTAAACGTGAGCAATTCTTTACCAATCTTATACTGAAAACTATTTCCTTTGTTTTGCAATACAGTGCAGAATATATTTTCGGCTTAACACATAAGTTTTATTTCTGTATTTGTTATTCTATCTCTCAGTGTTTTACCAGTTATACATGTATATTGCTGGAGCTTCATTTGTGATCTTTTAAGGAGTGCCGAGTACCTCCGTTTGTGTGATACCAGCTCTAGTTTCAACAGCATATGGCATTAAGGTCTAACACATGTTTTAGGTATCCTCACTTTACTTTCTATTTCTATGTACGTAATTTTACATATAATATCCTTGATGCATCCAAATATTGCCAATTAAAAAGAGACCAACCATCACGCAACAAGGAGACAAATACGTGGTGGCCGATATTTTCAATAAACTTACGGAAATAAAAGTATCATTGCTAAATTATTCCGTAATAACTGAAAAAGACATGTGGAAACAATTACTTAAAGTCCACGTGGCGTAAGGAAAGAATCTATGACTGTATTGTACTATAGCGTAGGTACACAGAGCGTGTGATTGTGTTAGACAACTCCTGTGTGCTGATTGGTCAGTTTCTAGTATTAGTATGTCATCGTGCCAAAAAAATAGAGTCACCATGATCGAAGGGTATGTTGGTTCTAGAAATGTACAGTTTACATTGAATACAGTGGATCAATTAGTAATAGAAAAAGTGTCTTTGATAAACTCTGAAGAGTGGAGCAGAATATGTAGCCATGTGAAAGACAGAATATTGGGAAAGAGAAATCATGTTTGACCATATAGTATAAGTGGAAACCACAATTTCATAATAAGTTTAAGTGAAGCAAGTGATAGTGATTCATCAGTTTAATAAAATGTCTATACTGTGTTTCTTAACCAATACGTTTCTAAAAAACAAATAAACATTTCTATTTCTTTAAAACTTTCCATTGCGTGTTTGTAAATAAAATATAAGGTTTGTTAGAAATAAATAAAACTTCTTGTTTCATTCAAACTTTCTTTTTCTGTATCAATAAACAAATATTTGTTTGTAAACAAAAAAATCCACTTCTGTATTTTTAAATGAATAATAAATAAATAAACTAAATAATATGAATATATAATAAATAAAAAATTATGGTCACCCTTCTACGCTATTCTTTCCTTACGGCGCGTGGACTCTAATACTTGTTGATTTTGTAATGTGTTTAGTCATACACTGTTTATTCCACTTTATATAACGGTATAACCCTACCAGTTTCAAGGTTTTCCCCTCATCATCACGAGAGCACAAACAAGACAGAATTATGTTCGAACTGGTACTGACATGCACGCTTCTAACGGTAAAAGTTCGCGTTAGGGATTGTGGGTAGAGGAAGGCAGGAGATAACTTCAGCGAGCAGTGCCAATGTTTCGCATTTGTTTTGTAAAAAAGTAGAAAATAAATGTTTAGTCTAAGGAATAAATTACCTAATTTAATACTTCCAGCACCTACCTTCCGATTTCCGACTTGTTTTACTTCGATAGCATGTGTTTCGAATACTTATGTTACGCAGTAATTTCAGACTAACATGTTTTGTTTCATTTTCCCTTCACGGTCACATTGTGTTGTTTCATTTTTGGCTTCACGATACTATATTACGTAAATTATATAATAAAAGATGTTAAAAATTAACAGAAAGGTGTTGACGCTTTTGAGATTGTACTCGTAAATTATCAAAATACTGTTATAAAAATAAACGTTTCGTTTTGAATTCTGCAAAGTAAAACTAGAAATATCTGATAGCAAATTAAAAAGATTCTTTTTAGATCAACATCAAAATAATAACTTAACAAATTCAAACGTTTTAATTTGCTTGACCCTGTGATCTAAACAATATTTGCCAATGATATTTTGTTTTATTTCCTCACAACGTGAGAGTTAATATTTCCATAAATTCCCACATATCAACTGATATCATCAGATTTCATGATAAGACATGGCATTACTAAATATTATCTAGAGGAAGTGAGCCAATATAGACATCAAGACAATTCGTACGTAAATTATGTTATAACCCTCGCACGATAGAATTAAAACATCAAATTTGATATCATTTTTAAAATAATGTATTGTTATTAGTCTACACGATCGACATTAACAATAACAATAAATTATTTAAATTAAAACACGCCTTTTTGTATCAGTATTTTTTTATATTTATTTATTTTAACACTTGAATGTAACAAATTAGAGAACTTTGAAGTTGAGTTTGCCTTCATCAAATAAACTGATTGTTCCGAAAACGTTTGTTATGGCCTTTTGCAACGAAAACACTTTTAGAATTTCAACTGTGTAATTTTATTAGTATAATCGTTGAATTACATTAAAGTATAATATTAACAGTATTGTGGAATTAATAATAACGATGATTACTTATAATATTACACGATTACTTATTATATTTATTGGATGTAGATAACGTAGAACATGATATGGTTAACATTGATAAGCTTAACATTGGTTTGAATACGTTACATGATTACTTATAATATTTATTGGATGTGGATAACAGAGTATATGATAAGATTAACATTGGTAGGGATACATTACACATTTAACAGGGTAGAGTATTGTGACAGGATTTTCGCCTTTGATGGTTCTATGACATGAAATAGTATGTATCTAAAGGCTAATACACACCTAGGAACAAAGTCACGGAACACGTGTCTCGGGACAAGTCTCAGGGCTGTTCCAAGATATTTTTCCCGTGTTAAGGGACTGTCGCGATACAAAAGTCTCAAGTCTCCGGTTCCCCATCGAAACGGGGAACATGATGCAATGTTGCGCAACATTTCGTAGTCTGTACGTGTTCTGAGACTTCTGTGAGTGTAGTTTCAACTTGTCCACCATGGAAGCAGCATTATCTCCAACCATCTGCAAAAGGGCTTCGAAATCGGCAGGTGTCATTCTTGAAAAAAATCTGAAACCCATGCCATCTTCTAGTTTTAATTTTTCGAGAAGATTCATTGCAACAGTAATGTCTCCCGAAAATAGAATTCTCTTCAAGTACCGTTTAGAATTACTATTTTTCCTTTTTAACAACATTACATTATTTAGGCACAAATTAAACGCACAGACATTGGGAATTATTTAGGCACAAATTAAACGCACAAACGCACACCTGTTGGGACATCACGTTCTGATTTCTGTAGTGCTACTAGCTCCGAGGTATGAACGCGCGACATTGTATAACGACAGTCTAGGGACAATGTATTGCAACTGTCCCTATACAATCTCGCTCGACTTGGTCCCTAGGTGTGTACTAGCCTTTAGAGACATACTATTTCATGTCATAGAACCATCAGAGGCAAAAGCCCTATCATAATACTCTACCCTGTTGAATGTATTCGGAACTATCAGTTTATTTGATGAAGACAAAATCAACCTCAAAGTTCTCTCATTTGTTACATTCAAGTGTTAAAATAAATAAGTATAAAAAAATGCTAATACAAAAAGGCGTGCTTTAATGACAATGTATCGCAACTGTCCCTATACAATGTCGCGCGACTTTGTCCCTAGGTGTGTACTAGCCTTAAGTGCTAGAAATATGGGTGGCGTGTGAAGCTTGAGAAAACATTTGAAGACACCCTTTTTGGGAGGTTATATCAAAATTTATAAATTTATATGAATACTACACACATACATTACACTCTAACTAAAGTCAAATGTATGTATATAGGATGATCTATAAAAGTTTCTTTTGATTCGTCTTCACTTGGTAACTTTTTTTTGCGGTTTTCTTACCAAATATGTTTTTATAATGATATTAAACGTGGAAGTTCTTAATCTAATAGCAACAGCCATAACCTTTTTTATCCTTATACTTAACTTGTATATATTTATTTTGTAATATTATATTTTTAAAATTAGCGGGCTCGAATACCGATTTAGAGTACGAGTCTGCTCTCTTAACGGAGCTCTATAATTTGTTATTTTTATTTTAATATTATATTGTAATTATTGAATACATCTGGTGGATGTATTACTTAAGAGCAGTGCTTCCCAAAGGGTACCGTCTCCTGGGGGGCGCTGGAACAATATACTGGTAGTAACGTTGAGTGCAACTGTGGTACATGAAATAAAAATAAGGGGGCGGTGGAAGCATAAAAAAAGAAGAGAAAATAAAAACAATACAATCCGTTCGTACATGTTTCATATGTTGTGTACTCGTAACACAGAGTTCAATTCGTAGTGTACTTATTTTCGCACCAGATTTTTCCTTCTCATTAGGATTATTTTCAATGTTATTCGTAATTTTTATTTTAACGTTAACCTTCGTTATCTAAATAATATGTGTGTAATGCGAATTTTACTGTGGTTGACTTTAACAATAATTTTATAATTTCAAACTTCAAAGTATATTATTTACATCTTTTTTACTATGTTGTAGGACGTGCGTAGAAATAAAGCTATATAATATTATAATTTCAAACTTCAAAGTGTATTATTTACAACATCTTTTTTACTATGTTATAGGACGTGCGTAGAAATAAAGCTATATAATATTATAATTTCAAACTTCAAAGTATATTATTTACATCTTTTTTACTATGTTGTAGGACGTGCGTAGAAATAAAGCTATATAATATTATAATTTCAAACTACAAAGTGCATTATTTACAACATCTTTTTTACTGTGTTATAGGACGTGCGTAGAAATAAAGCTATTTAATATTATTATTATAAAATAACGTAAATTTATCATTGCACCTTTCCGTTGATCGCTTAAAGAAGGTATGATAGATTTTCAAGGGGTGCTGAGTAATTTTTATAACTGAAAATGGGGCGATAGGTTAAATAAGTTTGGGAAACTCTGCTTTAGAGTAATTTTATTCAATCAATCAGCTTATGTGTCAAAATTATAATCGGTACCCATGACCATGTCTAAATTTTAATAAATGAATACCATATTAGAGTTAAAGTAACAAATATTGAAATAAAAAATAAATATCAATAAAAATGAAAATATGAATATGAATCGTATAGAAGTTAGGGACGAGATATATTTTGAAATAAATAATGTTTTTTTAGTAGTTTCTTAAAATATATCGTTTCAAAGTAGAGTCGAGTAAATTGCAAAAGATGGTGTATAGAATTATATATGGTATATTGGATTACAAAGGATCTTGCCGTCGTTATATTGAAAAGCATTTTTTTTTAAACCTTTAAGTATTTTAAAGCCGTATCATTTTTTATTTATTTAGGCACTTTACTGTACTACAATCTGTTACGTATTGCTAGGTAGAAATATGGTGTAACCAACCATAAAAAATTGCTACAAAAGTATAACCGAAAATGTGTGATATACAATAAAGAAGTCCATAATTACCCCACGAGAAGTCGCAATGATTTTCTGCTTGCAAAACATACATGCACACAATCATGTCATTTCCCTGTCAGGGTAGACAGAGAGGACAGAGCGCCATCCTTTCCTATCTCGAAACACATAATTTGCCTTTTACATCCTACATAGTTATACCTCATAAAACTCCTACGATTTCTACTTTAAACGTTTCCTTGTTTCAAAATATCATACCCTCAATCCAAACATGCCTTTTTTGGTATCTCTCTACCATACCATCCACTCACATTTGCACTAAATATTTTTATTGTTAGTACTTTTGCATTCATTCGTTTTACATGCCCAAACCATCTCAGAATGCTCTTCTCCACCTTACTCAACACGTCAGTCAGCCTTAAGTTCACATTCATCCCTTATCACTTAATTCCATCATATTCTACTGCATTTATTCGGATCCTCTCAGTATTTTTCCACGTCCACATTTCCCCCCCCATACATCAAAATTGATACCAAATTCCTACTGTGGACTATCATCTTAGGGCCTGTCCAGATGAGGCGTTTTACGCGCGATTCGAGTAGTGCGTTTCGAATTAATTAACGTAAATTGATCTAGTTACGCGGTATTTATGAAATTTACGAACGTGCCTATTTTTGTAAAATCTCTTCTTCCTCTGTGCGATTGAGTTAGGAGGAAGAAGACATTTTACAAAAACAGGCATGTTCGTAAATTTCATAAATACCGCGAAGCTAGATCAATTTACCTTAATTAATTCGAAACACGCTACTCGAATCGAGCGTAAAACACCTAATCTGGACACGGTCTTAACCTTTCCTTCCCTGTGTTGGGTATCTTCTACACGTTGCTTCTAATAACCATCAATATCTCTATAAATATAATAAATACAAGGTTAAGATTTTAGGTATTCCTCCATAATATATTTACGCATTGATTTAAAAAATAATATTAATAATAATCAGAATTTATCGACTACATCGAGGTGTTTTGTAAAGATCGAAAACAAATTCGCATTTAAAAGCTGCGAGTGCCTCGTCTTGACGATAGGTGAATAGTATGCGGGAAGCGCGACACTATATTCGCATCTCACTCTTGCATACTAGACTGAATTGCGAGGAGCTGAATTGTCTCAACGTCGCAAGCAAAGGCGTAAGCGCCGGGGTATGCGACTGACATTCCGCGCCGCTAGTAGCTTCTAAACTTGCAAATAGGTTAGACGTACGCCCGTTCCGTGAACGGTGCCAGATGGTTTTTTAATGTTTTCAGCAAATAAATCTCAATTATTATAATTTTTAACTTCAATTATAATTAATTAAGGGGATTATCTATGAATGTTCTTATTTTTCCGATTTAAAATCGCTAATTTTTTATTGCGTACTCACTACCTAACACCGGAGCCCGCGTATTATTTTTATCACCGTAAGGGAAGGGTTAAAGGATTACTCAGAACTTAAGTGAGAATAAACCGGGCATTTTGCTCACCAAAACGACAACCGGTGGGTCATGAAGATGTTTAACATGACTCTAAGAATTCCAAGACCGGTAGAAACGAGGGTTGAATGACCAGGACAGACTACGGTGGGAAACCATGACGGATGCCTTAAATCAGGTTTAAATTAATTTGTTATTATCTTCAACTAAGTAAATAAACAACATTATAAATCAATGGATAAAAAAAACAATATTAAACTTTTTTTCGTGCTTTTAGGATGGCGAATTCATCAAAGTTGATTTTGTTCGAAACCAAACATTTAATAGTCAAAATATCCATATTTGAATATTTTTCTTATCCAAGACTAGGGCCCGAAATTATAATTTAACCTTAATATTGTATCTTAATATTTTTTAAACTCTTGAAATTAGTATTTTAAGTAAAATGTTGCGCAAATTTGTTGTAATTTCCCGAATTAATGGAGTCTCGTGGTTTAATTACCTCACTTTAAAGTTGGGGTCCGACTCGAAATACAAATCACGAAATTTTAAGGCTAGAAATTAGTATTTAAGCTGAACTATGAATTCAGACCTAAATTTCAAATAAGGTTTGATAATTTTCAAATTTACTGAAACTTTTTTCACATCATGCTATGCCCCATATGTGTGCTGTGAGCAAGCGCCACCCCTTAAGCTGGCCAACCCTCGTATATCACTGTCTTCATAAGTTTAGGTTACGTTGGAGTTTTTTAAATCCTATCGGAGCAGAATTTTTGGTTTTCACACCCAGATAGCTGCTGCTTTTGATTCTAAGTACTTCAACTGAAACCTTTTCAAGAAAACAATCCTTCAAGCTAGAATGTGTCTCATGTGCACAAATATTGTTAAATATCTTCGTCTTAACACTTACGACCTGATCAAAATCATAACAACCTTTCCCAGTGCCCGACTTGTTTTTGAGGAATTGTGTTTTTTTGTGAAAGATTTACTAAATTTGCTTTACCTAAGTGTATTTTAAGAATATTTTAATGAGACTTTACATCTCTGTTTAAAAATACTTGAATAATTTAGTTAACTATGTTAATTCTGCCAAAATTATTTTTTGTAGAGTCACATCAAATTCCTTAAACATATACCAAATCTCACTTATCTTCTTGTGCTTAGCACATACCGTACAAATTCTGCAGGGTTTTTCGTTTTTGTCAGTTGATGGAATACATACCTACAGTACTCGGCGGTAAGTAATACACATCGAGCTTAAGAAAGAGACTGTCGGTCATAATCGGCGAACTTCGGCTTTGTAGAGCGTCGTCTCAGTCGTCTCGCTATCAGTCCAGTCCGATAACGACTAACAAATCGCGACGGAATACGTGTATGAATGACAGAGACGACGCTCTACAAAGCCGAAATTAGCAGATTATGGCCGATAGTCTCTTTCTTAAGCCCGATCTGTATTACTTACCGCCGGGTACTGTACATATATTTAGACAAGCTGTTACACTTGAGAAAATGTAGGATGGTTCCTGTGACATTTGAAATGTCATGTATCAAAAGGATGGGGTACAATAGTTTTTTTTTTTACAAATCGAATAGTTTTTTTATAAATCGAAAAATTGTTTTTCTCTAAACTGACGTTTTAATTCCTAATTTTCATTATTCTGACTTTCTAATGTATTGTATAATTTGTATCTATCTTTAAATAGGTCAAGATCCACTATGAATTAATACTAATTACGAACATTTAATATTAGGTATAAAAAAATCGAAAATCCAATTATCGAATACCCCATCCCTAGCCAATGCAGACTAACGTAGTGACTTTTGACAAACGTCACCAAATATTATTTGATTTTAACAATCTGACACATTTTTGCGAATTTGTAACAAGATGTATTAATTTGTCATTATTGTTAGTTTTATGTAATGTATTTACCTAAATAACTTGCTATTTATTAGAATCGAGGCTTATATTAAAGTTGATAAAATAATTAAAATTACTGAACGTCGTTACAAGGATGTATTGGGGTAAATTTATGAACTGTCACAGGGGCCATGCTACAATTTCTCAAGTATAGGAGATCCTACAAATTCTTTATTTGAATTAGACCCGGAGACTGTATTTTATATCCAGATTCAAAAGTTCAAATCTTCAAGATTTGACATTTCACAGCATATTGACGACGCGACGTCAGAATCTCCATCATAAATCAATTCATCCATATTTTCATTATCTTGGATATTGTTCATGTTAGAAATCAGAAGGCTATCGTTTAAAGCATTTTATCAAACTTTTTCGCCCCGTAGACTACTTGCCGTTTTTTTTGTTTTCTGTAGACCCCCTGCCCGCCTAATATTGAATTTTCCTAAACTTACTAACTTCAAATGTAATTTTGACAGCTGACACAGTGCTATTCACCTTGATAAGGTTTTTTGTAGAGTGGACAATTGTAAAAAAAAAATAAAAACATGTACAATTTGTATTCATAGCTTTATTGAAAAGACACAAAATTCAAGTAAATATTTGGCTTTGGGACGAAACAAATCAAAACCTAGTAAAATTCTTACATAAAATTAATACACAAATAATACTGTTAATCAAAGGGATGAACCTGATGCTCTGATAGCAACGGTTTAATATTTGGCTTCAAATTAGTAAGGTACACTATTAAATCTCCACGTTCAGTGATTTGCACTCGATTTATTTTTTTCGTAAGAAGATTGTCAACCGCCCTAAAACCTCTTTCCACGAGGTATGAAGATGGAAAAGCTAACAAAAACTTTTTTGCAATAGTCCATAATGCAGGATAAAGCAACAGGAATATCTTTCTGAAGCCAGAACTGCTGATACTTCTTTCTGAACTGCACCTTAAGTTCTTCGTTTATACTTCTTCCAATTAGTTCTTCTTATAATAATAATATACATATATCATATGTATAACATACATATATCATATGTACACACAATCTATGTTAGATGTAATAAGACATTTACGGAACGTCTAAATATTGATGATGATCTGCCTAAATGGGATCCGCTCACGTGGACCCCCATTTACATCTCGTGCACCCCCATTTTCTTTTCTCGCTGGCATAGACCCCCTGCAAGTCGAAATCGACCATTGGGGGTCCATATAGACCAATTTGGAAATCTTTGGTTTAAAGGTTCGTTTATTTCCAAAAATATTTGCCAGATAAATAATACGTCCTTTTTTAGAACAGGTATCGATCACGTGAAAATACGTCCTTTTTTAGAACAGGTATCGATCACGTGAAAATACGTCCTTTTTAAGAACAGGTATCGATCACGTGAAAATACGTCATTTTTTTAGAACAGGTATCGATCACGTGAAAATACGTTCTTTTTTAGAACAGGTATCGATCACGTGAAAATACGTCCTTTTTTAGAACAGGTATCGATCACGTGAAAATACGCCCTTTTTTAGAGTAGGTATCGATCACGTGAAAATACGTCCTTTTTTAGAACAGGTATCGATCACGTGAAAATACGTCCTTTTTTAGAACAGGTATCGATCACGTGAAAATACGTCCTTTTTTAGAACAGGTATCGATCACGTGAAAATACGCCCTTTTATAGAATAGGTATCGATCACGTAAAAATACGTCCTTTTTTAGAACAGGTATCGATCACGTGAAAATACGTCCTTTTTTAGAACAGGTATCGATCACGTGAAAATACGTCCTTTTTTAGAACAGGTATCGATCACGTGAAAATACGGGCCCGGGACTCAATACAAATCTAATTTATCACGTTTAAATACGGGATCGGGATTCAAAACGTTAATAATATGATACTCTTCTAGTAATATTTCGATAACAGAAACATGATATATACTCTCCCATCTCTATGAGATCTAACACGTTGAAATAATTGAATCTAGTGCAACTTATCACCCGGACATGTTGCGTGGTTATACAAGTTGACATGACAGGTGACAGCCCACACTTCCGTCTCCGGCGGCAGATCTTTGAAGTTCCTTTCATTCTTTTCGATTGGTTTTTTAAACATACACTAGTGCAGGTATGGTGAACCTATAACACGCGGACAATTTTTAATGACACGCGGACATAGTTCGAATTTTGTTTGAAACATGTATTCAAGTCGAGTTTTTTTTGTTCCATTCACTAAGCAAACCATAGGTCGTTCAACTAAATGTACGAGTTCTAGTACTAGATCTCGTACTACTTCATTTTAGAAAACGACTGAAAAAGGATTCGTTCATCTTAGTGAACTACTCTTTCCCATCTCTAGTACAATTCGCATACGCGGCGTGGTTCCTTATGTCTCACGTATGTCCGTCACTTTATATGTAAGCGAGCGAGAAACAGAAAGATGTTGGCCAAACGTGAAGTAAAGGGGGTCTTGTACTATTGGCTTCCTCGAACAGATTAAGCGACGGACTTGAAATAATAATTTTTCGATAAACCCTTTTTAAAATGTCTGAATAAGAAACAAAAATTGAGTATTGAACCGAGCGCCAGTGGATGATTGTATTAGGAAGAATGGTTTTGAAAATTAGGTGTTATTGAAAAAAAGGTAATGGTGCAATTTGTTTTATTTGTAATTAAAATGTCGTTACACACACCTCTAATTTAAGACATCATTTTGAAACGAAACATAAAAATCTATTGTTTTTTAAAAGTCTCCAACTATAACAAACTGCGAATCACTAAATTGGCATCAGACAAACAACAAAAATCTCACTAAAAAACATATGATACTTAATCTTTTTGAAATATTTACGATACAACACATCTTGATAAATTGTATAAAATTATTTTTTCATTATTTATTTTAATTTTCATATTATTTATCTGACGCGCGAAGATTTTTTTTAAATAATTGGGCATATTCATTGACACACTTGAAGAAATAGATTCGCTATCGCTGCACTAGTACATAACTGTTTAAACAATTCAGTTTATTTCTTCCTGATTGATCAATGAATCGTATCTTGGTACTAGATGTTTTACTTCTCTTATTTGCTTATTCGTAATGAACAAAGAAAGTATTTGTATTGCTTAGTCCACCTTTCTAGGCAACTATAACACATACTACTTAACCAAAACTAAACTACTATAACAGTATGTGTTATAGCTATTATAACACATACTGACTTAACCAAAACTAAACTACTATAACAGTATGTGTTATAGCTAGTATAACACATACTGACTTAACGAAAACTAAACTACTATAACAGTATGTGTTATAGCTACTATAACACATACTGACTTAACCAAAACTAAACTACTATAACAGTATGTGTTATAGCTAGTATAACACATACTGACTTAACCAAAACTAAACTACTATAACAGTATGTGTTATAGCTACTATAACACATACTGACTTAACCAAAACTAAACTACTATAACAATATGTGTTATAGCTACTATGTATAACACATATTAACTTAACCAAAACTAAAAAAACTAATGCCTCCATTCTCAAATAACTAAGAGCCACAGGTAGATTGTCAACAATGTGCCTACTACGAGCCCACCGATTCTTTGGACACATTGCCCGTGACCAACGAAACAGTTTGGATAGGATTCTGGGCACTGAAAGCGTTAAAGGACAACGTATTAGAGGAAGAGTTGGACTGACCAAATGAGAGATGCAATAGGACTATCCGTAACAACTGCTCTTCGAACAGCGAAGTGCAGGGATGAATGGAGAGCAGTCGTCAAAGGCTACCATGAGAGTCACGATGCTCAGTCATATGCTACACGACAAGATGGATGGAAATATTGACTGAATGGATGGAAACTTTTATTTTACAAACAAACAAAGAACTGAGAATAATTAAAGGAGGTGAATATGAAAATAATGCTTTAAAGTTGGGCACATGTCCTAAAGAATGCGCAAGAGGGGAACTAGTAGTGTCCATTGTTTAAGGCAAGCCTCAATCTAAATACAAGAAGCGGAAGAAAAGCAAAAGGTACATAGATTTATTAAATTCTCCAACAATCAGGTCACATATATGTTATATGTGTATATTACAAAGCGAAGTACATTAAAACCATTCTCTGGTTCAACACAAAAAGGATTTATTGTTGAGAACGATTGGGCAGAAAGAAAAATGTATTCGTTCACATTTGTTGAGAACGATCAATCGCTTGCTCATGTTCACACATATTGAGCACCATCAATCGTTCATACATATTGAGGAAGATCAATTGTTCGGTCGTATTGTGAACAATCAATTGTTCACACATATTGAGGACCAATTGATAATGTTGAAGACAATCAATAGTTCGCACATGTTGAGGAAGACCAATTGTTCGTGTTGAAGACGATCAGTCGTTCGCTCATGTTAGGGACGATAAATCGTTCGCACATATTAAGAAAGATCAATCGTTGCTCACATTAAGAATAATAATCAATCGTTCACACGTTTTGAAGAAGATCAATTGTTCGCGTATATTGAGGACGATCAAATGCTTGCACATATTGAGGTCGCCTAATCTTTCGTACATGTTGAGGACGATCAATCGTTAGTATATATTGGGGGGCATCAACTTGTTCGCTCATGTTAAAGTCAACCAATGCACGCACGTGTTAAGGAAGACCAAACGTGCACACATGTCGAGAACGACGATCATAATTCACAACAGTTCATTTCAATGGCGGTGGTAGAGGTGATGCAAAACCGTGTGTAGTTTTTTTCTTCCTTTATTGAAAGAAATCTTTGATCACGCCGAGGGCAGTCCTGCAAATAAATTAGCTTATTGGCACCTGCAAATCGAAGTAACATTAACTCATTGGCAGAGGTCAGATAGTATCGGCAACATTAGTGACGGGGCGTGATGCCCACTTTGAAATATCACAAGGAATCCCCAAAGGATAATCCCATTTAAAACTTAAGTGTACAAAAAATGCTGACGTTGTTGCAAAACCCTGATCTGATAACCATCAATAATAAATTGAGAGAGTGGGAGAATGAACCGGATGCCGCATTTAGAAGGAGAAAACTAATTTTGATAAACGATTTTATCCTCAAATCACACAATGAATTTTATCTTATATTATTTCATATTAAGCTATAATTGTTCTAGTCTGTGACAAAAGATTCTAGTCATATTAAAAGAAAAAGTGAATGTTATATATGACTGAACTATAAAAGATTGGAGCAAGCTGAAGAATTCTGCTATTAGGGTAGTATTTTCTCAAATGACGGAAGAATTACGAGGGATGTCGAACGGCATGTAGTGAAAGGAATCAAATTTGAACCAGCCAGTATAAGAATCTGCGAAGATGATGAAAATCTGGTGATATTTTGGTGCCCATTTTGATACATGAGAATTAAACGTAGACCTGAAAAATACTGATGGGAACCGAAAAAATGCTGTAGAAATGCATGCACAAGGAAGAAAACATGGTCACAATTATAACAGAATACGAAATGAAGTGATTAGAGATGAATGTGAACTTAAGCTTAATGTGCTGAGTAAGATTAAGAAGAACTATCTGAGATGGTTTAGGCACGTGAAACGAATGAAGAAAGAAATTCTTACAAAATATATGTAGTGTAAATGTGAGTGGAAGTCGTGGTAGAAGAAGATCAACAAAAATATAATCGGATCGAGTGAATATTTTGAAACAAGGACACGTAGAAAGTCAGAGAAATCGTAGGAGTTATATGAGAAGGTGGGTGGATGTAGAAGAGGCAAAGGATGGATGCCGAGATAGGAAAAGCTGAATCTCTGAAAAGTCTCAATAAATACATGGCGTGGTGGTATTTTTTTATTAAGGCTTTTTTAATTTCACATAATTTATTGACTAAGTGTTCTTCCCCTAATGTTCATTATTTCCTGACCACGTAATTTACTGACTAAGTGTTCTTCCCCTAATGTTCATAATTTCCTGACCACAAAATTTTCTAAGTGTTCTTCCCCTAATGGTATAATTGACCACCGTAGTTTAGTTGAAATAAAGAAATTGTAGACTCGATTCTACGTGAAAGATGAGGCCCAACAAATAATCCCCAAGAACGCCCTCAATACATTCAGAGAATTGAAAAGTACACTCGAGACGATGACAAAATGAAACGCAAAATAATTTAGCAATCCACATTTATTCCAAAATTCCACAACTCGGTTAGCCAAACAAAGTTTTCTTGGATCACCGTAGAATTCAGTTTTGGAGAATTTCAACTTATGCCCTATAGATCTTATAACATTCGATCAAGTTTATTTTCGTATTTGCTGCAGAGAATTGTAGGAGATCTTCACACTTAGAATTGTAGGAAATCTTCACACTTAGAAATGTAGGAGATATTCACACTTACAAATGAATTTTCATTACGACTGACACTCGACAAAATGAAACACAAAATGATTTAGCAATTCACATTTATTCCAAAATTCCACAAGTCGGTTGGCAAACTAAGTTTTCTTGGATCACCGTAGAATTCAGTTTTTGAGATTTTCAACTTATGCCCTATAGATCTTATAACATTCAATCAAGTTCATTTTCGTATTTGCTGCAGAGAATTGTAGGAGATTTTCACACTTAGAATTGTAGGAAATCTTCACACTTAGAGAATTGTAGGAGATCTTCACACTTAGAAATGAATTTTCATTCAGACTGACACTCGACACGTGTGCAATGTAACAGGAGAGCAGACCAATAAATGGGAAAATATAATCAGTTCAAATAAACGTTAAAAGCAAAGCGATGTATTGTAGATTTGACATATGGTCAGACAGACAGACAGACAAATCGCGCGCCCGATCGCGCTCTGTCGTGATTCATGATCTCGTCGCTTGCGCAACCGGGCTTTAATTATGGTGGTTCAGGCTTAGCTGTAATAACCACTTCATCATCATTACTACACTATATCCCTATTGGGCTAGACAGAGAGAACCAACCACTTAATTATATCTCCTAGATCACATATTTCACTTCTGCTATGTCTATTCATCATATGTTCCATGCTTTCCTATTATAAAAGCTTTTCACTCTTTCAGAATTTCGCTTCTGCTATGTCTATTCATCATATGTTCTATGCTTTCCTATTATAAAAGCTTTTCACTCTTTCAGAATTTCGCTTCTGCTATGTCTATTCATCATATGTTCTATGCTTTCCTATTATAAAAGCTTTTCACTCTTTCAGAATTTCGCTTCTGCTATGTATATTCATCATATGTTACATGCTTTCCTATTATAAAAGCTTTTCTATTCATCATATGTTACATGCTTTCCTATTATAAAAGCTTTTCACTCTTTCAGAATTTAATTAATTTTGTTGTACTATGTTTTCTAGGCCCGTATTTGTACTTGTACTTTGGCTGTATACAATACAAGAAGGATGGTTTATTGTCATTTAGCAATCTCTTCCAACTAATCATTCGCCTTATGTCAATCAGAACTTTCTTACGGTATATCAGTTTGGGGGGGGGATGCACCTTAACCCAAAAACACATATTGCAGGTTTCCCAAAAATTGATTGTGAAAATAAATAATAAACTTCCTGCTCGGTATCCCACGGCGGAGCTTTTCAGAGAGTATCAGGTCCTGAACATAGCCAATTTACATCTCAAATCCATTCTCTGGCACTACCATTGAGAGGAAGGTAAGATGCTGACTCAGTAGACACACATGACACGCATGGCAACTAATGAAATGTTCACCATCCCTAGAGTTAAAACCTCTTTTGCCCAAAAGCAATATGCTCATTTGGCTCCCATTACATACAATGGCGTGCCGCCTTCAATAAAGGTAAAGGTAGGAAAACCATTTAGACAGTCGATCGGAGCGTGGTTGTTATTGCGACAGGATTTTGAGTACTTGGGTTTTCAGGATGAATGACGAGTGGAAAGGATTTGTGTGAGCTCGTGAGTGTGGGTTTCTTCTTGTTTTAATTTAGGTTGTTTTTTTATTTGTGTTTCTGGGTATTTTTTGTTTTCATTTTATTTTTTATTCTTATGATTGTGTGCGGTATATTGTGGGATGAATATTTTTGGTCTTTCTGGAGTGATGATGTGTGAGGAGTTGAATTTCGCAAGATGTTTCCAGTTGTAGTTGAGTGTCACTGTTTGTCAGGTTGATGAGAGCGTGCAACGGGGTTTTGTTTTTATGTAATCAAAAATCGGAAAGAAGCATCAATTTATTTTTTCATGCTAAATATCCTCAGTGAGATAAGCCTAGTTTACTGGGGATATGACAAATGAAAGGCAACAAACCCAGATCCATTAAATTTGTATGTCCAAATCAAATTACCTGTTTGTTTTTTCGCAAATTGTGTATATTTCTTGTCATGTGTAATAATAAATAAATAAAATAAATAAATCAGAAAATGTGAAACATGGACTCTCTGTACGAATCATACAAAAGCTCCAGACACAACGCAGCATGGAGAGGTACATGCTATGTTAAAACAGGAGAGACCGCAAACTTGATGAATGGGTACGCTCACAAACGAAAATTGACGATGTTATAGAGGTCGCAAAAATACTGAAATGGAAGTGGGCTAGGCATGTCGCCCGAACAACGGACCATCGTTGGACGTGTTAAGTAATCCAGTGATACTCAACAGGCAGAACTAGGCTGTAAGAAGACCGAAAGCACGCTGGGTGGAAGAAATACGTAAGCAAGCAGCGATTACGTGATAGCAATGCAACAAAGGACAGAATTTCTTGGAAACAACTTAGATGTCTATATCCTGCAGTGGATGAATGAAGGCTGACGATGATAATGATGATGGTATAAGTACATACTCCGTTTGTTCCTTGCTAGGCCTCGCCATTCCAACGTCAATATAATTGAAAACGCAGCAGTGCCATTGTTTTTTTGTTAAGTGAGTTAACCGTTACACACCAGCAAACTCACCGGTCACACCGCTGTACTGGATCCGATGGCACATCGAAGTGAACCGATCGGAGCAGACCTGCATGTTTTTTTTCTCTTTTTGAAAAAATAGATATGGCCGAAGTCATAGGTACCTTATGCTCCCGAATACTGGGTGGAAAAAATGTATGCGTCATTCGAGGCGAGTAGCACAGCGCAGGGTTCGAATCGACGACCTTCTTACGGTAGTCCACTGCGTTACCGCGCGGCGATGCACTACAATGTACATACGATGCTGCTATGAATAAATCTATATTTATTTATAATTGAAGAGTTAAACTCATAAACCACATAACAACCATATTTTGATTTTTTTAATGGAAAAACAGTATGTCAACAAGCGACAATATACCCATAAATGGCATATACCAGGGGTGGGCATACATGAGGTCAACGAGAGCCACATTCTGGATGTTCATATACTATATATAAAGAGCCACACCATAGTCACGTTCTCACGTAGTATTAAATACACTAATTCAAATTTATTACCTATTCTACACAAATCTTTATTGCTATATAAAGTATAAAAAATACACATATAAGAAAATATAAAAATAGCGCAGAATACGGTTTGCGCACATAAAGAGGCAGGAGATGCGCGCGCACCCTACACATTGAAATCACAGCACACACGTATACACAAATACTTGCATCTTTGAAAGTTGCATTTATACATATTGTAGTATCTTGTCATTTACAACATTCAGAAAGGAAAATCGCGAAAATACAAGTATAATGGGGAAAGAAAGTATCTATATTTTTATAAGAGACATTAGGAGCCGCACTTAACTCAACGAAGAGCCGCATTTGCCCACGTCTGGCATATACCATATGTGAATTCAAACTAAAAGTGATTCTGTTTTACAACCAAAGATGTCACTGGGCACATCTCCACAAATAGTTTACTCAAATACCGCACAGTTTTTTTTTTCTTATAACTATTTACGTATTTTTTGGCTCTTGAGTGGTTTATGAGTTATGAACTCTTCAATTATGTATTTATTCATTATTAATATAATTCACTCGTTCACTTATTGAAAATATATCTTAACATATTTTTTTAATTATTTAAAATTTGGTTATAGTGTTGTTGTCTCGACCATCTATGCCTAATATTGACAACTGTCAAATGAATTAAAAAGAGCAATAGAAATGATGACAAGGCATCTGACGGTGTTTTAACATTAAAGATCAGCGCGATAATACGAGTTTATTATTCATGTGAATGTATCTGCATGTTACCCATAGAAAAAGACCAGAGACATACAATATAATTTCTTTGATTATGAGTTGTATCGTCAAACATGTTCTACGAGTAACACTGGTTCTCGACCAACAGGGTAGGATCGGGAAAAGTTTCGTTTAATTTTAAATGTATTTATTTATACGGTTTATCCAAAATATATGATACACTCTTTGAATGATTAAAAATTCAATACTTATTAAGGAACTAGACTTAAAAGATCAATCCTTAGTTTAAATGCATCCTTGTGTAATTGTATTTTTATTTATTATCAAATACAATATATTGCTAGGTGGCAATCTCTTTCAACCAACCAGGCAATCGTAAATTAAGCAAGTTACATGGTCGCAAAAAAATATTCAAATGACTATCCATCCCCACGAAATCCATGAACACAATCAGTATTTTTTTAAATTTATTTTACACATGACAAGAAATATACATAATTTGAGAAAAAAACAACAGGTAATTTAATTCGGACACAATTTTAATGACTCTGGGTTTGTTGCCTTTCATTTGTCGTGTCCCTAGTAAACTAGGCTTTTGCCTGTATCTCACTGAGGACATATAGCATGAAAAAATAAATCGATACTTCTTTCTCATTTTGGATTATGTAAAACTCCGTAGCACATTCTCATCAACATGACAAACAGTGACACTCAATTACATATGTATACATCACGCGAAATCAAACTCCTCACACTTAATCACTCCAGACAGACCAAAACATTCATCCCACACAATCATAAAGCAAAAAAGAAACACTTATACAAAAATATAAACATAAAACAACAAAAAGCACCACACTCAAGAGCTCACACAAACCTCTTCCACAAGTCATTCCTCTTGCAAGCCCAAGTACTCAAACTTCTATCGCAATAACAACAACGCTCCAATAGACTGCCTAAACTGTTTTCCTCCCTGTACCTTTATTGAATTCAGCACCCCATTGTATGACATGGGAGCTAAATAGGCATATTGCCTTTAGGGAAAATATGTTTTAACCCTAGGGATGGTGAACATTTGATCAGTTGCCATGCGTGTCATGTGTCTCTGCTGAGTCTGCATGTTGTATGAGAATTGCATTGTGGTCCAGGCTGTATAAACGGTAGCTACATCCTTGTATATATGATAACCTATTTATTTAATTTGAATAATAATTATAAACTAATTTTAACCTTATTTACTAACATCTATCATTTATTTAACACTTTTATTGCAATACAATCTGGCGGACTTATTGCCAGGCGGCAATCTCTTCCAACCAACCAGACAAAAGTAAATGAAGCAAGTTACGTTGTCGCATAAATCATTCAAATTACTATCCATCCTCACGAAATCCATAAACATATACGTGAGAACATGCCCACGAACCCCACAAAGACGGACAATCACCCGAACATTATTTTTCATATAAAGTGAGATATCATCAATCAAAAGGAAAGGAAGGGATGGTGGACAAGAAAGGAAAAGAAAAATCAGGAATGAAACACGTTATTTTACTGACTAGAAATTAAGAGTTTTTTCAGTCGCTTCTTAAAGCATGCCAAGGACGGAGCGAGTCTTATATTGATTTGTAACTGATTCCAGAGTCTCACTGCATGGACAGTAAAGGACGACGTATAGAAAGAGGAGCGGTGAACTGGAAAGGCCAATAAACAATCTCTGTTTGAGCCTAGCGCTAATCCATGATTGGAAAGAAGCTGAAAATTTCTCGGTGAGCCGATATGCAAATAGGCCGAAATATCCAGTGGAGAGTTGCAAATTAAATTTAAACTCAAATACACTATTTAATTCTCCTTTAAGACAGTCATTACCTCTACACTTGACTTAATTCACACTTGCATTTAGAGTAACTATGATTGCGAGGAAACTGGACTAGATGTATGTAAAAATTAAGAGTAACTATGATTGCGAGGAAACTGGACTAGATGTATGTAAAAATTAAGAGTAACTATGATTGCGAGGAAACTGGACTAGATGTATGTAAAAATTAAGAGTAACTATGATTGCGAGGAAACTGGACTAGATGTATGTAAAAATTAAGAGTAACTATGATTGCGAGGAAACTGGACTAGATGTATGTAAAAAAATGCGACATGTTGATTTTCTAGTTTAACTTGCATAATAATGTTTATCAATCCTTTTGTCATCTTTCGAAAGGTATTTTCGCTAGTTAAAAATACTCGTATATCATAAACGAATTACGAAATTCCTTAACTCAATCGCATTTCCAATCATTAATGGTGATATTTTAAGAGAAATATTTTCAAGAAAATTATCAATTATAATATGGCAAACTTTTTAGGATCTAAAAGCAAATGAAAGAATAACTGTCTAATGCAAAATACGGGGTTTCGCAAAGTATAATATTTGATATAAAAAGGGGTTGTTCTCAATCGATTTCTAAGGGCAATTTTCATTACCAATCAACCGATATTTATTTACAGGTGAGAATTTGTATACACCAAAAGATTCCGCCCTGAATAAGTAAGAGGGTGTTTGGACCGATACCACGCCGGTTACGTCCATTGCATGGTGAACATATATATACTAGGTAAGTCCAGAAAGTAAGTGTACTGAATTTTTGTAGGTTACAATTTTTTTTATTTAAACAAAAAAATTGCGTGGTTACCGTAGTACATATGTAAGCTATTTTTCGACAAAGTCCCCATTCCTCTCAATGCAGGTGGTGAAGCGGGGTATCAACTTTTTGATGCCTTCCTCGAAGTAGTTTCCCGCCAACCCCTCCGTCCACTTCTCCACTTCCTCCTTTACCTCCTCGTCGGTTGAAAACCCTTTTCCACCCATGTGCAGCTTCAGGGAGGTAAAGAGATAGTAATCTGAAGGTGCTAGGTCAGGGGAATGCGCGGGACGGTTCAGGACATCCCATTTAAACGAGGCGAGCAGTTCCTTCGTGGCGTTGGCCGTGTGTGGTCTGGCATTTTCGTGCAGCAGGCAGACTCCCTTTGTCAGCATGCCTCTCCTCTTGTTCTGAATCGCCCTCCGCAATTTTTTTAGGGTCTCACAGTATCTTGCAGAGTTGATGGTCTCCCCTTGAGGCATATATTCCATTAAAATTATGCCTTGACAGTCCCAAAACAATTTCGTCAATTTCGTCAGTCACAATTGAAGGTCTTCCGCTCCTCTGATCATCATGCACAGACGTACGACCGTTTTTAAACTCGCGACACCACTTATACACACTCATACGATTCATAGCTTTATCACCATATGCAGTTTTCACCTCATTATAAACCTCAACCGGAGGTTTTCCCTTCCAAACGAGATAACGGATGACGCCCCGTATTTCGCACTTGGCGGGAGATGGGATTTACATTTTTCACGAAACGTGTTGTCGCGTCGATACTTCTCAATGTACTGACCTCGAATCGGTCTCGTTGCGAAGGGGAAGGGTCAGGCTACACGGAAGTGTAGCCAACATGTCGAAAAATAAAATCCATCCGGTCGTGAGAGCGTCAGTACACTTACTTTCTGGATACGCCTCGTAGTACCCGGCGGTAAGTAATACACATCGTTTGTAGAGCGTCGTCTCTGTTATTCATAGACGTTCCGTCGCGATTTCAGTCAGTCATTACCGGACCGGACTGTTAGCGCATCGTGCGACAGAGACGACGCTCTACAAACAATGTGTTTTACTTATCGGTGGGTACTGGACTTAAACTCTCAATCAAAATCAAAACAACCTTTCCCAGTGCTCGGCTTGTTTTGAGGAAATCTGATTTTTGCCTTATTAAAATTTTTATATCTAAGTAAATATTAAAAATACTGTAATGAAACTTTGTATTTTTTGTTTAAAATACTTAAGTAATTTAGTTTAGTGTGATAATTTTACCAACATGTTATCCTTTGTGAGCGATATTTATTTTTTAACATTTCAGAATGTAACAAAACAACACGTCTTATATCGGCTCTAGTTGATATACTACCGGAGATAATACAAAATGCTATTGAATGTAGAATTATCACATTTTTACTGCAACACATCGCCTGACTATACATTGGGAGTGGCCTGTGTGGTACCTGTCCATACACGCTCTAACTTGTTCAGGCCCGATGTTTTATTACCTTAGTGGTACGTATACAACATACATAACTGATAAAAAAAATAAAAAGATTTTTTAAACTTTATAATGTATTGGTATATTATAAAGTTAATACATGTACAGGTTTTGCCTAGGGCAATTGGACTTTAAGCTTATTTCCATATGACCCTTAGCTATCACTTTGTCTACGGGACGCAAATTTTGCCTTGTCCCCAGGCGCAGAAAACACTTGATACGCCACTGAATCAATATCGACTAGATAGTACATGTTTAAAAATAGCTGCATCATTATGATTAGTTCATGGCTTTTCAATGCGCATTTATTTATGCACGAAAATATCCTTATAAAAGGGTATCCCCAAATAACAAAAGCAAAAAATCGATTAAAAACACTCAGCTCACGTCACAAGATTAAAAAACTAATTTCGTAAGCAAATTTAGGTGACATGACATGCAACCTTCAGTGGCGTCGCGAGGGCCTACAGTGCCCGGGGTCATTACACGAAATCTGCGCCACCTTGCATACTGTAAGCTGAGTATTGAATGGGAACAAAGTGGAAGACCAACTTCTAAGGCTAAGCCTATACATGCATTTTAATGGAGAAGTTTTTTTTGCATACATTTAATATTTTTTACGTTTGTTATATATACTCGAATTGTACACGTATAACCAGTGTTTTTTTTGCGGTGGAGTGGCGCTCCACCACCTTTTTTACGGTATACAAAAAGCTTGACAAAAAATGAGCTCGGGCACATTTTTTTTTTTTTAAAAAAGGCCTGTGAGCTCTGGCACCTTTTCTTTTAAAAAAAAACACTGCGTATAATAAAATGAACAATTAATACGTTTAATTACTAAATATTCTAAAAACATTGGAAGAAAGGTAGCGACAGGAAACAAGGTAAACAGAGCACTTAATGTTATATACAACAACCACGCATAGCAACAGTAGTAAAAATGATAATACATAATTGTGTGTTGGTGCCCATCTTGATGTGTAGAAATGAAATTTGGATTTAGCAGAAGAAGGATAAGGGTAAGATAAATGCTATGGAGATGCGTGCACTAAGGAAAACTTGTGGAGTGTCAATGTTTGAAAAAAGACGAATGAAGACATCGGAAATGAATGCATGGATAAAATGGATGTTTTAAGTAAGGTGAAGAAAGGTTCTTTAAGATGGTTTGGACATGTAGAGAGAATGAATTATGAAAGAATGACTAAGGGAATATACAAGTCAGAAGTGCAAGGTGTGCGTGGAAGAGGTAGACCGAGGAAAACGTGGCTGGAACAAACGAACAAGATTTTGAAAGAAGGTAAAGTGAGAAGTGTGAAAATTAGAAGATAGTGCATGACGAGATGTATGAATGTTGAAGAGGCGAAAGTTGTATTACATTAAAAAAATGGAGATTTGTTCTCTATGCCTAACCCGCAAGGGACACGGCGTAATAATATGTATGTATTGTACTAAAATCCGTAATTAGTTCAAAATCTATAGTATTCTTAAAAAATTAGGTTCAGCATTTGTTTCATCCATTGTTTCAAATTTAAAATATTTTTTAACTCAAATCCATATGCTCAAGTCAGTAATACTCGTATAACATGTTTCATTTCTGATTTTTCTTTGCTCTCCACCATCCCTTCCCTTTTCCTTTGATTAATGATATCTAACTTTTATTTTTACTATATATATTTATTTATTTTTTCAAAACAGGATTAGCCCAATTACTTTGTAAAATACAAGACATTAAAAAAGAAAAAAAAAAAAATTTAAATTATATAAAATAAAAAATAATGCATATGCATACAAACGAATATATACACACAAACATATGATACACATATATTCACAGTCACTTAGGTATGTTGATGAGTGCTTTCTAACGCGCTCAATCTAAGAAGAAAATTTACTTTTGCTTTTGGTAATGTGATATGAAATATGTCAATATCCGAAGCAGTCCCGTTCAGAAGAGTTAAGGCCCTTCCAACAGGCATAGCGGCTGGAAGACCCGTTCTTGCGTATGTTATTGAGAACAGTTCTTGCCGGTGCCGTATATGTATATATGTCTTGTTCGTGATTTTTGCACAGGTAAATAATTATTTGAATTTTTTTTGAGTCTATGGAACTTCCTTTATTTACTTTTGTATGGTTGGTTGAAAGAGATTACCACCTGGCAATAAGCCTGCCAGGTTGTTTTACAATGAAGTGTTAAATAAATGAGTCCGAATTACGAGCAAAATAAAAAACAAATATTATTTTTGAATTTTGGATAAAAAAAGAAGTGACGTCGACAGAGTATTTCAAAATTCAGAAAAATTTCTCAAAATATATTATTTTTTGTCACTAACTTTGCACCGCCCTAAGCCCTATGACTACTTTCAAGCTTCTGCCATATCCTTCCGCCCTTCACTACCCCAATAGTCACAAAATCATGACATCTTGCTTTTTAAAGATTTTCTTTGATTGCAGACGTTAGTGTAAGGGCCAATCAGAGCCAATAGTTTATTTTTGTTTTCAGGGGCGCAAAATACAAGAATTACCCCCAGGCGCCATATACCTAGCTTTGTTTCTAAATTACATGCATTCAAACTGTAAATCATACTGATTTTTTTTTAGGATCTTCAATATTGTGCTAGACTCGGAAAGTTTGACTTGTAATTTGCTTTTATTCGCTTTATGTACGCAAGCTGCATGAAAACACCAAATAGCCACATGCGGCTCTCAAGGCCAGGGCCACTGCATCCATACACATATATACAATGTGTGCGACGTCCACTCCATGAATTACCTTGATGAGTCTTGGTTACCTTGAATTTAAAAAAAGTTGCTCTTCAAAAAACCCAAAATTATTAGCTTAGTGAATTAAAAGACTGAGAATTTTATTTTTTACTAAAAAGTATTTATTTAATCATTGTTATTAATAGTGTCCCCTTCAAAGTACTAGGTAAGTCAAAAAGTTTTGAAAGCGGAAATGAAAATACATTTTTTTTGGGGGGAAATCACTTTTATTGCTCAGTATAGTCTCCCATAAGATCAATACACTTGGTCCAACGATCTTCCAACTTTGTTGTCCCATCACGGAAGTGACTTTCTGGAAGGCCTGCAAAATACTCCTCTACGACGGCTATGACCTCTTCGTTTGATGAAAAATGCTTTCCACGAAGGAATTTTTTGAGGTGTGAGAACAGTCAGAAGTCAGAGGGAGCTAAATCTGGCGAATAGGGTGGATGCTGCAACAATTCGTACCCCAATTCACTGATTTTCGCGATGGTTTTTTGAGCTGTGTGAGCTGGTGCATTGTCTTGATGAAAAATGATTTTTTTCTTCTGCAAACCGGGTCTTTTTTCACAATTTTTTTCATCCAACTGGTCCAAAAGGTCACAATAATAATCAGAGTTGATTGTCTTACCAGTTTGGAGATAATCTATCAATAAAATTCCTTTTGCATCCCAAAAAACTGACGCTAACACCTTCTTGGCCGATTTCTGGACACGAACTCGCTTCGGAGCCAAAGTGCCTGGTTCACACCACTCCTTAGCCTCTTGTTTTGATTCAGGATCATGGTGGTAGACCCAAGTCTCATCCATAGTGATGAATCGACGCAGAAAATCCTTTTTATCTTTTCGAAATTGCTCCAAATGTTGCTCAGAAAGTCGCATTCGAACGTGTTTTTGTTGCATTGTTAGCAAATGCGGCACCCATTGTGCACACAGTTTTTTGAAACCCAAAACTTCAGCCAAAATATGCCATGTTGTTCCATGTGAGATGCCTATGGTGTCAGCTATCACATACACAGTCGATCGATGATCTTCCAAAACCATATCCTGTATTTTCGCTATGATTTCTGGTGTTGATGCACTTTTTGGACGTCCTGAGCGTGGATCGTCTTCAACGCTTGTACGGCCACGCTTAAACTCCAAAACCCATCGGTGAACGGCTGGAAATGAAGGAGAAGACTCCTTTAATACTTTCATCATCTTTGCATGGATCTCAGTAGCCGATAAACCTTCCAAAACAAAGAATTTAATCACTGCACGATATTCGGATTTTTCCATTGTTAAAAAATACACTGACTCGTCAACTTCAAATGGCTTGTAAACAAAGAATGAATTGACAGATCGACATGAAATTTTGAGTACGTTCTTATGAAAGATGAAATATTAAAATGGCGTAGAAATTTTGGTTTTTCTACTGCTCCATAGATGTCGCTTTCAAAACTTTTTGACTAACCTACTAGTCCCCATAAGATAATAAACACTTTCGCCAATGTTTTTTTCAATCCGCAAAACATTCATTTAGCTCACTCAGCAATTTTGCCTTTATCTCCTTTATGGTAGCAAAACATTGTCCTTTCAATGTTCTCTTTATCTTCGGAAATAGGAAAAAGTCGCAGGGGGCTTTATCTGGTGAATACCGTGACTGCGGCATAAAAAATCACGAATTAGCTGTGAAGTGTGAGCCGGTGCATTATCGTGGTGCAAAATCCAGGAGTTATTTGTCCACAATTCTGATCGTTTTCTTCAGATAGCCCCACGCAAACCTCAAAAAAAATTATTTGTCCCGTCAGTGCCAAAATGAATTGTAAATACTTGCCTGTCAAACACAAACTGCCAATCTAATATGGCTGAAAATTGAAATGTATATAACAGTGTTGCCAGTGTGAGGAAAAAATATGGGCTCAATCAAAAATGAACAGCCTGCTAAATTAAAAAATTCTCATTATTTTTAATCAACCCTGTTTATCCAGCAATAAATTTTGAAAGCATCCACCTTTTTTTTCACATACACTTCAATGTCCAGATCACCATCCCATACAAGAAAAAGGAGAATATTCCAGCAGTAAACATCTTATTTCAGTGATATAAAAACGTGTATTATTTTACATACTTGTGGAATATTTAGCATTAAAAGTTTCAAAGTGGAGGTAAAAATAAAAAGATTTTTTTTTAATAAATATGCTTTATTATAAATCACTTCACAACCGGTGAAATAAATAATTATAAATAGCAAACAGGGCCCAATGAACCTTTAGAATTAAAAAGTCAAACTAATTATTTTTTTAACTAGAAATTCCTATCTAAAAATTGGTAATCTTAATTTGGTCTCAAAAGGTTTAATTTATTTACTACTGGTAATACTGAATACAATTTATTTAAATTACTATCGTTTGGAAATTCTAGGATGAGTCCTGTGACAGCTCACAAATTTGCCTCAATACAACCTTGTAACGATGTCCAGTAATTTTAATTATTTTATCAACTTTAATATAAGCCTCAATTCAAATGAACAGCAAATTATTTAGATAAATACATTACATAAGGTTGTACTGGGGCAAATTTGTGAGCTGTCACAGGACTCATCCTAGAATTTCTGAACTATAATAAACATCAATTTCATTGTCCTAAAAAACTATTAACTTCTTGATAAAAAATTAAATTACAACATAGAAATGAAAGTAAACCAAACAATAAGAGAACATATTTTTTTTCAGTGGATTTTCACTTGAAATTTAAACAAAAGCGAAATAGTTTGAAAACGATTTTTTAATTATTACATCTATATCAGCTATTTCCGGGTGTTTAAAGAACACTATCCGGAGAAACAAGCATATGAACATCCAAAGCAAGGTGAGGATATACAAGACCTGTGTCCGCCCCATAATGACATACAGCATAGAGTCCAGAGCCGACACTGTCAGAATCAAAAATCTCCTTCCAACCAGCAAAATGAAGGTACTCAGGAGTATCACTGGCAAAACCCTCCGTGATAGAGTACGAAACACAGAAATCCGAAGGACGTGCGAAGTTAAATATATTGTCAGATGGGGACGACAGAGAAGAAGGTTCTGGAACGAACATGTATCCAGAATGGCGGAACCAAGAGCCGTAAGAATGGCCAGGGACAGTATCTCTCAAGCAAGCAGACCTCCAGGATGACCTCCCAAAAAATGGAAAGACAGCTGGCAGTCGATGTCACAACGATGAAACGATGATGCAGGACGATAACAGGCCAACAGGCCTAAAAGAAGAGGAAGAAGAATAATCTATATCAATTTTAATTGTCATGTTCATGAAGAAAAAGCAAAAAAAGGTTTTTAAAACAACTTTTAAACTGGTAATCAATAGGAAAAGATTTAATTAAATTTAAAAACATTGAATTTTTCAAGTTATAAAATGTGTACTTCTTTAAAAATATATATGTATTTTTAATAGGAAAGTATAAAAATTATCATTCAACTTTTTCAAAACCAAATAAACAGTAAAAAAAAAGTACTTTTCTACTAAATCTTCAACATCAATAAAGACAATTTTCATTACGCTAGACAACTTTTTTATTGATTCATATATCTATCTTGAATTTTATATTTCTCTGAAAATAGATTCTCATGACATCAAGAATACATTAAATTTCGTACCATTAAATTCTTAAATACATTAAAACTATTTCATCCCTTAATTAAAAAATAAATTAACATCTGTTCAATAATCCCTGGGGACTTTTCTAACCTAAAAACTTCACAGGGCCCTCGTATTAAGTGCTACGTCTCTACATAAGTTTGAGAGATTCCATCGCAGCTGCGAGCTTTTCCAACTCTCCCTTGGATTGGGTAACCTTTTCCGAGTTGGCCTTCTGCACCTCCTGAGGAACTTTGGTGCTGTAATCTGGTACAATCATCGCCTGTTCTAACTTAGCGATGGTCTGGTTAAGTTGTTCGCAAGTCTTCTGAATTTTGGCAATTTCTTTCTCTGGATCGATCAATCCCTAAAAAATATAATATGTAAATTAACAAAATCAATTGATTTTTTTTATAATTATCATCATTGGCTGTCCCTCATGCTCGATGAAGACTGTCTGCCCAGACGATGAAAGGAGAAGAGCATTCTTATGTTTATAAGTTTGATGTTGCATGCTGTTAACCTTCAGTAAACACAGACAGATTGAACCTATAATTTTGAAAGGCATTTATCCAACTGGTCAGATTTAATTTGCTGTTGTGGTCTTTGTTTAAATGTATTATCTACATACTATGTTGCTATCAATAAACCTATATTTCTTTATTTATTTAAGTGTTTCTTAAAGCTGTACATGCCACTCATATCTAACATTAAGAGGTAGACCATTCCACGCCATAGGACCAAGAACGGCCAAAGCTCTATCATAATACCCCACCCTATTGGATCGGTTCGGAACAATCAATTTATTAGATAAAGAAGAAATCAACATCTCTCAGATACAGATTCAAAAGATACAATGGAGACATCACATTAAGGGACTTGAATACAAAGAGGAAAAGTTTGAAATTAATCCGTTTGTGACACTTTTGCCAATGTAGACTTTTTAGAAGCGAACTAATTTGACAATATTTATGACTACCATATACTCATATCAGCCTAGTAACTGCATTGGAAATAGACGGGAGTCTAGAAATATAGGAATTTAACATGTTCCTCGCGGGAAGCACAAACGCCTGTGATCTGATCTGTAGCATTCCTTTGTGTATTTTACGTAATGTTTAGTTTATCTCCTTTATTTAATGAGTCTCCTTAACTCTTTTCCCGCGGGGAGCACAAACGCCTGTGATCTGACGACAATCCAAGTTTCAAATCACAAATACTTAAAAAAAATGACACAAAACCGGAATAAAAATTGAACTAAAATTTAAAATAATCTTTATTCTAGCGACATCTCTGAAAACCTTGTCAAATAATATATTGGTTTATGAGATATTGTTGAATAAACAGAGCGCCGAATTTTTTTGGTTTCTCAATATTTCCAGCATTAACGACCTGTCGCGCGGATCGAGTCCTGCGATGAGTCTCTCTTACGTAAATAAACATTACTAAGTCTCTCTTACGTAAATAAACATTACTAGTGCTATATGCATTTGATTGGGTGAGTGTCATGAAGCATTGATTTGATCGTAGCATTCCTTTGTTTATTTTACGTAATGTTAAGTTTATCTCCTTTATTTAATGAGTCTCCTTAAGAGTAATGACTATTATTTATTATCAGAAAATTACTTAAGTGTCATGTTTACTTGGTGTTGTAATCAAATATCAGTGGTTCTAAACAAAATATGTGTTTAAACTTAGAAATTAAAAAATGCTGAAATTGTGCCGCGCACAGGATTCGTGGAATTTGATTTTTAACGCGGTGAACAGGTTAAGAGTAATAACTATTATTTATTATCAGAAAATTACTTGAATGTCATGTTTACTTGGTGGTGTAATCAAATATCAGTGGTTCTATTAAGTTAAGATTAAGAATTCATTAAGTTAAGATTATGAGAGGAGATAATAGCTTCAGGGATGGATCCAATTCACTTAACAACAGTAAATACTTGTACAAATTATTGAATTAAATACATTTCGAAACAGTTATCTATATCTAGTTGTTGTTAAGGTAAAAAAAAAACAATCATACCTGAAGAACAAGATGTATTTCAATTTTATCAGAAATGGTAAGGATAGCACATCCCTTCGGAGGCTTCTCTTCTTTGCCAAGATCACTGTAGGCCAATGAAGAGAGACTGTTGAACAGGTCCACCAATCTTGCCTGCACTCCTTCCGTAAAGACCAAGTGTGCCGTGGTTCGCTGCTTGTTTGTCAGATTGTACATGGAACGAGTTGATCTGATAGAGTGGACCATTTTAAGTATGATTTCAACATCCTTTTCTATTGATTCATCTCGCCATTTACAGTCTTCTTCCTATAAAATAAGACGATTTATAATAATAAGCAAGTTTATTAATTCTTCCTGTCCTGTGATGTGTAACTAGTACACATTGCTTCTAAAAACTTTAATATTTAATATTATGAGGCCCGGCAAGGACGAAGATTGCTACAGAACAATTCTTTCCATGCAACCAGGTTATAATACTACCTTGATCAAAAAGTTTTAGGACTTTATTCATAAAATCGAAAATACAAGTTTATTCATCAAAATCGAAAATACAAGTTTATTCATCAAAATCGATATGATCCCCTTCAAAGTACTCCCCATCGACTGCAACGCACTTACGCCAGCTCTTGATCCAATCCTCGAAACACCGCTGATACTCAATTTTCGGTAGCCGTCTTCGATTTTTTCATGACATCCTCTCGAGTGCTGTATCGCGTTCCGCGAAGCGGTTTTTTAAGTCGGTTGAACAGGAAAAAGTCGCAGGGAGCCAGATCAGGTGAATTCGAAGGGGGCTGGATAGTATTCGTGATGTTTTTGGTCAAAAACTCATGGAAATCATGTCTTTCGCGATTTCAACGCGGTCCTTTTTTTGCATGAAATTTAGGTGTTTCGGCACCAGTTTTGCAGTGATACGTCTGAGGCCCAAATCACTAACCAAAATGTCTTGAGCGGATCTATAAGCGATGTTCAAGTCCTCTTCCAGCTTTCTAATAGTCGATTTGCGGTTTTCGGCCAACATTTCTTTGATTTTATCGATGTTTTCATCGGTTTTCGACTGCCACTGCGTTCGTCATCCTCGACCGACTCACGATCACTTCTGAAGCGTACGTGCCACCGAAAAACACTTCTCCAACATTTCCAAGGTCTACGGACCGTTAAATCCGTTTTTCACAAAAAATTTAATGCAAACTCGTTGATGCACAGTTGATGCCATTTTCAAACTTGTAAAAATCGAAAACACGCACAAAGGTAGATGTACTCAGTACAGCGTAACTTTTAAAAATGTCAAGCTATGACGCTGAAATTTGGAGGGAAGTGTCAATGATAGATGTGGTAACCTAACAAAAAAAAAGAATTCCAATCGGGTGACTGACAGCGCCACACGGTGGCCGGTCCTAAAACTTTTTGATCAAGGTAGTATAATACTAATACTAGTAATTATTTGAAGAGGCTGCAACTTCAAGGAACCATTGATAGATACAATAAGAGAAATATAAATTGGGGATGAAAGGCTGAGATAGAATTAAGGGTTGTGAAACTGGATTCACTTTAGGTGTTTCTAAATAGATATCTTGAAATAAGTCACCTTCGCACGTCTCTAAGTTATCTTCGTGAAACAATGAACAATATATTGAGGTCTTTCCATGTGAATAACTTCATTAACAAGTTAAGACAGTTCAGTAAAATACCATTTATCCGGTCATAGCGTTGAATTTATCATTGAAAATATGCTCGTAATGTTCATAAAAATAATACACGATTCCTTGAAAATTTCACTTTTTTTTATATTTTATTTTAATTTGTTTAACCCTTCATGTCCTGTGATGTGTAACTAGTACACTCTTCAACAGTCAAAGAGCTTTTGGAGGTATCCACATACACATGTGAGTGAATATTGATGAGAATGTAGAGTGTATGATGAGGAGTTGTTTGATATGGTTGTCGAGATTAAGATGCAGTTGAAATTGTGTATTTGATAGCTTGGAATTAAAATATAATAATAGCTTGGACAAAATGTGTGTAAGAATGTGAATGTTATGTGATTGAAATGTGTATAACAATATGAATTGACAAAATGTGTGTAAGAATGTCAATGTTATGTGATTGAAATGTGTATAACGATATGAATTGACAAAATGTGTGTAAGAATGTCAATGTTATGTGATTGAAATGTGTATAACGATATGAATTGACAAAATGTGTGTAAGAATGTGAATGTTATGTGATTGAAATGTGTATAACGATATGAAGTGACAAAATGTGTGTAAGAATGTGAATGTTATGTGATTGAAATGTGTATAACGATATGAAGTGACAAAATGTGTGTAAGAATGTGAATGTTATGTGTACGATCATATCAGTTCAAATCAGAAAAAGCTTAACTGGTTGAATATGAAAAATAAATACAAAATTCACTTATGTCACTATTGTATAAAATCCTTAATTGCCTCACCGCCCCTCTTATCTTGCCAAAAATATACAACATTTTTCCAATCATGGACTTGCGCTACCCTCAAACAAAGATAGTTTATTGACTTTCCCAATTCCCCGCTCCTATCTTTTTTGTTGTCCATGCATTGAAACTCTGGAACCAGCTATCAACTAATATTATACTCGCTTTATCATTGGTATGATTCAAAAGGTGACTGAAAAAAATCTTGATTTCAAGCCAGTAATGTGAAGTGTTTCATTCCCAATTTTTATTTCCTTTCCATCATCCCTTTTTTTCCTTTGATTGGTGATATCTTTATATGGTTCATGAATTTCGTAAAAATAAACAATGATTTGAATAACTTTTTCAATCATGTAACTAACTTCCCTTAGAAAATACAAGGACTAAAAGAAAACTTGCCAAATCATTATACAATTAAGTGTTAAATATACATTTGAATCTTGCAATCTTAAAACGTATCAAACATTAATAAAAATTATATACAATTCATGTAGACGGCATGGAGGATACGAGACTTGCGAAAATTGCTAAGACTGAAAACCCTAGCAGCATGCGATTACCAGAAAGGCCGCCGAAAAGATGGAAGGACAACTGGACGTCCTCATCCCAGGACAGCCCTCCGTCACAAACAGGTCATACAACCTAGACCAAGAGGAAGAAGAAGAATATACAAACCAAAGGATACGAGGTAACACAGATTGAAGGCACAGTGGTATCCTTCCTTGGTAGTCTCTGGTAAAGCTCTTCGGTGATGAAAGGCATGAATGGACTCAGTAAGCGCAGACCGTACTCCAGGGTAGTGAAAAGAGTTTGCCTTGCTCTCTTTTTGTCATTGTCACTGCCGTTTGTAAACACTGGTTTAAGATATTCCTGAAAATGAATTATTCAAAATTACTAAATAAAACAATGATGTATGGGAGTGAATCGTGGACATGGAGAATAGACAAAGATCCAAAATCGTCGTAATTGAACTATCCACCATGCCGAACTTCTCACGGTGTGTAACTATAGAAGCCTTGAAACAAGAAGGCAAGAATCCATTGCGATATTCCTAATAAAGGTTTTCCAAGGTTCCTTTAACTGTCCCGCGATTCTAGAAGCACTAAGTTTATATGTACCCAATAAATATATCCGTGCAAGGAATCACCCTCTGTTCTACACACCAACTTACAGGACGAATATCATGGCTAAACACTCAGTCACGCGTGGTATAGAGATATTGAACCAACTGAATGACACGGTTGATATATTCTCGGTATCGTCTAGCAGTATGAGAAGAATCCTGGCTGATATTATTCCTAACGAATAAGCTAACGCTAGAAGCAAACCCTCTTTGTGTAACAGGAGAAATCCGTGCAAAGTGGATAAAAAAAATTGGGTAAATTCAATATTTGGGTGAACAATTAAACATTAGAACAAATTTTAAAATATTTTATGGATATTTCCTTCTCTTTTATAAAATTCTATTATATAAGTATAGAGCCCCCTTGATGGTAGTTTTCTCTCAACGGTATCATATAATTTATCTTTTTTGTGATACGAGTCTCCAAGTCATTTGAAGAGATCTTCTCAGATCCCTCTACAGTGTGCTGGTCTCAGATCCCTCTACATCTTCAACATTTCAGAATCATTTTAAGAAAATATGGGAGTCAGATTCAGCTAACAATTATTTCTTATAAATTAATTCTTATACCTTGGTACTGTGCATTGAGAATAATACATGGAGTAACAATGTATGACTTAATACGGAATAAAGTGACGAGGAATGAGTGTGAACTTAAAGCTGATGTATTAAGTAAGATGAAGAAGAGCGTACTGAGATGATTTGGGCATGTGGAACAAATGAATGAAGAAAGACTAATAAAACAGATACATAATGCAAATGTGAGTGGAAAGCATGTAAGAGAAAGACCAAGAAAAATATGGCTGGATCAAGGGAATGATATTCTGAAAGAAGAAAATGTAGAAAGTCAAGAGAAATCTAAGGTGTATGGATGTAGAAGAGTCCAAGGATATGTGTTGAGATAGGAAAATATGGTTCTCTGTCCTCTCTGCCTACCCCGACAGGGAAATAATGTGATGGTATGTATATGTGCATGTAATTGGGTTTAACCTGGGTTTAACAAGTATATCGTCGTCATACAGGAGAAAGTGACCAACTAACAAAATGCAAATTGTTCAGGAGATTTAACCATTTTTACACTTTTGTTTTAAACTTTTTTTTTAAATAAATGTATTCACACTTGTGATTATTTTTGTGTGTATAGAAATTTTCATTGCTTTCAAAATAAAGAAATAATATTTTTGAAAATTTTCATACAATTTTGCTTGTAAGAAAATAAATATCAATGCAGATAGTCATTTTAAACAAGTCAAGATATTATTATTATTCTTCCAAGTTCTTGCTGGGTTATTTCTTCCAGGCCATCATTATGTTAGTAAGGTGTCAGATAGTCATTAACCCTTCCCTTACGGTGCTAAAATTGAAACGCGCGCTCCGGTGTTGGGTAGTGAGTACGCGATCAAAAATTTGCGATTTTAAATCGGAAAAATAAGAAAATTCATAGATAATCCCCTTAATTAATTATAATTGAAGAAAAATTATAATAATTGAGATTTATTTGCTGAAAACATTAAAAAACCATCTGGCAACGCTCACGGAACGGGCGTAGGTCTAATCTATTTGCAAGTCCAGAAGACACTGCGGCGCGGAGCGGTACCCCGGCGTGGCTTACGCTTGCGACGATTGAGACAATTGAGCTCCTCGCAATTCAGTGGAGTATGCAAGAGTGAGATGCGAATATAGTGTCGCGCTTCCCGCATACTCTTCCCCTATCGTCAAGACGAGGGACTCGCAGCGTTTAAATGCGAATTTGTTTTCGATCTTTACAAAACACCTACGATGTAGTCGATAAATTCTGATTATTATTAATATTAGACGACCTCCGTGGCCTGGTGGTAAGGCACTTGTCTGCCGATCTGGAGGTTGCGGGTTCGATCCCCGCTGGAACCCAGATTTTTTTAAATAGGATTCTAGTCTGGTTTTCACTTAAGGCTTATAAAAACATCTTTCTGGTTGGTTGGAAGAGATTGCCACGTGGCAATAAACTCGCCAATTAAAAAAAAAAAAAAAAAAAAAAAAAAAAAAAAAAAAAAAAAAAAAAAAAAAAAAAAAAAAAAATATTATTTTTTAAATCAATGCGTAAATATATTATGGAGGAATACCTAAAATCTTAACCTTGTATTTATAATATTTATAGAGATATTGATGGTTATTAGAAGCAACGTGTAGAAGATACCCAACACAGGGAAGGAAAGGTTAAACAAGTCAAGATATTATTATTATTCTTCCAAGTTCTTGCTGGGTTATTTCTTCCAGGCCATCATTATGTTAGTAAGGTGTCAGATAGTCATTAATCACGTTTTCGCGAAAAATGCACTTGGTCACTTTCTCTTGTATGACGACGATATGTAAGTTTTATAAAATAAATAAATATATTTTTTGTTACTGTTTACAATTAATTTTGTAATATGCAGATAACTCCTGACATCTGAATAAAGATTGACTAGGCAACTTACTAAATAAACATCGCAGAGTTCATAGAGCCACAAGTTATAACAGCTGGTCGTTGCAGATGGGAAGTCGTAAGATTTGAATCCATTATTTGTGATGGAGACGGCGTTTGCTATTTTGGAAAGCATCCACTTGTCCATTAATGATAAATCACTGGCGGCAACTGGTGTATGAATCTGCAAAATAAACATTATTATTTATTTTCAATTATAAATAAAACCTTTTAAAGTTGTATTATACAGTGAAACTTCAGTTCTCAAACAACTCGCATCTCGGACAATTTGGTCATCTCGCATCTCGGACAACACATTGTTTTAATTCGGTTCTCAAACATACATTGTCAATGACAACGTTGTCATAATTCAGAAAAAAATTAACCTCTAAACGAGCATAGCCGTACGGCGAACCATTTTTTACCTCAAGAGAGTATAGACGTACACAGTATGTCCAATATTTTTATTTTGAAGACATGAATTTATCCATAAAACGGACATGGCTCAAATGCTTTTATCTATTCTATTATTTTGTATATGGCGGCCGCAATTACGTTTTTTATGTTACTTACAAAATCAATTTTTTATTTTACTTACAAATTCTCACTCACTTTAAAACGCAGGCAAAAACAAACCTCATTGGAGAGGTTTTTAGTGAGACAGAAAAAAGAGACAAAAACCCAGAATGACAATCACCTGATGTTTTTATGAAAGGTCGACTCCCTTTCCAAACAATAAGATCTCTCCTCTTCTCCACCTGCCTCACTTCTACCTTCCACTCATGCCATCAGTTCTCCTCAGTACAGGTAAAGTGAACTTAAATTTTTAATTGATTTAACATATTTATTGTGTTACCGCACTGAGCATTTTTAGGAGTTTAGACTGGATTATTCCAATTTACATTACTTTATATGGGTAGGTTTTCTAACAGCCTTCTGGGAAAGATTAAGTAAAAAAACTAAGGTTCCACTGTATTTGTGTAAATTGTACAATAATTTTTTGTTAATTTAAAAAAAAAATAATAAATACAAATCAAATATATTTCTGATAAACAATTAATATAAAAAAATTATACCCAGACTGTATATTTGGTCAATCTTTGCTTGTATTTTAAATGTGTCGGTCGTGTACATACAATTTCAATTGTCGTGTATTTCGTGTGTCAATTTACATTTTTTTCATTTCTTTTAATTTTTCGTTGAATCCCTTCAAATAATGTCTCAGCAAAGAAAAACATTATCTATCATATCAAGAGAAAAGGAAAATTCTCAAAAAAACGAATAAACACGTTGGTTCACGTGTTTCGCCCGCGCGTCATTTGGGGATACCCATTACAACTTTGGCTACGATAATAAAAAATCGCAAATTGATTGAAAAAAGTTTTCCGATTTGCGTGATTATCTAAATAAAAAATAATTGAAAATTTTTTTTCTAGCCCCGAATCTACGTTTTCCCTCCAATTACGTTTTTTTTTATCAGTCCCTTCAAAAACGTCCCTTCAAAAACGGGTTTCACTGTACTATGTTGCTATCAATAAACCTATATTTATTTATTTAAAAAGAAAGGAAAACAATTACCTCGTACGTTTCGCCTTCACCAAAATACATCATGGCGAATTTGGTGGCATTCCAGAGTTTATTGCAGAAAAATCTATATCCTTGAACACGCAGAATATCCAGATTGAGGTCTCTGCCTTGAGCCATTGCACAAAGAGCGAATCTGTAAAAATAATTATTTATGACTAATCTAAACTTTGATGTTGCCTATTCCGAAACAAAGTGGAGACTTCAGTGTAATAAGATCTTGAGGAGTCATTATGATTGCTCAGAAATCCATGAATGATTCTCTTTTAACTAAAGGGTCTTTCAAATTGAGCGGTTTTTTTAATTTAATTATTTTTAATTCTTGAATAAAATACTCAATTAGCTTTGATTTCATAAAACTTTTTATTGATCATTGAAGTATAATGTATGACATTTAAACATAATAAATAATATCCGCCAAATTTCCACTTCTTGCAGCTCCACAGATGTCCACTCTTTTGTCAAAATTTTCGATGACATTTTGGCATAATTGCGGTTCTAACTCACCAATAACGTAAATCATTTCGTCCTTCAGCTCAGGAATTGATCAGGGGTCATTCTTATAGACCTGGATTTTCACGTAACCCCAAAGAAAATACTCCAACGGTGTCAGATCACATGATCTTGGTGGCCAATTAACATCACCATTTCCGGAGATTACAATACATAAAATAATTCAACAATTTGAACATGTTGTTGTATTGTATACGACTTCATTTTTATATATGTCATATATTACACTTCTCAAATGTCACAAGACCCAGGCAAGTTAGCGACGCCATCTGTGTTTTATCCAAGAATTAAAAAAACCCTCAATTTGAAAGACCCTTGATAACACACATTTGAAAGCACATCAGTTAAAACATTTAAAAATCACACCTTAAAGCATCAGTCCCGCATTCAGGAATTCCATTGGGGTAGTCTTGTTTTTGTCCCTGCTTGGCCCTCTCAATCTCCTTGGGATCCAAGTTGGAATCCAACAACTGCTTGTGCAGATCCTCTAGCGCAACTCCTCTGATTACATCTATTGGATCAATGACGTTTCCTAGAGACTTGGACATCTTCCTGCCGTGAGCATCTCGCACCATGGAATGCAAATACACTTCTCTGGAAGAATAAGGAATAAAATTTGATAAAAATAATATAATTTAATACATTCAATGCTACTATTACTGCTTCTACTCCTTATATAACATGCAATAAACAAAATGTGTCGCCTAATTACTGGATGTCTCAGACCAATCTCAATGTAAAAGGTTTACATACTTGCTGATTTATCTGCTACAATGTTGCATACAGGAGTAAAAAAACACAAACAACTTAGCGATTCCAAACAGCTTATTTATGGCCAAAAACATAAGCCAAGATTAAGGTCGTACAGGACTTTTATGACTACCCACAACCACCTCGAAGGCTCTCCGGATAGTGAGCGTGTTGATTCTTGGAGAGCTAAAACTGAAAACCTGTCAAAGTGCCTGTTAGTGGGACACCACCATAGGATATATTCCATATATCCTACCATAGGATATATGGAAATGTATTAACACGTTCACTGCGTATAAAGAGATGTTGAAAATTCGCGAATTTTTGAAAACCCATAACTTTGTTAAAAATCAAATTCTACTTTCTATTGAAACATCATATACAAGTGTATTCTTTCGTGTCTTCAAAACACATGGAACCGGCGACGAATCCTTATCGGGAGACGTTTATGAGTGCACTCAACATTCAAGGCTATTTTGTATGGACACGGGAGCCGTATTCGACGCAGTGAACGTGTTAATTGCCTACACACCCATGTCAGTAGATCATGTCGAAAATCTCTTCAGATGAAAGATTGACACAGAAAATCCACCACTAGGCATGTGTGGTGACATTCATTCAATGATGAACACCTGATGGTTTGTTCATTCAGAAAACCTGCTGAAAGGAAACCCTAATGTCATCACAGTTGCATCTTTCTGGGCTGATACAATATAGATCTGATGTCGATATGATTGGAATGGATTCGTTGTATAGGACATACTCGTATACCCCTACCTCACCACCACATTAGTTCTTACCGTTTGAGATTTGAGTGAAGTGTGGTGGTATATAGATATCAAAGAAAGAGTAATGATTGAATCAAAGAAAAAGTTTAAGAAAACTATTTCAGTTTTTAATCCTATAGTAATAATATGTTACATTTATTAATAAATTCGTATGGTGTTCTTCAACAATTCTGAATTAGTGCTGCAAACATCTTGAAGAGGGTGGCCTAGAAATAGCATTGTCTTCGGCCCAATTGATTGAGTTTTCAGGTTTGGAATCATTATAATGGGCACATAATTCCTAATTTTCCATTATATTAGGTAAAGCGGAAAGAAATGACAATTTTTTTTGATGCGACAAAAAATGGATTTAAACAAAAACTATACAATATTATTCCGTTAAATAATTACCGTTGTTACCGATGATTTTCCTCCACAGAATAGGCAGTTTTTTAATACCTTATTCGTAAAATTCTGGCGGTTTTACGGTAAAATATGACTCCAAGTGATTTCGGAGTTGTTCGACACTCGTAGATTTTTTATCTCGAAGCGAATGTTCCATCGACTTAAAAAGATGGTAATCCAAAGGTGCAATATCAGGTGAATATGGTGGATGCTGCAGAACTTCTAAATCTAGCTCTCTTATTTTGTCCTGCGTAATCCTTGCTGCGTGTGGTTTTGCATTATCATGTTGTAGAATTCTTCTCTGATTCTTTACTAAAACTGATCATTTTTTAAGCAGTTCTGCCTTTAATCTTTCGAATTGGGGACAATACACATCTGCTGTAACAGTCTGACCAGGTTTTAGTAATTCATAATGAATAACTTCCAAAATATCCCACCAAACACAAAGGAAAACGTTTTTCAGAGTCAATGTCGGCTGAGGGGTAGACAGATGTACCTGATTCGTCGAAAACCATTGTTTTTTGTTTTTTTCTCTCCTCGGATTGGTGTGAAGGACCCACTTCTCATACCCAGTAACAATTTTTCTAAGAAACGGATCAGTTTCATATCTGGAGAGTGAAGATGAACAGATTGTTATTCGTTGTTCCATGGCCGTTGGAGAAAGTTCGTGTGGCTTCCAAATTCCTTGTCTATTTTGTTTTCTGAGCCTTTTCAAATAGTTCTTCACTATTGATCATGGACAACCGATATCTTGTCACAATTCCTTGATAGTTTTACGCGGATCGGACCTCACTAATGAGTTTAAAGTGTCATCATCGATTTTAAGAGGTCTTCTTATTTTTGGTTTGTCCTTCGATTCTCTTTCACAACTTTCAATTTTTTGAAACCATCTTTGGCACTTCCGAGGATTCAAGATGTCTCTATAAATATCGCAGATGGTCTGGGTAGCTTCTTTTGACTTCAATCCTTTATCGAATAAAAACAGCATAAAATACCGCAAATGTGTCTCTTCAATCTCTGGCTTTTGCAGTTTTGTACTTAAGACCAAAACCAAAAATAAATATCAAAACAGAAAGGATATTAATAGAGCTTCAAAACGATACCAACCACGACGTATTAACCCAACGGTAACTGGTGGCAAACTGGTTTCAACGTGACGCCTAATGAAAATTGTCATTTCTTTTCGCTTTACCTAATATATGCCATTTCTACCACACATGGACAAATAACAATGACTTCATTGACACAGTATTAACTGGGACTCATTTTTTTTATTTTGGGCACCATCGGGAATCAATCTTGAAACTTTTACGTGGAAGACAAGCATCTCATCAACTAGGTCACTGATTGAGGTTAAACTTACTTGAATGGAAGTTGTCCCAGTAACCTCTGGCCAAGGAATACCATACGGGCCACCCAAAAGAAGAGAATATCATGACCTGTCTCCAGTAGAGAGCCAGGGTAGAACACCTGAGCAAAAAAACAAAATTAATAATAAAAAAATACACAACTTCTATCTTAACTCTTTAAATCTCAGCATATTCAAAAAAAATTGTGCGAAATATCCCAAGCATTTTTTGGCAAAAAAACAGTAGTTTATACTTTATTTTTTATCTCAATTAATGTTTAGTTTTAAAACCTAATTTTTTGTGGAGACCTCCCTGTAGAGTGTAAAATAATAATTAATTATCATATTTCATAATAAAAAATATATATCAAAGAAAAATGAAGTGAGAACGAGTTATATAATGTATTAGGCGAGTCAGATTATCGTGAATCTGAAGACGAAAGACTCTTCTATAGTGAGGATGAAGAAGAACCAGTTTCAGACAAGGATGCTTCAGATTCGGAAGATGAATCGGGTGAAGGAACATTTCAACCACCGGGCCAAGTAATGAAGAAGTAGTCACTGTCCAGGATCCCACACTCGGCAGCTAGTGAATAGGTCAGGGACCTCCAAGACTCCTCTCAGACTACAAGGAAGAAACTCCCACTTTCCTTATAAAATTCGTGGCAATGCTCGTGAAAAAAAGTATGTTACCAGAAAATGTAAGACCAAAGGCCTGAACAAGAAGTGTCAGTGGGAACGCAGGATATGCCAGATATCCCTAAATAATGAAGACTGCTTCATTGATTTTCATTGTAAAAATGATTTTTCCAAATAATTGTGTTTTTTTTATTTCATTTTATATTATTGTGTAATTTTTTCATGTGTGAAGAAAAAATTACAAAATTATAATTGAATTTTAATTATTACTTCATTTTTGACTGCCTCCAGACAAGTTAATCAAAATATTTTTTTTGTATCTCATATAAAACTATGAATTCAGTTTATTATTGTTGAGTAAGTAAGTCTTTATTTTTCTCAAACCAGACTCCTGTGTGATTTCTTATTAAATTTTTTATTTGTCATTTGACTAGAGAAATAGACAAAAACGTGCTGGTTTGAGTGGGTCAGTTTCAGTTTTAACATGGCGGTTGTCAAAGGATTAAATATGGTACGAGTATGTCTCAATGTTGCCAAAATATGACGATAAAACGTTACTTGACTTCCATTATTTTTACAATAAAAAAAATTTGCCACAATGTTCCCAATCATTGATAGGTGCCGCGCAGATTCAATTTGTTTTTTTAGTGATCATGTAATTCGTAATTCAATTTTTTTTCTGAAATTCGATCCTCTGAATTTCGAATTAACGAACTTTTACTGTATACATTTTCTGAACTAAAGTTGAAAGAAACAATTAAAATCTAAATATGCACCTGCAGGTCTTCAGTCTTATCAGGCCATCCGAAGATAGAGAATGGGAAGAGGCCGGAAGAGAACCACGTGTCCAGCACGTCTTGGTCCTGCTGGAGTTTGATTTTCGAAGGGTCAACATTGAATAGCTTGGCTGCTTTTTGCAAAGCCTCTTGTTCAGATCTTCCCGTTACCCAGTTATCTTCGTTACCAGCACTCTAGAAAACAAAAAGTTATAGATTTTTACGTAAAAGCGTAAAAGAACCAACAAACTACAGTACCCGGCGGTAAGTAATACACATCGGGTTTAAGAAAGAGATTGTCGGCCACAACAAGATTGTTTTTAAAGGGAGGCGTAATAACATAAAATTTGGACTCTACATAATGTATTTTCTTAATTACTGATTCTATTCTCTTCTCTTTGGTTTCAAGTGCAATTTTAATAATGATAATATCACAATAAGAATAAACTACACACTGCAAAACCATGCAAAGTTCTTAAATATAAAATACAAAACTTCACTGACAAGCAATTGATTAAACTTGAAAAATAAAAGTTTAGCTACAAAATATAACAACATTGCAATAACAAAAAGAGTAAATTAAACATTAATAAAATGGGAGAATTAATTGCTACACAAGACAAAAGAACAAAATATAGTCATGGAAATTTAACCTTATCGGTTAATTTGTGATATACAAATTAACATAGTGGATAGTAAATATCATTTGTATATATATCTGACAATATTCATTGTGACAGATAAATTCAACACCTCAACCTAGATAAATAGTGATCCAAAAATGTCATGGCTAACCACGACAAGCCATAGAATACACTCTATAAACTCCATTACGTACAATCCCTTGTAATTAAAAATGATTATCAGCTATCCTATGGATAAATGAATCCTGTGCTTGTATTCATTTTCTGTATGCAAACTTGTGCTCTTGACAGATAGTCTAAAAATTGAACTAGTTATTATCTGATAACTTAGCATGAATGCTATTCATTAGATAAAGGGCACTGACTGAAATATACAATATTATCATTTAAAATATGATTCACAGAGGTGCTAAGGAGTGTGTGGTAAGCAATTTAGGATGTTATTAAGAAGATTGAAAGCTTTGACGTGAGGTACGTTAGCTAAGTTGATAAAGCGGCTATCTAGAAAGTAGTAGGTTGCTGATTCGAGTCCAGTATATATCATTTCTTTTCATGTGTTTTTTTCTTTAACGTTTTCCATTATGTTTCATACTCTTCTTTTCTATATAATAAATGTTGCCAGTACAATAATTATAATTCAGAAAAGACGACAAAAATAAAAGTATTAAAAGTAGTGCACTTCGTCTTGAGAGTAGCTATAAAGTACTATTATTTACTTAGCTGCTTCAGTAGTTTACTACTTTGGTGGTACTATTTTTCAAAGTGCGTGGGTTGTCCAGAAAGTAAAGAACGTTTTGGCATAACTAAATAAAAACTAAAGATATCAACACAAAACTTTATTTACAAAGTCACAGTAAGTACCTTACTCTATTTTTCAATGTAGTCGCCATAACTGTCAAGGCACTTATTGTAACATGGAACCAATTTTTCAATTCTGATGTTATACTCTTCTACCGCCAAAGATTTAAGCTAGGATGTCACTTTTCTTGTTTTAGGTCTTCATCGTTCGCGAACTGTTTTCCACCCAAAAATTCCTTTAGTTTCGGGAATAAGTGAAAATCACTTAGTGCCAAGTCAGGGATGTAAGGAGGATGTCCAAAAATTTCCCACTTAAGACGTTGAAGTTCTCGCTGTGTTCATGCTGATGCATGAGGCCGCGCATTGTCATGAATCAAAACCACCTTTCCCAACAACATTCCACATCTCATGTTTTAGATGGTGCGTCTAAGTCGTTGAAAAGTTTCACAATAGGCCTCTGAGTTTATTGTGTGTCCTCTTGGCATAAACTCCACGTGGATCAAACCGTTTCGGTCCCAAAAAACTGTTGCCATCACTTTTCTGATGTTGAGATTCGGTTTTTATTTCCGAGCACACATTTTTTTGTAGCCAAGGTGCTCTGTCACTATTTCATGTAGGAGCGATCGTGAAATTTGTGGGAAAGATTCATGTACTGTGCTTAAAGTTGCCTATAAATTTCGATAGGCCGAACATTTTGTGCATTCAGCAAATGAATTATACTACGCATTTCACATTTGGTGGGATTTTTGATGAGTGCAGCCATTTCGAAAGGTTACAGAACAAAGACGCACGACCGTTCAGCAACAAAACTCGGCTCGCACTGAAGCGAGGGAAGGAGCTAACTGGCGCGCAAACGATCGCGGTGGTAGGGGATCGGCGCATGGCGTGGTGCGCAATCGTTCTTTACTTTCTGGACGCGCCTAGTAGCTTTAAAAACTAATAATACAGCATGAACAAAAAAAGGAAAAAACACAAAGCATGCAAAGTTCAAATCATATACATTGTGCTCGTGCTGTAAAGTATCTATCACGACATACTGTTGATACATCTGATGCCAAATTGTTTTGTTTCCTTCTATGCCTGTACCTGCGTTTCCTCGGCCTTTTGTTTCTGACTACAGGCACTGGATTTATAGTCTGTTTAAAAACAAATATAAAATTCATAAAAAATTGTTTATAAACACAATCTAAATCATTGAACACTTTTCCGATTTTATACAATATAACTTATAAACATATATACAGACCATCAACACCTTTCCCTTTTGAGGTAGGCCGGGAGTCTCCATTACTCCCTATCTACACACAAAGCATTTACCTTGTCCACATTCATATATCTTATCAATTTATCTAACCACAAATTCCTTAATTAAAATATTTCCATCTCTTAAATATATCAACAAGACAGTCAGCACAACACACATCCCCACATGATTTCCATTTAAAACAACATTTACAGTTGGGTTGATGCGAAAGTTATTGCTATTTAACATTAAACTTAACATTACCATTAACATGGGGATTTTTGTCATAAAGCATACTTTTTTTTTAAAGGACACTATGATTTGGCCAGTTATTTTTTCATCTTTGATCTTGTAACGCTAAACCCTAAAATTGCCAATGGTAAAAAATAAAATTCATAGCCGACATTATATGTTATATGAATCTAAATAAGGAAGTAACGTAACTAATGCACCTTAAATTATCTGTGAAGTGTAAAAATGTAAAAACTGGAACTTGTCATTTTTAATTTGACAAATTTCATTCTGGAAATTTATCTTTAGAACATGTCAACTATATGAAAGAACTCAAAACAACCCTTAATGAGTTTTTCAATCTAAAACCTGAAGATCTTTATAGGGATGGAATATATAAATTGACTATTTAGTGTGTGAAAGTTATATCTAAAAATAAAAAAGCTTCAACATTGTTATTGACTATAGTTCGGAAATTCTAGGATGAGTCCTGTGACAGCTCACAAATTTGCCTCAATACAACCTTATGTAATCATCATCATCATCATCAATGGCACTACAGCCCATTGTGGGCCCCGGCCTCCTCCAGCAGTCGTTGCCATTCCCCCCTATCCTGGGATGCATTCCTCCAGCCCCTGATGACAATCACGTTTGCATCATTCTGCACCCCATCCATCCACCTAAGCTTTGGTCTGCCCACGCTACGTCTTCCTTGGGGCTTGGAAAAGAGTACTTTGTTAGGCATTTCCTCTTCTCCCATTCTTGCTACATGCCCCGCCCAACGTAGCCTCCCAATTTTGATGTATTTTATAATGTTGGGCTCTTTGTATATGCTGTATAACTCCTCATTATATCTCACTCTCCAAGATCCAACCTTATGTAATGTATTTACCTAAATAACTTGCTATTTATTAGAATTGAGACTTATATTAAAGTTGATAAAATAATTAAAATTACTGAACATCGTTACAAGGTTGTATTGGGGGAAATTTGTGAGCTGTCACAGAACTCATCCTAGAGTTTCCGAACTATAAACATTGTTTCTTTTAAAATATTAAGTAATCATAAATCTTCTGCATTTGGAAAATACATGCAATGTCTTCTCCAAACAATTCACAGCATCCGATATTAGATTCAGTAGCTCCTGCATGCCTCCAGATAACGCATAATAAAAATTATAAAACAACATCTTATAAAGTATATTATTTATAGTTAAGGCATTAACATTGTGGAGGTTCAAAGTCTTGTTTGTGCTCCCCTGATGATGAGGTGAAAGCCTTGAAACTGGTAGGGTTATACCATTACAAAAAGTGGAACGGTGTTTGATAAAACAAATTACAATATCTTATAAAGTGTCGTTTAGAAAGCAAACTCTCTTCAAGGGCACTTTTATTATTAAAAGAACTGAAATTATTATCAATCAAATATTTTTACAATTTCAAGTTTTCATATGTAAAATAATCAACCAGATATCCTTGTGTTACAGGTGTGGCGTTCGTATGCGCGGTCAATGACCGGCGAGACGACCTTTGCATACCTTAACAATGTGAAACAAACAAGTGCAAGGTCCACACGCCGGTCATTCAACTCACTATCAATCTGAGAGCGCATTCCACGTCAAAACGAGAAAGCAACACATCTGTCGCGCCGATTCCCAAAACAGAATGAATACCCACATCGTATTGTAAATGCAGAAACGAGACGGCGGTATATCTTGCGCGCACTCCCGCACACATTCAGGAATATTATAAATACCGACGTCTGGCAATAAAATTCCTCTTTACACATTCCGATTTCAACAAGTTTTATTTACTAATAATCATCCTCATCATCTCTCCTAAACAGGTTTCACGTATGAGATGATCCCACAAACCGACTAAAGACCTGAGGGTCTTGCAGCCCTTAAGCTTCCAGCAATATCTCAGCAAGACAATACTCAATTGTTCATATGCTTATTACCATCATTAGAGTATATGTCACATTTTACACATTCCCAAAGGGCTAAATTTATATATGTTATACCTGGACAGTGCCGTCTTCATTAAGTACGGTAACTTGGTAGGCAGGTATCCGATGTCCCCACCACAGCTGTCTGGACACGCACCAGTCCCTAATTCCCTCCATCCAGTGGTACCAGGTCTTCTCGTGAGCTTCGGGAATAATCTTCAGTTCACCAGACTTGACAACCTTTATAGCATTCGCAGCCATCTCATCGCATTTTACATACCTGAAATATATTATTAAATCAAACAAAAAATAGATACATACATACTCGTACATACCATCATGTCGTTTCCCTGTCAGGGTTAGCAGAGAGGAAAGAGCAGACTTTGCTAGTGATACAACTCCTACGACTTCTCAAATTTTTCACATTTCCTTCTTGCCAAATATCCAATTTGATCCAACCATCAATTTCTTAGTCTGTCTTTCTCTTACACACCTGCCACTCATATTTGCCCTGTGTATAAGTTTTATTAGTCTTTCTTCATTCATTTTACACATCCAAACCATCTCGGAGTGCTCTTCTTCATCTTCTTTAATCCATCAGCCTTAAGTTCACATTCATCCTTAATCATTTTATTCTGTATTCTATCATATATTGTAATTTTTCTCAGTGCATGCATTTCTATAGAATTTATCAATTCACTCCCATACTAAAGTTGTTAAAATAGATACTTGCTTAAATTCAACATGCCAATGTGCAGAAATGCCAACATTTTAGTCGCATGTTACAAGACTAACTACATTGCTTGTTGTCAGCAAATTTAACTAAGATATTTTTTTATAGCTGTTAATATTCAATACCATATTTGATTTGTCAACTAACCCATCTTTAGATTCCTTATGATTGTTAATTTTACTATTTTCAATATTATAATACGTGTAGCATTAGAGAATTGTGGTACATGACCATAGACAAGCACAAAAATTACATATATCATCGTTGTTCTGCGAAAAGCATTTAAGTCTATTTTTGCTTTAAATGACTTTTTGATACCATTTTACTTAAAATAAAAATATCTACACATGGAAAAAACATTTATGTCCAAAAATTATATGGTTTCGCTGTTATGAAAAGATAAAGTCATATAACTTGATTTTACATCGCCTTCTGAAACTTAAATTGCATTTATCTTAAAACTCAATATTTGGACTTAAATGCTTTTCGCAGAACAACGATGATATGATAGATCCATTTAAACTCTTCTTGAACCCATATAAATTGGTTTTGGAAATGATCTTTCTTGACTTTAGTATTTCAGTGAATGTAACAGGATGATTTGTCGGAACGTTGATTTTTTGTCTAATTTTATTTTCTTACATTGTTGAACTAAAGGTCACTCAACCGTTTATTGGTATAAAATTAAAATATCTTGACTACATTCAAAGACTTCACAAACAGAACACATGTCTACTTCATCTCAGCTGACACAAATTATTCTTAAGTTCTCAAAAAACTATAATTTTAAAATTGGATTCCAAATTACCATTGAGGTTTCATAAGTGGTTCAACAACATCCTTAGACCTACTGCACAGTGGAACCACCATGGCATTATCCTTAGTTTCCTTGTAGAGTCCCAGAGCCTGGAGCTCTTTAGTCAACTCACGGCGACAATCGAAACGTAACATACCCTGAAACAAATTATTTTAGCATTATTACAACATAACTTATCATCACCTTATATGTTCAACCAGGAACATACATGTGCCGTAAAATATTTCCATCCAAGTCAGTTTACATCCCGATATTCGACATCCTCCTAAGTTATGCTAAGACTATGAATCTTCTCATCCCATCGCAACACTATTTTATGTGCAGAATGGGCATCCATTTCGTAGAGTCCCTAGCAGGCAATAGATCATCTATTCAAAGTCTCACCCTTATGGGAGTGGTTATAGGTAGTTACTGTGTCCTAAGATGAACCATCTAATTAACACTCGGTCGTACCACCTGATCCCATCATCCTTCTAAAGTATTTGTTCTCGCTGTTATCTTATGTGCTATTAATGTTCTCAATCAACAAAATGATTGATATAAACCTTAACAAAACCATGAAAAGTCTAAATAATTTGTGAACATGGTAGGAAAATATATGATAATTACCGTGAATTTACCACAGTCTCCAATGATGCGTCCTTCACCATCAAGAATAGTGATAAATGGAAGGTTGTGACGTTTACCAACTTCGTAATCATTAGGATCGTGGGCCGGTGTTATTTTTACAGCTCCTGAAAATCACAAATTTGGATAAATATTTCAATGAAATATCTAAATTCTAATGTACACCGCCATAAATAGCCATTATGATTGCAAATGTCTGCCGAGAAGAACATGGTATTAAATATTCCAGTTAACAAAATACATACCTGTACCAAAGTCCATTTCCACCATCTTATCACACACAATTGGCAACTTTCTCTTGCAGAATGGATGAATGGCAAACTTCCCATGAAGGTGTTTGTAACGGGCATCTTCAGGGTTAACAGCCACGGCCGTATCCCCGAGCATGGTCTCCACTCGAGTGGTGGCCACCACCACTTCTTCATCACTACCCTCAATTTTATAAGCAAATGAGACCAATACTCCAAATTCAACCTACAAAACATATATATTATTATTACATATCAGAAGATCTAAAGAGACTTTATAGTTCATCATCATTTAGTACTTTTCCTTTCATATACCCTTTAGTACTTTTCCTTTCATATACAATTTTTTTATTCAGACATAGTGAAGAGCACGTTCTGGAAATAAAATTGTCTTCTGAGGGGACCAAACAAATAAAAAAACTAAGTATATATTTTGAGATATACATATATATTTTGAAATATACATGTATATTTTTTTCTTTATGAGGCATTAAAAACATTGTATTGTATTTTATTTATTTTACACATGACAAGAAATATACATAATTAGCTAATAAACAACAGATGATTTAATTTGGATTCACAATTTTAATGGATCTGGTTTTGTTGCCCTTCGTTTCTCGAGTCTCCAGTAAACTAGGATTTTGCCTGTATCTCACTGAGGTACATTTTTATTATGGTTTTTAACAAATAAGTCGAAAAATTATGAATGATTTAAAACATGTTTTTTTTTGTTAGTTTTTTTATACTTGTTATATTTGTTCATTGTAAAAATCAGGGAAACCTGTAATGTGCAAAGAACTTTAAAAATATTATTAATAAATGGAGTTTAAAATCTTGTATATTCTTTGTTTTTGTAGACTATTTTTTTATCCATCCTATTGTCTAGCCTTACTTGCACTTGCACCCCTAAATAAAACCAAAATGGCAATTAAAAGATTAAAAATCACAAACACTAAATTGTTTTGCTCATTGATATTATAATCAACTTTGACTCAATGTGACGATGAAATTATCAAAGATGGCCCAATAGTCTGGTTTGTAAAGTCTAGTCTAACTAATAGTCTGGTTTGTAAAGAAAGAGAAAATAATATAGTAGATGATATCTGAAAGAAACACAAACTAATGGAAGATCAATTTTTATGATAATAATGGACATTAAATAAAACGTTTTCAATACCTTATTTTTATACCCAGGAATGGAAAGCATTGTTCTTCCAGTTAGTTCCATTTTATCCACTTCAATATCAGATATGGCTGATTTGAGCGTGCAAGACCAGTTGACAAGTCTGTTAGCTCGGTAAATATCTCCTTTCTCATGGAGACGCACAAAGGCTTCCGTAACAGCTCGGCACATAGAGGGATCCATAGTGAAGCGCGCTCGACTCCAATCATAGGATGAACCTAATGACCGAAGTTGTTCATAAATTTTGTGACCTTTCCTAAAAAAAAAAATATTTTAACAAAACTGAATTTAACATTAATATGGAGGAAGTCGTAACGTCCCTAATTCGCAGACAATACAATGCTCATGTCCAATAACATAGATGAGATGGCCAAGTTGTAAGAGAGTCGCCAACTAGAGATAGAAATAAACAAGGACTAAAGGAAAATCCTTATCGTGAACCGATTCAAGACTGACAAGTAATTCGTTGAGGAATTACAAAGAGGTCAACGAGTTAATGTACAGGTAACCCCCATTCATCGCGACCCCGGTGAGTGTGGATTCGTTATAACGCAGTATTTTAAACAACACTTGTCCGGCTTCGACACATTCCAGGAATCGTCATTATGTGTAGTTGCACGAGCGAGCTATCTTTTTTTTTCGTTCGCTCACATAATACACATGTACATATATACGTAAATTCACGAGCGCGAGTGAGACAAAATATGTAGCTATCAGAAACATCGACGAAGCGTGGAATAAAATCACCCAATATTGTATGAAGAGCGTTTGGAAAAGGTTGTTTAGAGAAATTGATGATCAAATGAATTACGAAAATGATATTCAAAATATCGTCGAAGATATTAAGTGTTAAAATAATCGAAAAGGCCCTTTCTCTTCACAATCAGTGCATGCAGTTGTTAGAAGAAAATTACGAAGATTATGAGCGAGTGAGTGCTGTAAAGCGTGGTTGTAATGGATTATTTGACGGTTATAGACAAATTTTTCACAATAAACGTAGAGAGGCCAAACAAGGAAATCTAGATTCTTTTTTGCAAAGCGGAAAAAAAATAATGAATTATATTTTATATGACATTGTTATTTAATGTTTATTTTAAAAATAAAACGTTTCTTAGAATCTTAAAATGATTTTTTTAAATCCCCCGTTGATCGCGGAATTTCGCTTATCGCGGGCATGTCCGGAACGTATCTCCCGCAATCAACGGGGGTTACCTGTACATAAATGTTCTTATTTCACAAAATGGAGAATGTTATGCAAAGATGGCATAATTCACTATGATAAGTGTAACGAAGATATGGATTAACCTGCCTATACTCGGAAGAACCAAAATCTGTCAAGTAAAATCTCTAATATTCTTCATAGCACTGAATGAAGTTGAAACATGTATGATGATAAAAAGGAAAGAAACATGATTGATTCCTTCGAGATATGGTGTTGGAGGCAGTTGCTCCATATCCCATGGACCGCAAGACGCACCAACATCTCTATCATCAAAGAATTAAAGATTACCGAAAGGCTTTCGACAACATCCAAGAAAAGAACCTAAACATTATTTGGGTCTGTTGACAGAAAGGACAGCGAAAGTCTTGAAAATCTAGTGATCACAGAACAATTGAGAAAGGAACTTTAAATGATACATTCAACATTGTCCATTGGGAAGGATGGAGACAAATGATCCACCAAGTTCCGGATATAGCAGAAGACTACGACGCTCGGCATTGAATATGCGATGAAGAAGATAGATTTATTCATCTAGCACTATTTATAGATTGGATTCATACAATCAAATCTACAATGTTTCTAAAAATGTGATACAAATTTGCAGTTAATGTCTACTCTGAATTACATTGAATTTAGACTATTATATCAATTCATGGTGGCAGAAAAGTGTGAAAGGAAAAGTAAATACGATATATGGGTGAGTAATGACAAATTAGTCAAATAATTCTGCTATTTAGGAAGTATTTTTTCAGGTGATGGAAGAGTTACAAGCGATATTGAATGGTGTATAGCGATAGAAAACAAAGTCAATAGGGCATAAAAATGTAAAGCACTCTGAGATGGTTTGGGCACGTGGAACGAATGGATGACAAAAGACTAACAAATATATAGTGCAAATAACTTACTCGTTTTTCCATTTCCAAACACGATTGACAAATTCTTCCCTCCCAAGATCATGTCTTGTCTTTTGTTCTTCTCTCCATATCTTTTTCTCCACCACAACCTGGGTAGCTATCCCAGCATGGTCACACCCAGGGTTCCATAATGTAGTCCGTCCATTCATTCGGTGCCACCGAGTGATGCAATCCTCCACGGCAGTCGTCAGAGCGTGACCCAGATGGAGACTTCCGGTTACATTAGGAGGTGGGATGACCATCATGAACTTGCCTTTTGGATTTGGGTCACGTATAGATTTACGCTAAAAGACAAAATAAGAAATTCTACTTATGTATATACATACTCGAAATCACTGAAAAGATTTAAAACTACGACTATTGTGATACATGCGGTCCTCGACTTTCGTAATTTAATCTTCATACAGTTAGCTATCTTGTACTTTTGCATTTACTAGTGGCTGAGTTTTATATATTTTATTAGCTATTTCTTACAGTATACGAGGTTAAATTATCAATATCGGAAAAATCCCACCACATATGTGAGCGCACTATGATGCAGCTACCCCCTCTCCGTTGTTAAGACTTTGAGTCAAGAATAAGAAATATGTTTTTATGTATCTCAACAAATTTTTGAATATCATGAATGAATATAATCTCAATGGAGAGTGTATATCACAAGTACATAAGGTAATTCATAGAGACACATCATGCTATCAAGAAAAGTGTTCAACTATCTCTTGATAAGTTTACTATAAAGAAAACACAATATGTGAATTATGCGAATAAATTTTTGTTTCTGTTTTTTTCTAAATGGATATTTTTGTGTGTACGTTGGTTTTTTTAGAGTCCTTCCATGGGTAAGATGCAGCCCTGGCCTTGGCTTGCTGTGTACTAATCTATGTATAAATCATGTCAACGTTATAATGTTTACACCATTTATACTTTGTAACATTTTTTGTTTTGTATTGATGTGCACTAAAATTTTTATTTGTATTTTTAAATGGTCGAAATTGACCATGCAATGTAAGAAAATAAAAAATAAAATCTTCAATGTTTATTTTCTGAAAGTTTTCTAACAGACATAAAATATAGAAAGAAATTAAATTTCATTATTTATATTAGTTTTAGAGTTCAAATTAAAATGAGTCCATTAATAAAATATAAAACTTACACCATATTCGGGCTGGAAAAAGCCCTGTTTCTCCCACCAGCTGTACCAGGCGGCTTCCACGTACTGGGGGCTGTAGGCCTCTGGCATTTGGCACAGTACATCCTTCTTCTCTCCGTCAGCTGTTTCAACTGAATACACAGCGCTTTCTTTGACAGCTTTTACTTTTTTCTAATAAAGAAATTAAAAGTAGACATTAAAAAAGTGGAATGCATTAACAAATCATAAATCCAAACATACTATTTTTGCTTTTTCTACATTCATACACCTCTTCATGCTCAATATCTTACTATACACACTTCTCACTTTTCATTATTTTAAAATCTGTTTGGTTCTTCCACACCTACACGTACTTCTGACTTGATTGTTCATTTAGTGATACTTTCATCAATCATTTATATTTTATGAAAAGACCAAAGCCAATTTTAATTTAATTAATAAAAAAATAATATATTTATTTATTAATTTATTTGACACTTTTATTGCAAATACAAATGGTTAGATTTGTGCCAGACGGCAATCTCTTCCAACCAACCAGACAAAAGTAAATGAAGCAAGTTACATGGTCGCAAAAAACATTCAAATGACAACTATCCTTCACAATGAATTCCATGAACACATACGTGAGCATATGCCCACAAACCCCACAAAGACGGACAATCATCCGAACATTCCTATATACTACATAAATACATAACATTATGCCATTTTCCTGTTAGAGTAGGCAGAGGATAGATGTCAAAACTTTCCAATCCCAACATACTTCCTACGCCTCCTCCATAGTCATACATTTTTTTTATATAGCTTCATGTATTGTATTGCATTACACTTCCAGTGTTTACAGTAAAACACAGCGAGCAAATTGCAATGAGGCAATCACTTTCAACCAGCCAGAAAGATGTTAAAGAAACCTTAGTGAAAACCACACTGGAATCCTTTTCAATTTTGGTTCCAGCAAGAATTTTTTTAATCTTGGTTCCAACAAGAATTGAACTCATAACCCTCAGGTTGTTACACAGTATACTACATCTAATGAAATTCTATACTACATCTAAAGAAAAAAATTCTATACATCTAATGAAAAAAATTCTATACTACATCTAATGAAAAAAATTCTATACTACATCTAATGAAAAAAATTCTATACATCTAATGAAAAAAAATCTATACATCTAATGAAAAAAAATCTATACTACATCTAATGAAAAAAAAACAATACTTAAACCTATCAGTTTTATAATAAAAAAAACGCATAATTATATCAAAATTATTATATTCATTATTCCTATTCCCTCTCAGATTCTTTTCAAAATTAAGAAGTTTATGATTATATCAAAATTCTTATAATCATTATTCCTATTCCCTCTCAGATTCTTTTCAAAATTAAGAAGTTTATGATTATATCAAAATTCTTATAATCATTATTCCTATTCCCTCTCAGATTCTTTTCAAAATTAAGAAGTTTATGATTATATCAAAATTATTATATTCATTACTCATATTCCCTCTCAGATTCTTTTCAAAATTAAGAAGTTTATGATTATATCAAAATTCTTATAATCATTATTCCTATTCTCTCTCAGATTCTTTTCAAAATTAAGAAGTTTATGATTATATCAAAATTCTTATATTCATTATTCCTATTCCCTCTCAGATTCTTTTCAAAATTAAGAAGTTTATGATTATATCAAAATTCTTATAATCATTATTCCTATTCTCGCTCAGATTCTTTTCAAAATTAAGAAGTTTATGATTATATCAAAATTCTTATAATCATTATTCCTATTCCCTCTCAGATTCTTTTCAAAATTAAGAAGTTTATGATTATATCAAAATTCTTATATTTATTATTCCTATTCCCTCTCAGATTTTTTTCAAAATTAAGAAGTTTATGATTGCACATTTTATAAACACTTTTTTATTTATTATTTTCATATTGAGAAAAATTTAATGCTTCGGAGTCGAGGTAGATATTAAAAAAAAAACAAAATATTATTAAACTTAGCATGAATTCCTATTAAAAATATAAAGCCTTTAAAAAATATATCAACACAAAATAAAACACTATACATGACGCAACACGATACATATTTGAGAAATTATAATTGCACAACTGTAAAAAAACCTTTCACTATTTGAGGTTAATACTCACGTCAGACTTTTCTTTAGGTGCCGCTGGGACTGCGTCTTTCTTGTCAAGTTTTTGCTTCAACTTCTCGAGTTTTGCAGCTTTTTTGGCTTCTTTTTCCAACTGTTTCGCAGTTTTCGGCTGTCCCTCTTCAGGGATATCTCCCGCTGACACCTCATCTGCCATGCTGTACAATTTGAAATGGAAATGAGCAATTGACAGTGACAGATGCTGACAACAGCGAGGAAAATATTGCCAAATAGAAAAATATACCAAAACTATAAACTAATTTTTCCTTATACAAATATGCATTCTAACTATTACAGTTTCACTGTCGGAGAACCCAATGGCCGAGGCCACACCAAAATGCTTCGTTAGGCGCTAAGCTAGATTTTACGTAACTCATATACTAGGTGACTTCATGCCTGGTCACACCAAAGTGCTACGCACAAATTCATTTGACAGTCGATAGCGGTTGAATCAACATATGATGCCACTCTCAAAACTAACCAATTTCATTACAACTTACCATCTTTATTTACTTTCTGAGCAGCTTCATTCCAAAGTGATTTTATTACAGGTACATTTTTATATAATTTACTCGATGGGTTTCACAAAGGCTTCATTTTATACACAGCTGTCATTAAAACTTCCGCCATCTTGTAAATTAACCAACACGTCTATTCGCTCGGAGATTCACTCGGTGACTAATCGTCATGCAAAGTGGCACGAAGCGTGCAGTGTGGCCACTGCGATAGTATGCGGTACGTTGGTTCGCTAGAATATGTCGCCTAACTCGCAACATAGCTCTAAGCATCAAGCGAGGCTCCTTCCTGTGTGGCCACGGCCAAAGAGATCTGATTTTTAGATTTTTTTAGCGCCACACACATCTTCCGGGACCATCCATATCCATAAATAATCCCATTGTGGTCCATCGATTTATCTGGCTTCGTGCCTTCTTTCTTTTGAAATTATATTCATTCGATCCAACTACACTTTCCTAATATGTTTTACTACACCTTCCACTTACATTTGCACTTTCAGTTTATTTTATTTGGTCATTATTCATTCATTGTCTTCGCACAAATCACATGTGAACAATTTTCCAAGTCTTTTTTAAAATGAATCCTTAGTTTTAATTCACCCTTGGTAATTGATTTCAATATTTTATCAAACATTAATGCACTACATAATTTTCTCAGTGCATGTATTTTCACAACATTTCTTAGTCTCTTCATTTTCTTTCCGCATCTAGGATACTTTTCTATGTTTAAGAGTTTTTACTTATAAGATGTCGTTATTCTAATAATTTATCACAGTACAACGCCGAGTATCAAGAACTTAATTATCCGTTAGTTGGATTAACCGTGTTTTTCGAGTGGCCCCAATGAACACGAAAAATTAGTGCTCTTCTGTACTTACCAAATTACTTCAAATATTGTGTGTTTGTTTATAAAATTTAACATATTTATGCAAAAAAGCATGAACTCACATTCTACCCATTATCTGTTGTTGAAGATATTGAATACTTTCATTAGTATTGTTTATTGAATACAGCTTAATTCATATTGTTTGAGTAATTTTGAAAGTTGTGTTTTATTTATTACACATTAGAAATTAAGATGCCTTCAAAAACTAAACATCTGTATAGCCAATCAAACGAAAAATAACTATGAAATTTCTCTTTGACTTGCTATAACTTATAATTAAACCTTTTAAAAAAAATTATCTTTGACTTGCTATAGTTTATAATAACATTTAAATTAAGTTAAGAAAAACATATTTTCTTGCTTGATGTTTGCTCGTTATAATATTTTCCTAAAAAGGGACCCTCCTTATTAATGGTCAGTCGGTCATCACAAGCGCCCATTCCCCGCGAAATACAACAACTTTCGGGGTTTTAAGCGCTGATTAAGCCGACCGGCCCGTGACCTACTCACGACGCCCCGCCCGCAAGTTCTTTATTTCCCTTGCGGTCGCGAACACGATCGGAGTCAAACTGAAACATTTTTCATACAAAACATATATCAAACATTTCAACAATTCAAACGAATATAGTATATTAAACATTACAATTATCACAGATTTACATATCATTATACCACATACAAGTCTCTCCACCTAATCACAAGGGGTGACCGCACACGTCTCATACACTGAGAATATTATATAAATATATCTAAGGTGTGACCCAAAAATGGTAGTAACTAGTGACGTAACTATCACATTAAGTTATAAAATATAACAAGTAATCAACGCAGTCAAAAAGCATGCACCATGTTTGTAGAATATGTTGATGAAGTGCAGTTATTGTAACAATGACTACTCTTTGTTAAAAATCAAAATAATAAACAATCAAGATAACATATTGTGAAAGAATTGAACATAATAGGCGGAAAATTTTCTAAATAAATATATACCAACACGCTATTTCTTTGTTAGGGTAGGCAGCAAAGAGAGAGAGTGCTAAACTTTCCTTTCACAACATATATTTTTCTCCTCTTATACATCCATATACCTTCTCACAGAACTCTACCTTTTTGTGTTTCCTTCTTTCAAAATATATATATTTTTTAATTATTGTTATTAAGTCTTTTTTCAATGAAAAACGAATTGAAAATATGTTTAAACTTGAACATTAAAAAAGTTAGGTAGAAAAAAAGAGTTACTTTTTTGCGCTTGTGTGATTTTCATTAGATTCTTAAGTACGTAGCCAAAGTATTCATAAAAATAAATTATAATTGTGTTTTACTATACATTTGAGCTTTTAAAAATATTAATTAAAAGAATTAATAAAAGTTTAGTTGGAAGAGAAACTATGCGGATGAAGAAGAAGTAAAGGAAGAATTCCATCATTGGAAAATCTGGTGATCTGTTGCTCTTTGCGTACCTCGATAAGAAAATGTCGAGATTTTATATAACTCTTTTATTTTTTTTACGTGTACAAAATTTTCCCCAATAATAAAAAAAAACTCATCTTAAATGGCAACAAATTTAGTTCACATAGGGAATTTCTGCTTGCGGGTTTATGGCTGTCTTTCACTGAAGTTTTGTTTTGCGGTCTATGTTCGTGTTACTTGTTTTTGATTATTTTCAGCATTACATGTCACCGGAGCAAGAAAACATACATTTACAATTAGCTACGTACATTTTGCAAACATTAGCTTTAAATTATGTCGAACTCACCACAATCTAGCCCTAGCATACTAAATCTTAGGCAGTATCGCTTTCAAAAGAAACCCAATGTGTTGGGAGACAGCAATAAAACGCCAGAAAAAAATGGATCTTCCTTTGGTAACAATGGTAAGTTATTAATTAATAACATGTATTTGTTGACAATACGACATGAACCACGTGTTTTTGACATTAGTTATCGACTTGTGGGACTCGCTGTTAATAAATGCGGTACGTTGTCCCAGCTGATCCGTTCATTCGTCTACTGTCTGTTACTTATGTATGTATTAATTCGCGCATGTGTCCGGTGGTACCGGTGTTTTCTCACTTCTGTCTGGACCATTTCAACGTCTATACTCATATCGATTTTGCGTCATAAACTCGCGATTTTTTTTTTCAGAAATTCTGATATTGAAAGTTTAGTTTCAGTATTGATACGTCAGACATGTTTAGTGACTACATTTTGACAGACGGAAATTTATAATTTGCCGTTAAATTTCGCGAATCATGCCCCTGAAATTATAATGTGCAAGACCAAACTTGGCAGACGGATTCAATAAGTGTTTTAAGAACATTAGATATTTAGTAATAACTGCATATACGACAATGAAAGGTAGGCTTGACTTGTCATTACAGCTAAAATGGCTGTTTTTTGTAATGAATATTAAATTTTTTTATTTTACACGTACCTGTAAAATATAAGTGTTATTATTTTGTGAATTTGAGTTACTTAATTTAGAAAAAAATGATATTTTCGTTGTCTTATTTAATATTTAAAAAGTTGTGTAATTTAAACATTCGTTACTTTGCTAAAATGTTTATGAAGTTTTTAATATACTAAAAGTGTAAATATTATGATTTGGATCTTTTTGACAATTTTTATTAGAAAACATGACCCACCTGCTTAGGACTGTCAGCTCCCATATTTGCAATATGTGTGATGGACGCAGGTGGTTAATACTAGTTGCTATCAGCTTTTTGTTCATTTATAGTCATATAAATATTGCTTTTCACAAACGTGATAAGAAAATACACATTAATTAATGTAAATAAAATAATGTGTTTTAGAAAATAGTGTACTCCTACATTTTAGCCACACAATTCAAAACTATTGGAGTTTTGGTTCATTGATATTTTTCTAGCATAGGAAATGATATCTCAATAAATATATTTGTCATTTTTACATTAAAAAAATCAAAGAATAACTTGAATGTATACAATAGTAAATTTGCTGAAAATTTTATTATTTAAAGGATATGATAAGTGCATTATGAAATATATCTAGTAAAAGGTTTGAAAATGAATGTAGCGAAATCAAAGGTTATGATTGTAGAAAGAAGTGTAGTAAAAGTATGTGCGATGTATGGGTTATCTCAGAAAAAGTGAAGCAGGTTGATGAGTTCTATTATCTGTGCAGTATGTTTACGTATGATGGGCGAGTTGAAAGGGGCATTGAAAGAAGAGTAGTGGCAGGAAACAAGGTAAACGGAGCACTTGACGTTATATACAATAACCACACAATATCGACAGTAGCAAAAGTGACAATATGTAATAGTGAATTGGTGCCCAGCTTACCTTGATGTATGGAAGTGAAATATGGACTTGACAGAAGAATTCTACCATATCGCAATCCCATCTATGAAAGTATCTTGAGATCAAAGATTCGTCGTCAAATGTGGATATCTCCAGATTATTTTCACTTAAACAAAAAAATTCAATAGATTGCTAATATTTCAATATATTTGTAAAGACAACATATTTGAATTGAAACTTTCAATGATAAATGTGGAAAAGGGTGTTTTCTTATATATTTTTTTTAGTTATTGGAATCCTAGTATTAAATCAGTCAATTTCTTGGTGAAATTATAGAAATAAATTATTTTACTTGTTTGTAATTTTTAGATAAAGAATATTTATATTTGAATTTGTTCACTCAAATTTACATCACTTAAAACGTAGATAAATTCAATAAAATATACTCCATACATTTTTTTTAAATCTACATTACTTTTTAATCAATTGCGGGAGTATTAATTAAGTCATCCCTTAACCCTTTGTACTCCTTAATTATTATTTTTTACCTACCACCAACCCCTTAATTAATTTACAAAATAGACAAAACAAAGGAGTCTCAATAAAGTGTTGTATTGGAACAGTGTAGAGTGCGTAATTATTATTTTTTTTGTTTATATTAAGTAGTAAGGTAATAAATAAATATAAATGTATATACTCAACAAATTTATTTATTAGAATTATTTATAATTTATTTATTAGAATTATTTATAAGTATGGCACTTTTTAAAATATTCTCCCGGATGAAGGCCGGACTTTCTGTCGCAAGTATCACAATAGAATGTAGTTTATTTTCTCCTTCCTTTGACCTTCTCATTGGAACACACCATAAAATCCTTGTGTTGTTATGGGTAAAAATAAAATGACTCTTCCCATCCAAACGCTGGACAGTATCATCTGTGGACAATCGGCCCGGTTTTTTCGGTTCAGACTCATCAATAATTTGTTTCTAAATTTTTTATGTGATATTATTTACATATTTTCCTTCGTAGCATATTCATTGAATAAAATGTATAAATTCACATTACATCACAAAAAACACGAAATATTATTTTCCAAGACATACCGCACTTCTTTTTGAGGATACAGGCACTTCACTACTGATAATAGTAGTATAGGTACTTGAATCATATGGCCAACTACCTGCAAACGTAAAAGTAACCCTTGGACTTTGAATTCGTAGAATACCGCTGTGTATTGTTAATTACTGCGCACTACAAATGACTGTGTTGGTCCTATTACAATAATAATAACGATATAAAACTGTGTAGGAAGTCGGAATAAGACAAATTCAATCCCTTTTTAAGTGTTACAAAGTATTTGAAAAAAAAAAAAAAAAAGATTTAATAATTTTAGAAATTGTATTAGGAGTTGACATAAGAAATACGATGTCAAACCACACTCGACATAGGAGTGCAAAGGGTTAAGCATGGCAATTTAACATGTTTTTGAGCTGTCGATAAAACACCTTTTTAACATTTTAAGATAGATCAATGTATGTATATGTCAACCATTTACCAAAGTTGAATACATGCAAATAATATGGTTTGAAATAATTAGTAATTGAGTGAAGGAACGTAATTGAGTGAAGTACAGAACGTAATTGAGTGAAGGGTATGAAGATGGATTCTGTTTTTTTTATCTTCAATATTAAGGAAGTGCCCTTTTTTTAATGTTCCGATTTCTCCTCCTATACTTCTTGTATTAAAATATTCAATATAATATTTCATTTTTTCTTGTGATGTGGCTAATTATATTGTACGACTCGCTGTTCTTTGTATCAGTTGTATAAGGTATTTCAGAGTGTTGTAATGTGCAGTTTGGCATTTTGACAACGTCTCGACAAAAACTGCAACGTTTTTGTAACGTTCGCATCATAACCCAAATCACCTGGTACAACACTAAGAAAAATCTTATGAAACTGGCTAATTATATCTATAAATACTTTTAAAGTATGTTTTTTTAATCTATCCATTGACCTATGCAAAATATCAATTTCTGAAAATTCATTCCATTAACTTATCCCATGTGCAAATATCTTTACTTACACACAGGTTGAGGTCTCATTATCCCAATATTTGTTTTTAAGAAATGCATTGAAGAATAGTAATTATTTATCCACAGTTTTTTGGAGAAAAATAATTGTCATCAATTTTTTTGAGAATTGCACTGAACAACGTAACTACACTATTTGAAAAGTTTTTCACTGTAATTTAAGTCACTCTGATTTTTAGTTCATCATATTATTAACTTGGTACATATTTGAATAAACTTGTGCTTTATTTATTATTTATTTAACACTTTTATTTCAAATACAATCTGGCGGGCTTATTGACAGGCGGCAATCTATTCCAACCAACCAGACAAAAGTAAATGAAGCAAGTTACATGGTTGCACAAATCATTCAAATGACTATCCATCCCCACGAAATCCGTAAACACATACGTGAGCATATGAGCTCACGAACCCCGCAAAGACGGACAATCACCCGAGTATTATTTTTCATGTAAAGTGAGATATCATCAATCAAAAGAAAAGGAAGGGATGGTGGACAGGAAAAGAAAAATCAGGAATGAAATACGTTATTTTACTGACTAGAAATTAAGAGTTTTTTCAGTCGCTTCTTAAAGCATGTCTAGGACGGAGCGAGTCTTATACTCTATTGGTTTGTAACTGATTCAAGAGTCTCACTGCATGGACAGTAAAAGAGGACGTAAAAAAAGAGGAGCGGTGAACTGGAAAGGCCAATAGACAATCTCTGTTTGAGCGTAGCGCTAATCCATGATTGGTGAGACACTGAAAATTTTCGGCGAAATAAGAGGGGGTGGCGGGACAGTTAAGGATATTATACAATAGAGACATGTGAATTTGGCATCTATTTCTAACATTCAACTAGTTCAATGCCTTCTGGTATGAAGTTATATGATTGTACATTCCTAGGTTGAAAATAAATCTTAGACACACATTTTGAAGACGCTGTAATTTGTCCAGCTGTTCCTCTGTAACATCCAAGTATCACTGTATCACATCCAACTATCACTATGCTTCACTGTATATAAAATACTTTGAACATTTCTAGCCATTGCATCATCCTCAACAATGAATGACAGAGCCCAGCCGGTTTACAAAAGAATCCGGCCAATGGACTCGGAGTCAGAGAACGAATCCTCACCGGTGAAACCCCCCGTTCCTCAGATAGTGGATAAACCCGTCCAGGAAAGGAGGTTTAATAACATGGTGGAGATGTTTCCAGATATTAGCAGTTTGGTAAGTTCTATCTATTCATTCTCCTCTTAACAGTCGGATTTTTAACGCGCGACGTAACACAATGACGAACTGTGAACGAATAAATTCTATACGAAAATATATTCCATTCGGAGAAAATAAGTTGAAACAAGATCTGCCCAAACGACGCTCGGGAGAAACACTCCCAACAAGTCGAAACAAGATTTGCCTGAACGAGGCTCAGGCTCGTCAGTATAAAAAGAAACTTCGTGCCCGAGTCCCGCTCGGGCAAAACTGTCAAGTGGTTAAGAGGGTGACAGTGAATTGTAATTTATATAAAGTGTTATAGAAGCTATTCCTAAGAGAAAGCTGACTTTCTACAATTGGAAATCTATGAAAGTAAGATAAATGCAGCAGAAATGAGAGAAATGAGTAATGGAAAATTATATATACAGTAGACTCTCGATTATCTGGGGTCGCAAATTAACCTAAGAAAAATCTTTTTTTTTTTATATTTCGAAATACAGCCCAATTTTCATTTAATGCTGTTCAATAATAAAATGTCACTTCAAGAGTACAATACTCGGCGGTAAGTGATACACATCGGGCTTAAGAAAGAGACTGTTGGCCATAATTGGCTAACTTCGGCTTTGTAGAATGTCGTCTCTGTCATTCATACACGTGTTCCATTGCGATTTGTCGGTCGTTGTCAAGCATTCTAGGGACAGAGACAACGCTCTACAAAGCCGATTATGGCCAACAGTTTATTTCTTAAGCCAGATGTGTATTGCTTACCGCCGGGTACTGTACTTTGTTTTTAATGGTATTAAAACAGGGAAAATATAGCTTGATAATAATTTCAATACCAGGATGTTTAATAATTGATAAATCTACTATTGCCTGGTGTTAGGCAGATATCCATATCTACACCATAGTAATGGCATAGAATAAAAAATACAATTAAGGTTGATTAAGATCCCCAAAAACCCCCAGCAAGATGTCTGCCTCTGTTAAACAGGCAAAATCTTGACACACACAGCACTAATTGATGATGCTTTACTTTGACCTGGTGTTTCGGGTTCGATTCCCGTTTAGTTCCAGTCTGGCAAATTAGTTCTTCTAGTGACAATACTTACGAGCACAAGAAATCTGTGAGTGTCGTTACGACTTTACATGTGGTAGTATTTCTAACATGTCCGATGGCGAACTGTGGGTTTTAGACCTTTTCCAGTGGTTTTAAACCGCTGGAGACGGTCACACTTTTTAATATCTTCAATTTGGATACGAAAAGCATCATTCTGAACAATAAATGAATTGTTTAATCTACATTACAGGTTGTGAAATCAGTATTATTAAAACATAATTGGAACGAAGAGAGAGCACGGGACGAGTTGCTCTCATTCGATCCAGAGCAAGCCGAGATTAACAAGAGTGTCAAGCCTAAGTTCCAAAATGAATTCCTCAACATGATAAAGAACGGGAGCCACACAACTCTACAGAAAGCCAAGCCCACCATTATCTATCCCGCCAAAAGGGCCAAGATAGGCAAAAGGAGAGACAGTGGCTCCGATAGTGAATATGAATCAAAGAAACACAAGGATCAGAAAGTTTTTGACAGGTGAGTCAATATACAAAGGTGATCAATTTATTTCTATGGCATCAAAGGGTACATCTAATTTGTTGTAGCATCAATTGCCAGGCATATATGGCTGATTTGCCTCAACAAGTGTTTATCTGAGTGTTGTAACATTACGTTTATTAACTCAAAAAATTGCTTAATGATAATTGAACAGCACCGGTACAAATACTGTAGAAGTAGGTGGAGGGCTGCTGCTCAATGCTCGGAGATTTCAGCTCACGGTGAAAAGTAGTAGGTAGTGCATGCCGTCATAACTTGCGAAATATCACAATTTTCACAAGTTTTCGCATGCATGGGCTGGCCGACTTTTGATAAGGAACATTTTCAGTTACGGTCGTGACACAGCACGGATCTCAACAAACATAAAAAATATCATATAAAAAGTATCAAATAACAGGAAAACAAACACATCATATGTTTTATGTGACGCATATGTCCGATACAATAATGAAAAGACAATTAATTATATACCGCCGTTTATAGAACAAACTCTCCTCAAATGCACTCTAAAACTCAGGATTCAAACCCACTCATAAATTTTGATAAGACTTCGCAAAAAAGATTGTCTTTGCCATCCATAACTCGGACACTAGGGGGCAGACCATTTCACAGCACAGAACCAGCAACAGCAAAAATTCTGTTATAAAACCCACCCTATCGTATTGATTTGGAACAACTTACTCGACTATCAAACCCACTATGTATTATTAAAGGTCAAAAATGTTACGAAAAGAAAATAAAAATAAACTGAGGGGAAGGATACGAAAATGACAGCTGTGGCCATTAGATTGGGTACTTTCCCACATTTGCATTTGTTTAGAAAAACATATTTGGTAAGAAAACAGCAGAAAACTTACCAAGGGAGAATAAACTACAAAGAAACCTTTGTAGATGTTCCTATATGTGATAGTAAAACATTCAACATTAGGTTTTGTGTAGTGTGCGAGTATTCAGGGGTATAAGGCTACCTGTGGCTTCGGTCATATATTTTCTTTCAAAAAGGGTAAAAAAATCATGCCAGTTTACTCCAATCATCTCACTTTGGTGTGTCATCAGATCCTATGCAGTGGTGTGGCCGGTGAGTTTGCTGATGTGCAAAGGGTTACTCACTTTAAAAAAATAAACTACCTGGCACAGATTCGCTTTCCAACTGAATTGACCTTGGAATGGCGAGGGAATTCTCGACTACGAAGCCCAGCAATGAACGAACGAAAGTGTGTGTGTTGTGTTCATATATAATCATAAATACTTATCAAAGTTCCTCCCATTCTCAAAGATACTTATAAAGTTTGTAAGCTACATTGATTCAAAGGGTGGTAAAACCATTCCCAATGTTCACTTTCTTTTTCTTTGTGCTTTATGTTCAAATTCTGAGTTGGAGCGCCCTCGAGAAGAGTTTGCTTTGTAAATGACACTATATAAATTGTTCTTTTATTATAATAATTATTATATATCATAAAATATTGGCATTCATGTCAATGACTTTGATCACTCTAAACAGGGATAATGTTTAAATTTTTTGTACATACCTTCCTCCTTCTTCCTGGACTACTTGCTCTGGAGAAGGAGAAAAACAATTTTTTCTGGATGACGCACGATATGTATTTGATCAATTGCTGTTAATTTTGATTTTTGGCAAATCAATCAGACAGCAAACATCTATTAAATTAGGACAGTTATATAATAAACCTTTTAGTCTAGCACAGACGAAACCAGTCTTCTGAAGTTTCATAAAATTACAAAACAATTTCAAAATAATAAAAATTATTAATTTGTGACTATACTTTTAGGAGAGCAATTCTTTTTTTACCATGTAAAAAAAGTTATATTTGCATTATAAAAAAAAATCAGTGTGTACTGCATGTATTCTATTCTGAGAATCTTATCTCTAATATCTTTTAACTATTTATACATCTAGCTGATAACCTAGAGGTGTATTGCCAAGTGGCAATCTCTTCCAACTGACCAAAAAGATATATTTTTTAACGAGGCCTCAAATGAAAATGAGAGAGCCCTTTTTAAAATAAATTCAATGCCAGCGAGAATCGAACCTGTAACCCCTAAGCCGGAAGATATGTGTCTTATCAATTAGGCCATGGGAATCATCTTGATTTGTTGTTCGTTAGCCATTTCTTTCAAACAATTGACAATTTTTTCATTATGAATTAAATAAAAAATGTTTGTACGTGCGAAAAACAGACTATGACAAAATGAACCCCAACAGAAGATTGTTTGGATCATCATGTCTGACGTCACAGTCCTTTGAAAACTTTAGCATGATGACATGATGAACCAGTCCTCTCTAGGCTCCTCTATCAAACTCACTCCATTTTATGAGACCCAAAGTTTCTACGCCCCTCATCACACCATCAAAGCTTCAGTCGTACAATGGTTCTCGTGGATTCTTGAGTTTGATTATATTCTCTCTTCGTTGTTCATTAGTTCCAGATATATAATTTATTAAATTAGTGACTTTAACTAATCTCTCTCTCCCTAGCTCCATCCCAACTCATTGTCTGCGAAGACTGTTGGGGTCAGCTCTCCTCGTCCTCGGGTTGTATGCTCTTCGTTCCCCAGGCCGTGCCTCTGCATCAGGTTATCTTTTTGCACCACCCATGAATTCTTTGGTCTTCCTCTGGTTGTTATTCGAGGAAGATCCATGGAGATTGCCTGGTTCACAATGTGATCGGGTGCTCTGCGTCCAACGTGCCCATACCATCTCAATCGCCTCTCCTCCATCTTGCTGTTGATTTCTGTAACACCCAGGTTTCCACTAATGCGTGAGCTTCTTATTTTGTCTCTTAGGGACACACCTGCTGACCATCTTTGCATGCGCATTTCAGCAGTTTCTAGTTGCCTAGAGTAAGAGGTATATATCGTCCAACATTCGGAGCCATAGAAGAGTGCGGGTCTGACAATCGTTTGGTATACTTTTCCTTTTAACTTTACTGGCATTTTCGGATCACATAGAACTCCCGTCATTGATCTAAACTTCATCCATCCCACACTAATTCTATGTGTTACATCTGCTGCACATCCTCCATCGCTATGGATGAGTGACCCAAGATACTTAAGGGGGTATTCTAGTGTAGAGACATGAATTTCGCCCGGTTTTTGAAGCGCTGTAAAAAGGAAACAAAAAATATTTTTACAATCAATTTTTTTATCATTTGTTTATTGATTTGTTGTTCATACATAAAAAAATTAATAAAAAAAAAAAATTAACAAAGTTACAAGCAGTCAAAGTGGAGGGTCTAAATAAAAGAGGGTGTCCTGGCGTGCATCCTACCAACCCTCCTGGTGATCTGAAAAACAAAAACCAGACGGATTCTTAATTATTATAGATGTCGCTATCGTTTCACCCTTGGATAAGTTAAAAAAAAACTTTTTTACAAAATGGCGGCAGTTTGAAAAAAAAAAATTTCTTGTTGTATATTTTTTAACAATTCCGAATTTTTAAAAAATACTAAATGAAAAGTTATATTTTTGGGCAAGGACCACACGATGAAGAGATGTATAAAGAACATCCTCTCCAAATTTGAAGTAAATCGGTTTATTAGAACTCGATATGTCCTTACCGCCAGCTCGAAAAAAGAAGTTTCGAGAAAAACGCGTTCAAAGTTTTAAGACAAGTTTTCGACAATTTTACTTATAGAATGATACAGAATACTTACATATTTTTAATCAGCGATTCCTGCTCCATATAAAAATCCTTCCTCTACTTCAAAATACTCATTCTCCGATGTTCTCTGATGAAGACGAGCAGTTCTACCCTCCTTTGACGCCTCTGAAGTCCGGAATTCCGAGCGTTCGATACGCGCTTCGTCCCGTCTCGCTGCAAAAGCATTAGCTTCTGGGCCAATCGTGATTCCCATCACAGCTAAGATTTTTAATATGGGTATATAACCTTCATTAAAAATACTAACTGCGAAGAAAGTGGCAATTTCAATCGTCTTCAGTCCAGCGTGAATGTGCTTCGGAGCAAAAGTCCAAATCAATGAATTCAACGATTCGTTATTATTTTGGGTTTCAGAACCCAAACATCGTTCCAATAAAGAATCAGCTGATAAACTTTGATAAATTGGTTTTATTACTTGTATAACGTTATCATTTAGAGGAGGATTTTTGTGGTCAAATTCGTCAATAGTGCCGTCTTCTACTGCTTTCTGATACTTGCACCAACTAGGTGAACAATTCATGTGTTGAGGATTTTCGTTAGTTGAAATTTTATGAAAGTAGGTTGCCCACACATCTCTCTTCATGTCTTCAACAGAATTTGGATTTCGACAAATCGCCAAACCATAATATAAAGATAATTCATTGATTAGCTTATCAGTGAGTTTACCAGCGCCTTTGCCACCAATACCGTTATTATCTTTTTTGGCTTTACGTAACCGTGAACCCATGCGTTTCTGAACGTGTCCAACACACTCCTTTTTTTCTACCACCGGATTATCATTGTAGGGGTTAGTATCAAGAATGCCTTTGAAAGTTTTTGAGTCACCATCTCCGATATATCGGATATATTTGGCATTATGCTTGGTTTCCGATCTCCCAAACATTTCAACAATCGCATCAACTTCCATTTTTCCAGCGCTTCCTTTATGATTTATGGTACATACTTCTTCATGCTCTTCATACCAATCTCGATAAGCTTCGATGTCATCATTTTTTTTGTGTTTCCATAGATTACACCCTTGACAAAAACTTGATTTTACTATCGTATCAACAACTTTTTTACTGTACTTGCCGATGAGCGTAGTAACACCAAAGAGAGAATTGAAGCCTCGTTTTTTCCACGTGCCATCGCCAGAAACAGTCAAATGATTAGGATTAGCGTGAGGATCAGACTCTAATATTAATTCCTTTTCTTCTCTTACGGCTTTTGAGATAATTTGATCGTAAACTGCTGAAGCGGCCGTGTATAAATTGTCAAGACAACTGTAGTATGTACCAATAGTCAAGCCTTGACAAATGTCCATCATACTACAAAATATGTTTATACCTTCCTTTCCAACTCCTAGCAATCTCATAGCTGCCACAATTCTTCGATTTACTTCGAATGCTTTATTTATAAAGGGCGATGATTGAATATATCGTACTTGCTCACACTCACATTGTAAAGCAATTTTAAACCCTAACCCACGAGCAGCTGCACGACTAAATTTTATCTCTTTTTTACATGTAGAGCACAGGATCAATGTTGAAAGCGTGGTAAAAACAGAAAAAAATTCTAAAATACAATAACCGTAATTGTTATTAATTATAACTTCCTCATCTTGCGAATTTTTTAATTTTGCTGCAGATGCACTAGTGAAACTAATTTCTTCTTCTACAGTAAATTGATTACCTGAAAATCTCCTTTTTTTTGATCTGCATGGCCGTGCAGAACTGAATTTCGAAGATTTTCTATCCATTTTACAAAATTTACAAAATAATTATTACTTAAAAAATAAACACGTTGTCAGAGCTAGCACAGCACTTCCACTCAGTATAAAAGTTGCCACAAAAGTAACTCAAAATGAAACTAAAAGAACAATATTCAAACAAGACCAGTTTCTATGACCTTCAATGAAATATAGATAAGGAATACAATAGATAAGGAATATAGAGAAGGAATACAATACAATAGAAAAGGACACTCATAAGTAAGGGGCTCGGGAACGCCCAGCGTCTTTTGTCAACTTGTAGCAATCGGACCGGAGCGGAGCCGATGCCACGTCACTAAAACGGCTATAACTTGTGAAATAATAGGAATATTGAAAAATCCTTGTAAACGCATATTCTTGAATGTCTAAACTTTGGAAATATGAAAAAAAAAATTTTTTGATTTTTTCAAAATTCTACACTAGAATACCCCCTTAAAGAAGTCACAATTTGGTAATGTTTCTCCATCCATTTGCATTACGGGAGTGACAGCATTTGTGTTCTCGACTTGTTCTCGACAGTTGACTTTAAGTAATATTAATCTTCAATTTATTTTAGTGATGATGATTCAGAAACAGAGGTATCCAATGATTTATACGGGGACAAGAAGAAGGTATTTGAGTTCCTGAGTAACGCCAAAGTCACCGAGTTGCAACAATTGCAGGGATGCTCTATGAAGAAGGCCGAAGTCATTATGTCTCTACGCCCATTCAAAGGATGGGTGGACCTGGTAAATATTGCTTTTTTTTTTGTTGGTATAAACAGATTCTATTTTTCCCTCTATTTATGCGGGTAATTAATTCCAGGAAAGTGAAAAAATTGATAATAATGAAAAAAACTTTGAGTTTCTGAGTTGAAGATATGAATAGAAAATGTGTACCAATAGACAACAATGTTATTTAAACTATGGCATTGAGTCTACATCAAGACTTCAAAAAGGATTCCTTTCAAACCAGTACCAAAAAGAAGCCATTTACTACAAATAAGGGATGGTTGCATAGGTCTAGAAACAAAAATTGACTGAAAACCATTAAAATCACTGATGTTGCTGCCTCTGCCAATCAGGGAGCTGCTGGCTCATTTCCTACACAGTTTAAGAAATTGGTTGAGGAGAGCGGATACGATCTAAGGCATGTCTTTAATTGCTACGAGACCAGCCTGTTTTGGAGGAAAATGCCAAACACAGTACAAAGCAAAGCAAGTACCTGGTCATCAAACATCGAAAGACAGATTAACTCTTATACTATGAGGCAATGCTGCCAGATACATGCTCGGCATTGTCTACCAAGTGAATAATCAACTCGCTCTCAAAAATAAAAATTACCTCCCCGTGTAATGGCAACATATAAGAAAGCTTGGATGATATACAGTGAAACCCCGTTTTTACGTTTTTGAAGAGACTGATAAAAAAAACGTAATTGGAGGGAAAACGTAGATTCGGGGCTAGAAAAAAAATGGAAAATTATATTTTATTTAGATAATCACGCAAATTGGAAATTTTTTTTCAATCGATTTGCAAAATTTTATTATCGTAGCCAAAGTTGTAATGGGTATCCCCAAGTCATGCGCGAGCGAAACACGTGAACCAACGTGTTTATTCACTTTTTCGAGAATTTTCCTTTTCTCTTGAATCGATAATGTTATTCTTTGCTGAGACATTATTTGAAGGGATTCAACGAAAAATTAATTAAATGTAAATTGACACACGAAATACACGTCAATTGAAATTGTATGTCCACGACCGACACGTTTAAAACACAAGCACTGATTGACCTGCCTATACAGTGTGCCTTCCTCTGATTTGCTAAATTTCCCACCAATTGTATCGTATTACACGACTCGTGTAACCTTGACCATGAGCGCTGCAGCTGCAGGTGCACACGTGTCTATAAATAGAAACAACATATTTCTGCTTCCTAATATTCATTTCAAATATTTTAAATCATCGCGCATTTAATTAAATATGTTTATAAATTGATTTGCATTTTAAATATTTCAAACGTAAATTGCGGGAAATAAAAACGTAAAAGCGGGTACTAAATGTACTAAAATAAAACGGGATTGTAAAAATTGAACGCAAATAGCGGGAAAACGTGAATTCCGGGCACGTAAAAATGAGGTTTCACTGTAGTTGTGCTATTTACAATTGGTTCAGTAAATCTTTCATTCAATTTATTTTTCATTTAAAACAAAAATGAAAGTTTTCTATTCAAAGTTTTATTGATAATCAACAATGCACCTAACCATCCTGCATCACACAGGTATATATAAGAACATTAATAACAGAGACAAGAGCGTTCAGTGAATTGACAGAAAATCCAAGCATTCCAAATAAACAAGCATTCCATCATATTTAAACAATTTTCATATTTTTAGGTAGATAAATTCCAAGAGAGCAAGTACTTAAACACAGACATCTTGAATGCCACCCAAGAGCTCCTAGTGACGAGAAACAACATCCTTAAGCTGATGAAGAAGTGCACATCATTAGCCAACCAACTAGAAGCTGCAGTGGCCACAGGAGGCGGCATGCGCACACAGCCGACTCTTCTGGATCCCAGGTACTGTTATTTTTTTTATATAATTTTATTTAATATCACGCCTCTCTTATGTGCACATCATTGCGCCGTGTCCCTTACTGGGTAGGCAGAGAGAACAGATCTCCAAGCTTTTTATCCAAGCACACAACCTTCGCCTCCTCCATATTCATACATCTCGTCATTTCCCTATCGCAATAGACAGAGGGAACAGATTGCCAAACTTTCTTATCACAACATACTTCCTACGCCTCATCCACATCTAAACATAATTTCTATTACTTTTTACCTTTCCTTTCAAAATTTCATTCACTTGGTCTAAACATTTTACGTTCAATTCATAATATTGTTTGGTTTGAGTATTTTACTCTACTTTTAGTGCCTGTTAGTCCGACTTTGTTTTCTATCACAACTCACCGTTCAATTTATCTTTCTTCCTTTTCATTGTCTAAAAACATAATTCCTTAAAATTGCAATTCTTCAACTCGTAATCTTTCATTGTTCAGTTTACTTTTCTTTTCACCTTTTTCAATTAGACGCATTTCTACAGCATTTATTCTGTTTCAGTCTGAAATTAGCTCCATACCAAATGGTGGGCCTGAACTGGCTGGCAGTTCTGCACGCGCAGAAGGTCAACGGTATCCTGGCTGATGAGATGGGGCTGGGGAAGACAGTGCAGGTGATAGCTTTCCTGTCGTACCTTAAGGAAACCAAGCAGGCCACTGGGACACATCTTATTGTTGTACCCTCTTCTACATTAGGTATTGTATCTCTTCCCACTTAATTTTTATCTCAATCCATCTCTTCTGTTTGGATAGAACAGATTAAAGATAGTCCTGTTGGACTTTTAACTTTGTCAAATCAGTCATCAGAAATCTTTCTCTTGAATGCCATCCCTTAACAATTCCAAACTATCCTTACATTATTATTGTATATTCAATCATTGCTGAATATCGTGCCCCCATGAGAGCTTTTGATCATTCCTCTCGATCGATCTCTACACACTGATATTTAGAGAAAAGAGATCCAATAATAATAGCAACAAAAATACAATTTATATAGCGCTGTTTAGAGAGCAGACTCTCCTCAAGGACGCTCTAAATTTCTCTAAATTCAAACCCACTATTATTGACATATTAAAAATTATGGAAAATAAATAAGTTAAGTGTAAGGATAGGACGACGGTGGCTGCGGCCATTAACCCTTCAGGCCCGTATGACGTACACAGCACGCGCATCAAAACTCCCCACAGGGACGTATGACGTGCACCGCACGCGCACCAAAAATCCCACACAAGGGTGGACGAAAACAGTGCCCTGTTTTATCATCTATTTATTAAAGCAATAGTTGAACGATTTCGTTCAAATAACTCAATTACTATAAAAAATAGATTCAAGCTTTAGTTGTAAATACTTTTCTTTTATTCGAAGAGATCGCTGTTCGCTTTTATTTGAAGAAAGGCAAGCTAATATAAAAATACTTGCAAGTCAAATGCAGCCACAAAAATCTCATTGACTTTATTAACTACAATAAATGTTGTAAAAATATATAATTAACGTTTTATTTTGAAAACTAAAATATTTGTACACAAATATTGTAGGTATACTGTAATGACATATGTTATAGCCCAAGTGCGGCCCGCACTAATCCCCACGTTAAATATTTGGCCCTGTTACAACAAAAGGTTGCCGACCCATGATCTAAACTGATTAAAAAAAAGCATTCCAGTGGTTCTAAAAGTGTTAATTGAATTAAATTATGCTATAAAACCTTATATAAAATATTAATATCAATTTTACCTCTATCTCCATGAAAAAAAATTGAACGTCCCTGGGACTGAAAATATGTTTTAGTCATACGAGCCTGAAGGGTTAAATTAGGTAATTTCCCGTATCTGCATATGTTTAGAAAAACGTATTTGATAAGAAATTCACAGCAAAAAAATACTATGGAAAAATTAACTACAAAAATACCTTTATAGATATTCCGATATGCTTTAAATGTAGAGTATGTGTGTAGTGTTCATATGTAAATTTAGAGTATGTGTGTAGTGTTCATATTTTGATAAAACCTCCCAATAAGGGATGTCTACAAATACTTGCGAAAACTACACACGCCACCCATATTGCTAACACTAAGAGACAAAACTTTCTTTGCCATAGGACCAGAAATGGCAAAAGTTCTATGATAATATCCTGCCATATTGGATTGTTCGATGAAGACGGAATATTTCAAAATCTTTGATGAAGACGAACAATCAATTAATTCAATGATTACGAAGACATAGTCCTGTCGGACTCTTTAACTTAATTAAAACAGTACATCAGAAATCATTCTCTTAACCCTTTATAGGGCAAGTTTTTATTTTTGAGATATTGAGCTTTTTGCTGAATAAATCATTATTATGTGTATCAAATCAACTTTATTTCTTCGAAAATGTGTTTTAAAATTATTTTTTTTTTAAATGAAGCGGTCGCATATGAGACCTGTGACCAATGAATGTTTAGGTAATAATATCTAAGTTTAGGTTGTATTAGGAAATAAAATTCTTATATGAGATATAATGAATGGTGGGCTTACTTATAATACCTATTTACATTTTTGACAATGAATTGACCGGATGTTTAGATCGTTGCTACTGAACATGCAGCTAACTTCATGACGATCCGTCTTAAATAAGACCTCTGCCCGTCCACTACATTTGCCAATTTGACATTTGTGTTAGTTAAAAACGTTTCATTAAGAAAATGAATCCTTATAAGTATAACCATAAGGGTGGTCGCATATGCGACAGATTTCTGCTTATGCCCATTAAACGGTTAAATGCTGTCTCTCAACACTCAAAATATTTATACATAAAAAAAATAAACGAATTATTAAATATATGTATACACAGTATCACAACATGATGGCCCTTTTAGGTTAGGCAAAGAGAACACATCTCTACACATTCACAGCTTTTGCCTCTTCTACATCTCTGATTTCTCACTTCTCTCTGAGTTCAAATATTATGTGATACAGTTTTAATTCTAAGCATATAAGTTTTCACTTTCATGGATTTTTTTTCTAGATAATTGGAACCTGGAATTTGCCCGGTGGAGTCCTTCTATGAAGGTGGCCATGTACTACGGGAACCAGGAGGAGAGGAGATCCATCCGAATCGACTGGGCCAGAGGAGGGCTTAATGAAATTGATGTTGTTCTTACTACGTAAGTATTTCCTTTGTAAAAAAATTATCTTTATAAAATGCATAACCGGCACTTTGGTGCATGGCTGCACGGTATCACTGGGCTTTCTTGCGATAGGTCGTCGGTTCGAACCCAGGGCTGTCCTACTCCCCTTGAATGACAAGCATTTTTTCACCTAGTGTTTGGGGGTATAAAAATACTGATAACTTTGGTAATACCTATTCTTTCATTAAGACCGAGGCCACACCAAAATGCTTCATTAGGTGCTTAGCTAGATTTTACGTGACTCATATACTAGGTGACTTCATGGCTGGCCACACCAAAGTGCTATGCACAAATTCATTTGACAGTTGGGAGCGGTTGAGTCAACACACGATGTCACTCTCAAAACTAACCAATTTCATTACAACTTACCATTTTTATTTACTTTCTGTGCAACTTCATTCCAAAGTGATTTTATCACAGTTACATTTTTCTATAATTTGCTCGATGCGTTCCACAAAGGCTCCCTTTTATACACAGCTGTCATTAAAATTTCCGCCATCTTGTAAATTAACCAATATGTCTGTTCGCTAGAAGATTCACTCGACGACTAATCGTCATGCAACGTGGCGCGAAGCGTGCAGTGTGGCCACTGTGATAGATTGCGGTACGTTGGTTCGCTAGGATATGTCGCTTAACTCGCAACATAGCTCTAAGCATCAAGAAAGGCTCCTTCCTGTGCGGCCGAGGCCTAAGAGAAAAAAATATGGCAGTATGCTCCGATCGTCTCATTTCGGTGTGTGGATCCAATACCACAGTGTGTATGTTGGTATGCAATGACTCATTCACTTGAAGAAGAAAAAACACGGCACAGCTTCGCTTTCCAACTGAATTGATGTTGGAATGATGAGAGGATCCTTGACTATGATGCCCAGCAACGTTGACGATCTTTATAAAAATATTTCCTAAGTACAGAGATGAAACTTTTACTTATGATAAGAATTTTTGAATTTTTAAGACGGGAACCACCTGCATGGAAATAAATTGATTTGTATTTTTCAGATATAACTTGGTGAGCAGCTGTCCGGAGGAGCGCAAGATGTTCAGAGTGACACCGATGCACTATGTAGTCTTTGATGAAGCCCACATGTTGAAAAATATGTCTACTCAGAGATATGAAAACTTAATTAGAATAAAGGTAACTCAAGTTTGGTCTACAATTGGAATGAAATGAAGAAAATATCTATACAGGAAATAGATATAGAAAGCATTTTAATTTGCAATGTTATAGGGTGAAGGGGAAAAAATCAATAATTATATTGATTGTAACATCTCAAAAATATATAATACATAGTGGCGTGTCAGCTTGTGTCTATATTAATGGAAGAGAAGTCTAGATATCCGTGGTAATTGGGGGCCACTCGAGCCCGGATAATTGAAAAACACGGTTAATCCAAATTTAGTTTTTAGTGAGTCAAATATTTTAAGAGTTGAAAATGCTAGATAATTCTATTACGCAAGATGAGTACACGAACAAATTTCCTGAATGTTTGACAGATACATTCAGGAAATTTTTTCGTGTACAATAATGATACAATAATGTTTCATATTCCAGGCTGCTCACAGAATCCTGCTAACTGGAACACCTCTGCAAAACAACTTGCTGGAACTGATGTCTCTCCTCTGCTTTGTGATGCCCCACATGTTTGCCAACAACACCGATGACCTTAAGAGTTTGTTCCAGAAGAATTCAGTTAGTATTTTAGATTCGAATTTGTAATTTTTTTCATAAGAAGTGGAGGCATTGAAATAGCGTTCCATGAACTTCTACCATTGCCAATATATTCTGCTTCTCATATCCTTTATAATACTGAAGCCTCTTATATTAATCCTTTTTATCTTTAATTTGTTTTACATTTGATATTTAATACACTATCAATCATCGTCATTGCTGGACCTCGTAATTCAGGATCCCCTCGCCATTCCAACGTCAATTTTATTGGAAAGCGAAGGTGTTCCGTGGAGTTTTTTTTTTTTTAAGTGAGAGCCATAGCACACCAGCAAACTCACCGGCCATACAGCTCTATTAGATCCGATGCCATAGCGAAGTGAAGCGATCGGAGCGCCCCCACATGTTTTTTTCCCTCTTTTTTTTAAACAATAAATATGACCTTGTAGCGATCCTTACTCCCTGTGATCACAGCGCGAGCCGCTTGTTATTGTTTAGCGAGAACGAGACAGCGACATATCTTCTGTGCCTTTCTACAAATCATATAAATACGGGAGTAAGGATCGCTACAACCTTATAGAGGACAGAGCACTATACTTTCCTATCTTGACACACATCCTTAGCCTCTTCTATAGCTATACAGCGTCTATGATTTCTCTGACTTTCTACGTTTCCTTCTTTCAAAATAGCAATTAACTTGATCCAACTATACATTCCTTGATCTTTCTCTCATACGCCTTACACTCATATTTGCACTGTACACCTATTTTGTTAGTCTTTCTTCATTCGACATGCCCAAACCATCTATACCTACTCTTCTTCATTTTACTTAACACATCAGCCTTAATTTCACATTATCATACTATCTAATTTTACAGAAATCAGTAAGCAAAAAGACAGGGGAAAAGAAGGAAGAAGATGATGTGCCGCTGTTTGAGCAGACGCAGATCACACAGGCCAAGAGGATAATGAAGCCATTCGTGCTCCGCAGGCTCAAGCGCGACGTACTCAAGGATCTCCCCACCAAGACGGACCACTTGGTTAAGTGTGCCATGACTACTACGCAACAGAAGCAGTATAAAGAATTGATCAAATCTTTCTCCGCATCGGATGGCATGGTGAGTTTGTGTTTTCTATTAGAATTAACACAAAAGCACATACAGCAAGCTTCTCAAAATTACTTAAATTACTTTCTGTCTGGTATCCCACAGCGTAACTTTTCAGGGAGTATCGGGTCCTTAATGTAGCCAACTTACACTTCAAATCCATTCTCTGGCACTATCATCAAGAAAAAGTTAAAATGCAAACTCAACATATAACACGCATGGCAATTGATCAAATGTTCACAATCCCTAGAGTTAAATATTTTGCCCAAAGGCAATATGTTTATTTGGTTCTCATGCCATACAATGGGGTGCCGAATTCCATAAAGGCAAAGGTGGCTTTAGATTCAGGTTTATAAACTTCTGAGATTACGTTGAGTGTAAGTAGTTTTTGACTCTTAAAATTGTGATGACTTTAAATGACTTCTCACCTCTCAAATATGCATGATTTTTTTATACAGAGACTAGCAGTTGTTCTTCCTTCATCCAGACTGTCTCTAGGAACTAATTTGGTTCCCTTACAGTGTTAAAGTACACTCGTGAGAAAATTTAATGTAGTCATACTTTGATAAAAGAACTATCCTCTGGAGGGAGGAGGTACTCCGCTGGCACCTCTGGCGAAAAAGATAACGGTAGCACCGACAGAAGATCAGAAGGTTGACAGAAGATAAAAGGTCAGGACAGAGATAAAACTAAAAACAAATTGAATTATTTATACTGCAGGTGGTCTTTAAAGGAGTCTGTTATTACAGAAAATTACAGAATTCTGTATTAGTTTATAAACTTTGTAGGTATAACTGAGCCACTTCACCGAGAAACATGAGTTAAATTGTTCCTGTTATATTTAGACTTTTAATCATTAATGTTTTTTTTTTGTTATTTCATATAATTGGGTTACATGAAAATTCCATAAATAAAATAACACTTCAGATCCATGCCACCAATGAGCAAAGTGGCATGTCTATGATGATGGACATGAGGAAGCTTGCCAACCACCCATTGCTGCTGCGCTCCTTCTACGATGAGACGCGGCTGCGCAAGATGGCAAACTACCTGGCCGCAGACACCTTCTACAAGGAGACTAACTCCGAATACATTTTCTCTGACCTGCTTTTCATGTCTGACTTCCAAATTCATCAAATGACATTTGAATATAAGGTATGCTGTAGATTTTTTCTATATCTCGATCATTAAAAAATTGAGTTATTCTTTTACGAATATATTTATTTATTTAACACTTTTATTGCAAGTGCAATCTGGCGGGCTTATTGCCAGGCGGTAATCTCTTTCAACCAATCAGACAAAAGTAAATGAAGCAAGTTACATGGTCGCATAAATCATTCAAATGACTATCCATCCCCACGAAATCCATAAACATACGTGAGCATATACCCACAAAGACAGACAATCACCCGAATATTCTTTTTCATACAAAGTGAAATATCATCAATCAAATGTAAAGGAAGGGATGGTGGAGAGAAAAGGAAAATCAGGAATGATACTCGTTATTTTACTGAAATTAAGAGTTTTACTAGAAATTAAGAGTTTTTTCAGTCGCTTCTTAAAGCCTATAATAGTTCAACCTAGAACTCGTCTGACTTGTGTTGTTAGACCTTCATCATGATGGTTCAATGACATACAAAATTAAGAGATTGGAAATAGTGCTCTCAAAACAGAAACTTATAGTAGTCAAAAGGGAAGCCTCCTTATGTAGATCAGGAGGGTTCCAAGCCCCCCTGCAGATGGGGAAATCCACGGATGATAGTGAACACCTTCTAAATTACCAAGCTTTTTTCATGCACCATTTGTGTAACTTTTGCAGTTTGAACAACACTAGCACGATATTTTCTTCTTTTTCGAGCACTTCACGAAAATAAAATTTGTTCTTTCAATGCATTTGAGCAATGGCAGGGAGTGTTTCGTTTTCTTGTCCTACCAATTCAAGAAGTTTTAGCTTTGCACATCTTTACTGTCTCTGAGTCACCAGCGTCACTAGTCTTGCATTTCGGAGACATTATTATGGTTAACAGGGCTTATTTGTACACAAACACTGAGACATTGAGAGCGATAAGATCACGGTGGGAAATCGAGCGCGACTGATCACAGAAGTTAATCTTTGAGTCTTTGGTAGGTCTGCCTTTATCATTGGTGACACTATTTGGTCTAGTCTTGTATTTCGGAGACATTATTATGGTAAACGGGTTATTTGTACACAAACACTGTGATACTGAGAGCGATAAGATCACAGTGGGAAGTCGAGGGTGACTGATCACATAAGTGAATCTTTAAGTCTTTGGTAGGTCTGCCTTTATCATTGGTGACACTATTTGGTTTAGTCTTGTATTTCGGAGACATTATTATGGTTAACAGGGGTTATTTGTACACAACACTGATACTGAGAGTGATAAGATCACGGTGGGAAATCGAGGGTGACTGATCACATAAGTGATTCTTTAAGTCTTTGGTAGGTCTGCCTTTATCATTGGTGACACTATTGGGTCTAGTCTTGTATTTCGGAGACATTATTATGGTAAACAGGGGTTATTTATACACAAACACTGAGATATTGAGAGCGATAAGATCACGGCTGGAAATTGAGCACGACTGATCACATAAGTGAATCTTTGAGTCTTTGGTAGGCCTGCCTTTATCATTGGTGACACTATTTGGTGTGAGATTTAAATTTTTTTTTCAAGTTCTTAAATTTTTTTCATGAGAGGTCAATCATGGATAATAGGAGACTATTGTACTGTTTTTTCTCTTCAGGCTTATCCCCCTTAGTGGGTATACCAAATTCAAGTGAAAGGGTGAAGTATGGAGTATCCTCGAATCAGGTCTCATTGGGGCATTGCTGGTGTGGCTATATCTGTGGGACATCATCAGGTTGTTTTTAAATTCTACAATGACTGTTGCATCGTCAGCATAGCAGATGATACTAATTTAGTTGTGTCCATTCTGTAGCCTAATTAATGTGATTTAACTTATTATATTATATATTAACATTAGAAAGCAGGCCATTCCACACTACAGGACCAGCTACGGCAAAAGCTCTTATCATAATACAGTGGTACCTCGGGTTACGAACTTAATTCGTTCTTTGATTCCGTTCGCGAGCCGAAATGTTCGTAAACTGAAATTCATTTTCTTGGGAGGCCTAATGAGGGTTAATTTAATGCAAAATATATTTTATATATACTGTATATCATATATATAAAAAGCAAAAACGAAATTGTATCAAGAACAACGAATGCAATGACAAACAATGTTCACAACGCGCTCACCTGTAACCAACTATTGCGTAATGCGCCGTTACAACTAATTCGTGAGCCGAGGCATTGTACGCAGGTCGAGTCAAAATTTGTTCGGAAATTGTGTTCGTAAGCCGATTTGTTCGTGACTAGAGGCGTTCGTGACCCGAGGTTTGACTATACTTTAGTTTATTGAATTAATTTGCAATAACCAGTTTATTAGATGAAGAATAAATAGACCTTAAAGTTTTACTTCTCTCCTAAGGAACATCCCTCAGACAGATTCAAAAGATACAATGGAGACAACCCATTAAGGGACGTTAATACAAAGAGACAACATCCCTCAGACAGATTCAAAAGATACAATGGAGACAACCCATTAAGGGACGTTAATACAAAGAGACAACATCCCTCAGACAGATTCAAAAGATACAGTGGAGACAACCCATTAAGGGACTTGAATACAAAGAGACAAGATTTGAAATAAATCCGTTTGCAGCACTTAAAACCAGTGTAGACTTTTTAGAAGCAGACCAATATGGCATTATTTATGACTACCATATATCAATATAGCAGCTGCATTGACAACAAACTGAAGTCTGGAAATGTGAGATTCCCTGTAATGTTATCCCAGTAGCCTGTTTTTTACTGACAGATTAACAATTTACGGAAGAGCCGCTCAATGAATTGCCTCGGAATCGTATCCTTTATGAACTTATGGCATTATTTATGACTACCATATGGCAGTATTTATGACTACCATATATCAATATAGCAGCTGCATCGACAACAGACTGAAGTCTGGAAATGTGAGATTCCCTGTAATGTTATCCCAGTAGCCTGTTTTTTACTGACAGATTAACAATTTACGGAAGAGCCGCTCAATGAATTGCCTCGGAATCGTATCCTTTATGAACTTATGGCATTATTTATGACTACCATATGGCAGTATTTATGACTACCATATATCAATATAGCAGCTGCATCGACAACAGACTGAAGTCTGGAAATGTGAGATTCCCTGTAATGTTATCCCAGTAGCCTGTTTTTTACTGACAGATTAACAATTTACGGAAGAGCCGCTCAATGAATTGCCTCGGAATCGTATCCTTTATGAACTTATGGCATTATTTATGACTACCATATGGCAGTATTTATGACTACCATATATCAATATAGCAGCTGCATCGACAACAGACTGAAGTCTGGAAATGTGAGATTCCCTGTAATGTTATCCCAGTAGCCTGTTTTTTACTGACAGATTAACAATTTACGGAAGAGCCGCTCAATGAATTGCCTCGGAATCGTATCCTTTATGAACTTATGGCATTATTTATGACTACCATATGGCAGTATTTATGACTACCATATATCAATATAGCAGCTGCATTGACAACAGACTGAAGTCTGGAAATGTGAGATTCCCTGTAATGTTATCCCAGTAGCCTGTTTTTTACTGACAGATTAACAATTTATGGAAGAGCCGCTCCATGAATTGCCTCGGAATCGTATCCTTTATGACTGTATTTGCGATTCCACATAAACCATATGTTTTGTATTCCAGAGCATTGTAAATATGAAGATTCCTGATGAGTACATAGTGAGGTCGGGAAAGTTTGGTAAACTGGACGAGATGCTGCCTAAGCTGAAGGGGGAGGGGCACCGCGTGCTCATCTTCAGCCAATTCACCATGATGCTGGACATCATCGAGCCTTACCTCAAGATCAGGGGACACCACTATATCCGCCTGGACGGCAGCACAGCAGTCACATTAAGGTTTTTCTTTTTATTTGATTTTAACCTTTTCTTCCCTGTGTTGGGTATCTTCTACACGTTGCTTCTAATAACCATCAATATCTCTATAAATATAAGGTTAAGATTTTAGGTATTCCTCCATAATATATTTACGCATTGATTTAAAAAATAATATTAATAATAATCAGAATTTATCGACTAAAGATCGAAAACAAATTCGCATTTAAACGCTGCGAGTGCCTCGTCTTGACGATAGGTGAATAGTATGCGGGAAGCGCGGCACTATATTCGCATCTCACTCTTGCATACTAGACTGAATTGCGAGGAACTAAATTGTCTCAACGTCGCAAGCATAAGCGTAAGCGCCGGGGTATGCGACTGACGTTCCGCGCCACTAGTAGCTTCTAAGCTTGCAAATAGGTTAGACGTACGCCCGTTCCGTGAGCGTTGCCAGATGGTTTTTTAATGTTTTCAGCAAATAAATCTCAATTATTATAATTTTTAACTTCAATTATAATTAATTAAGGGGATTATCTATGAATGTTCTTATTTTTCCGATTTTAAAATCGCTAATTTTTTATTGCGTACTCACTACCCAACACCGGAGCACGCGAATTATTTTTATCACCGTAAGGGAAGGGTTAAAGATTTTGAAGATTCGATCCAATCCGTCTTAAAATTCTCACAACCTCATTCACATTGAGGGCTTCAGCATATTATTTTATATTGTCAACCCATAGCATACAGAGAGCGATGAAATGGTCCGTGGGCTATGAGCTGATCTGAAAAGTTTTTAAAATATGGTATTTTATCCTCATGAAAAATAAATTGATTTTTTTGGAAAAATAAATAAAAAGACTGATTATTTTTTCCAGCTTTTTATTTATTATTTGATAAAAAATTTAATCCACAATACACGTGTTTCTACCTCTTATCGCGAGGCTCACTTCAGGTAGAATAATCCCATTTGTTACTAGAGCAGTGCTAAGGTTAAACTGGTGTCATGTTACTATAGACCAGTGGTCCCCAACCCCCGGGCCGCGGCCCGGTACCGGGCCGTGGACCAAATGGTACTGGGCCGCGCAAGGGCCTGCTTAAAAATCAAAATTACTTTTGAAAATTCTAACATACCCAATAAAACTTAATTATAGCTTAAAATAATTATTCCGTTGAAAACCCCTTCACGCTAAGTTACCACCGACCTTCCGACAATACCTTCGAAATAAAACAAAATCACACTACCATATACACGCCGCATGCGGCTTTCAAGTGAATATATCTGCAAGATATCAGAATAACATTACGAGTAAAATCCCGATATTAAACCCTAAGCATTCTCAAAATAAATTCTTTTCTCTATCTTGGAAAAAATACTTTCAACCTTCCGTTGAACCTTAAAAATATTGAAAATACCCATCAATCCAAAAGAAAATAAAAAAATTATCTGAAACTTAATAATCCTTCATTGTTATAACATATTTTTTCTTCATTTTTCCCACAAACCTTGTGTTTTTTCTCTACTATTATTTGTCACTATAACTTATGTACCACAGTTGTAAATTTTATTATTATATATTGTACAAATATATTGCTATTAAATTAAAAAAAAACTACATTCAATGTGTCCCCCCTCCCCCCCCCCCCCAGTGGGCCGCGGTAAAATTATGAAACGTTGACCGGTCCGCGGCGATATAAAGGTTGGGGACCATTGCTATAGACCACCTACATTCTTACATGGAGTTCCATAGAGGTGCCTGGCTACTTGGTGACGCACTGAACTTCCGTGCGGAAGGTCACCGGTTCGACCCCTCATTGTGCCACTACCCTCGAATGACACAGGCATTTTTTCCGCCTAGTATTCGTATGGGGTATAAGGATAATAGAACTTCAGTCATATCTATTCATTAAAAAAAAAAAACAGAAAAAACATGACGGTGTGCTATCCTCACACTTCAGTGTTCAACGGATCACTCACTTAACTTTTTAAGTGCCGGAAGTTATTAGTATGGCCGTACTCAGCAGGCCGGGATTTTTTCAACAAAAATAAAACCTAAAAAAATTATATTTTTTGTATACAGTATAAAGGATATTATGAAAACTTACTAAATATATACACCGTGGGGCGTTTGAGCTGCCGTTCACTCAGAAAAACACAGTTTAAATATTCACAAAATGTCAGGGTTGTCACAACTTGACACAGAAAATACGTTTACTTATAAATATAGTGGAATATAATATACTTTGTAAACTAAAATCAACAAATTATCTGTATGATGTATAATAAAGCACAAAAGGTAAATAAACTATAAAATAAAACCGTAAAAAGTCTATATAAACGTCGTATTATGCCGCAAAACTACCGCCAATAACCAAAGAATACATGAAAACACACTTTGTAAATAAATACTTTGAAAAATTAACAAAAATAACGCACAAAAGTTAAAAATCAACCGTTGAAGAAAACTACAAACGAAGACATTATAAATCTTCGCAATTACGTCGCAAAAAACTGTAGTCGGTAACCCTGTATCAGAGACATGTATTGACTGTCAGTGAAAGCTTTTAGAAAGATGACTGTAACTTTGATAATATCGGTAAATTGTAATATTTAAATATTTCTTGACCATCCCAATAGATGTCACTGTGTGTTACAATTTATAAATTATTACAATTGGATTTGATATTAGCTTGCGACAAGCTCAAAGGAGAGCGCGTTTACGCTTTCATTTTGTATGGTCGGCCTGGCGAGCACTGAATCGGAGAGTGCGTCAATGGGCTCGTGACAGTGAACCGGTTAAAGAGGAGAAAGGAAGAGAAAAACAGAAACTCCACGGTACAGCTTTGCTTTCCAACTCAATTGACGTTGGAATGACGAGAGGATCCTCAACTATGAGGCCCAGCAATGACGACAGCAAATATGGGATTTCACAAAGTTAAACCTTTTGATAAAGTATTATACATCTTTTATAACCAAGTTCCATTGAGTTCACATATTTTTTTTCTATTTACAGACAAGATCTCATCGATCAGTACAATAAAGAATCTGACTTATTTATATTCCTGCTGTCCACGAGAGCTGGAGGGCTCGGAATCAATTTAACGGCCGCCGATACGGTCATCATACATGACATAGACTTTAATCCGTACAACGATAAGCAAGCTGAAGACAGGTGAGAACATTAACATTAATTATTTAAGAAATTCTTTCAAGGTATACTTCATAAACTAGGTTCACTTGTTTAGTTTAATAGTTTCTTTTAAAATCATGGCGGTGCTAAAAAAATTACGCATATTTAAGATTCTTAAAAATAGTAAAATGATAAAATCATGCTTAATTTATTTTTATACCTTTACAAACCCTGTCAGTTCTGTTAGGCCACTCAGAACTCACTTGTTTTTTAATCTATAAAGAAATTGGGAATAGAATTGGCGATGGGTGTTTTAAGCACTCAGCAAAAAGTTTATAAACATTTTCAACACTGAAAGAGTTAACCAAACAATTATATTATTTATAATTAAGACATTAACATTGTGGAGGTTTAAAGACATTGTAATTAGTTTTATAAACTGTGTTTGATAAAACAAATTACAAAACAATTATCAAATTGCATTTCAAAATGAAAAATCTTCATGCAACATGAATGCGCAAACTTAAATATATATTTCTTTATTTTTCTAGCACCAACTGTCTCTTGAAGGGCACCTTCATTTCCTTTGAACATCTAACCAATAGTGTGATTTTAATAATCTCCCTACATGTATTTATTTTAATTTTATTTATTTATTTATTTTACAAATGAAAAGAAATATACGCAATTAGCAAAAAAAAAAAAAAATAACAGTTAATTTTATTTGGACACAATTTTAATGGATCTGGGTCTGTTGCCTTTCATTTGTTGTGTCCTCAGTAAACTAGACTTTTGCCTGTATCTCAACGAGGGCATATTAGAAAAAATGAGTGAACTTGGGATCCCAGGTAACTTACTAAGGCTGCTGTCAGATTATTTTACGGAAAGAAAGCAATTTGTTTCACATGGAATCTACAACTCTGATTATTTCACTGCCTACTCAGGGGTCTAATCTTGGACCTACCTTATTTCTTATTTTTATTATGATATAGGTAGAGTTATAAAAAAATCCACATTTCTTCTATTTGCTGATGACTGCAAAATCTTTTTAAAAAAAATCGTTCCTATACTGACTTTTTAGACATACAGTCAGATCACAAGAACGTTTGTGAGTGGAGTCACAATAATAAATTATATTTCAATGCATCAAAGTGCCAAGTATGACATATCATTGCTCACACGTCTTGAAATTTCATAGATATACACTAGAATCTATACCTATACCCCCGCACAGATAATATTAAAGATCTGGGTGTCTTGTTCCACAACAATCTTGCGTTTGGTCCTCGCATAGAAATTATGTGCAATTCTGCTTATAAAACTCTAGAATTTGTAATAAGAATCTCTAAGTCGTTTGAAAACCAAATGGTCCTCAAAATGTTGTTTAAATCATTGATCCGTAGCAAACTAGAAAGCAATACTTGCATTTGGAGCCCGCTGGGGGCGCAGAACTCACTCATGGTGGAGAAGGTACAAAAAAAATATCTACAATATCTTTATATGAGTAAGTTTGGTGTCTATCCATGGCTTTATCCTACTCAGTTTCTGCTGGGCATGCTCGGGAATAACTCCTTGAGCATAAGAAGAGATCTGCGTCTCCTGGTATACGTTGTCAGACTCATTCTAGGAGTTACTACAAAGATTAGCATTAAATGTTTCTAACAATTACACTAGACTGCGCCCGGCAAGAACTATTCTCGATAACATATGCAAGAACTGGTCTTCCTGTTGCTATGCCTGTTGGAAGGGCCTTAACTCTTTTGAACCGGACTGCTTCGGATATTGACATATTTCATATCACATTACCAAAAGCAAAAGTAAATTTTCTTCTAAGATTGAGCGCATTAGAAAGCACTCAACGTATTTAAGTGACTTTGAATATATGTGTATGTTTTTTGTGTATATATGCATGCATATACATAATTTTATATAATTATTTTTAATGTTGAACATTTTTTGTATTTTTCAATGTAATTGGGCTAACCGTGTTTTGAGAAAATAAATTGATACTTCTTTCCGACAAACAGTGACACTCAATTTCATATGTATACATCTCATAAATCAAACCCCTCACACCCCATCACTACAGACCAAAACGTTCATCCCACAATATACCACACATACTCGTAATTAAAAAAAAAACGCCATGCTCAAGAGTTCACACAAACCTTTGCTACAAATCTCATGTATGTATATGTGTCATTAACCTACCTGCATTCCATAGTAAAAATTCTAAGGGTAATGAAGGCACAAAAAAATACCAAAAACAGTATTAAAAATATATTTTAAAAATAGCACGAATCCCTCAAAAGTTGCTTACATTTCAGATTTTCCAGTCTACCAAACTTGAAAACAGACATTCCTTCTAAAAAAAAATTCAGCAGCTTGTATTTTTCATATTTCAGCTTAGCAAGTCAATTTGTATTCTGTGATTTTTCATAGTAATAATAATATTTGAGTTTTCATATACGAGGGTCATCCAGAAATTAAGGTTACAACATTTATGTAGGATCGAAAAATGCTTGTATTTAATTGAAATTCACAGGATACTTCACAAATATATTAAACTATTTTTCAACGTAATCGCCGTTGAGATCGAGACATTTCTGTAGTCGGGGCACCAGCTTTTGTATGCCAGTGTCATAGACCTCCGCCGCCAGCTCTTTCAGCCACTTCTTCACAGCTTCCTCGACCTCCTGGTCGTTGGAAAATTGTTGCGGTGTAGTGACACACCCACGTCTCATCCCCCGTCATGATAGAGTCCAGAAAAGATTCTCCCACCTGTGCAAAACGATCCAAAAATTCACGCACGGCGGTCAAGCGATTTTGACGGTGCTCCGGTGTGAGCATTCTGGGCACCCATCTCGCACACAACTTCTTGTAACCAAGTTTTTCCGACAATATCACCAAGGAGACTTCGAGAAATGTCAGGAAATTCTTCGTGAAGGTCGTCAAGCGTAACACAGCGGTCATTTCGCACTTGTTCTTCAATTTTTTGCACAAGTTCGTCAGAAATCACTGCCTTGCCTCGTCGTGAGTATCAGTATGGCCTTCTCTGAACAACCTAACCCACTTCGTGACATGTCGACTCATCACATCACTACCATAAACTTCCACGAGCTTCCGATGGATATTCACGGTGGTATTGTTCTGCAGTCAAAGAACGGATGACCGTGCGGATCTCGCACAGACGGGAAGTGGCGGGAGCTCGTGATGACCTGTCCATCAGAAGACATTACTGTAACTGAACAAAATGGCCGACAAACACGCGGGACCAAAGAAACTTACCGTTAGTATCCCCCCTACACGCCAGGTGCGCCAACTTCGAAACAAAAAATTTCCCCCGGCCTCAGGATCCCTTGTAACCTTACTTTCTAGATGACCCTCGTAGATTCGTATCAAACTAACTGTTTGTTCCCTCTTATAAAATGTATTCATGTTTCTAGATGTCATCGAATGGGGCAGACTCGACCTGTATCGATATTCAGGTTTATTAGCACTGGCACCATCGAGGAGGGCATCTACCAGGTTGCCCAGGAGAAGCTCAACCTGGAGCGAGACATCACCAATACTAATGGTAAGCTTCTTCCCTCTTCCTCTTATTCTAAAGATTGCTTTTTAGTCATCTACCAATTCAGTTAATGATCTATTAATGAGCCCACCTTTGTAGGTTAAGATGAACATGATTTTTTTTTTATAAGTTGGAATGAGAAGTATTATAGTAGTAATAGTCTGCGGCAAATTTATCAATAAATAGTCTTCTCAATTTATCAATAAATAGTCCTCTCACATGGGTGACAACTCAATCGGTGTATTAAAGCCACGACCCTCCCTAGACATTGTGCTGTCCTTATATTTCCATAAATCCAATTACATTTTGGACTACATCACCTTCAAAATAGTCACCTCCTACATTAATACAGCGAATCCAGTGTTTCTGCTATGCTGCAAAGCCTCCACAAAGTCTTCTTTATTAAGCTGGTCAAGCACCGCCTGCGATTCAGCTTCAATCTCTTCTACCGTCTCAAAACGTCGCCCCTTGAGGTTCAGCTTCATTTTTGGGAATAAAAATAAGTCACACAGAACCAAATCCGGTGAATAAGGAGGGTGTGGAATGACATACATGATGTCGGATGTCAATAATTAATGTTGACCTGATGCTCCTTCTGGTTGACTGTCAGCAACCGGGGAACAAATTGGGCCGTAATGCGATACATGTGGACATTTTTAATACATACGTACTATCAATTCATTCCCTGTTGGAAGAGGCAGAAAATACAGAGCTCCATATCTTGACACATCCTTCGCCTCTTCCACATATACGAGGGTGGTACGATAAGTACTTAGCCTACAAAAGAATAACAAAAATTTTGGAAAAGTGGCGATTTATTTCTCAACATAATCTCCTTTGAGTTCGATACACTTGACCCAGCGATGCTCCAACTTCTTTAACCCGTCTGAAAAATACGTTTTCTGGAGGTCTGCAAAGTAGGCCTCCGTGGCGGCGATAACCTCCTCATTCGACTCAAATTTCTGCCCGGCGAGTGACTTTTTCAAATTTGGAAACAAAAAGAAGTCGCACGGGGCCAAATCCGGAGAATACGGTGGATGGGGCAGCAGTTCGTAGCCTAATTCTACCAATTTGGCCGTGGCGACGGCGGAGGTGTGAGCCGGTGCGTTGTCATGATGGAAGAGCACTTTTTTCTTCGCTAAATGGGGCCATTTTTTCTGCAATTCGGCGTCGAATCGGCCCAATAATTCGGCATAGTAGAGCCCTGTGACCGTTTTGCCCTTCTCCAGGAAGTTGATGTAGATCACACCTTTTGAATCCCAGAAAACGGTGATCATCACCTTTCTGGCCGATAGGACAGTCTTCGCCTTCTTCGGAGCACGTTCGCCGGGTGAAGTCCACTGTTTCGACTGTTCCTTGGTCTCGGGTGTGTACCAGTGTATCCATATTTCGTCGACGGTCCCGAAACGACGCAGAAACTCCTTCGGATTGCGCTTAAACATCGTCCAACACTGCTCTGAAGTGGTCTCACGGTTGCGCTTGTTGTCCGGAGTGAGCAAATGCGGCACCCATCGCGCCGACAGCTTTCTCATGCCCAATACTTCATGCAGGATATGACCCACGCGGTCTTTTGAGATGCCTACTGTCTCAGCTATCTCGCGCACCTTCAATCGGCGGTCTGCCAATACGAGATCATGGATTTTTGTCACGTTATCCTCCGTGGTAGCCGTTTTCGGGGCACCGTGCGACCACGTTGAAACTCGTTAAACCAATTTTTGACGGTAGCCATCGAAGGAGAAGAGTCACCGTACACAGCATCCAAGCGCTCTTTGATTTCGCTGCGCGATTTCCCTTTCAAAAACAAGAATCGAATCACCGACCGATATTGCTCTTTTTCCATTTTTCTGAAATCCGCGGACACGCACGCTTTCACACGCGGTCAAAACAAAACTACGCGTCCTATTCGGCTGAAATTTTGACAGTAGCTGTCAACGAGAATTTTCTGGTGAGGCTAAGTACTTATCGGACCGCCCTCGTATATATACACCTCATTCAACACCTACGATGTATCTTTACTAAATTATTAATTCCATCTACCCAACAACCCTCTTCGTTCCGTCAGCAACACACGAACTAAACATATGCTTCCATCCAGGAAAGTTCACAACCAAACACTTCATATTCCCCCACGTTAGGCTTAGACTCCGATTCTCCTTATCATAACAAGGGTGGATGGTGTAAGATGGGCGTCCAATTCCTCGAGTCCTTGGTGGGTAATAAAAGCAGTGCAACTCTTGGCCAACTCTCAGGTGGCACTAATCAATGGTTTAAAACACAATGATTTACTTTTCTTCTTTTTTTCTTTCAGAGAACGAACCACAAGAGTTGAAGAATGTTGTTCGACTGCTGAATTCCGCTCTAGGCTTGACATCACCGAAGAAATAATGGCAGAACCCGTTGCCCGGTGCACTGCCACAATATTCCTGATCCAGATTGGTGCAAACTTGACAAAGTTGCATAGTGATATTAGCCCTGTTAATTTATCCCTTTAGTGGTAACCCCCATACAATATCCCCGCGTCTGTATCATATGTTTGTGTATTATATATTAACACTCCTGTGTATCACAAGGACTTGCGTAATTATACTTTTTTGTATTATGTATTATACAATTGAAGATTTGCATGGAATAATGATTATTTCAGCTATTAATAATAATCAAATAGACAATAAATCTAAGGTAGCATTGTTTATCAGTCTGGTACTAATGTGATTGAAAGTCAAAAGAAATAAAAAAATAAGCTCTAATTTAAATTATCCTTCAAGACACTCCACTCAAAATCCTTATGCTTCTTGTTCAAGCGAATTGGATGTTGCGAATAATTAAATTGAAATACAGCTTAAAAATATTTAAGTCAAACAAATCTCACGACTTTAGTGCATCGTTTCTCAACCTGTAGCTCGCGACCACCAGGGGAATTGCGGTGAAATACTAGAGGGGAGCGAAATAAAAAGATTTACATGTACAACAAGAAAATAACATTTTCTAACTTTATTAGACATTTATTTAAAAAATTATAGTACAATTCATTTTTATATAGCATGTATTGTTTATTGCAATGCTTGCTTCTGTATATCTGTTAAGTTTTTGCAGATGTTAACCCTTTGCACTCGAGAGCTTTTTGTTATGTGCCTACCGCCAACTCAAAGCATTTTTTAAGAAAAGAAAAAACACATTTACGTTGAAATATAATGAAATTGATAAAAATAAAAAAACTTTTTTTTCTTATTTTGTTTTGGTAAAATAGGTAAGGAATAGAATGGACATGGAAATTGATTATTTGAAGTTTCTCATTGTATGGTATTTTACATAACAATCCCCAACGTGAAGTCCAGGTTTACTTTCGCAGGTTTCGCAATACTATATAATCGTGTTTCTTTTCTTCCACCCGGAATTTTTCTATTGGAACATACTGCGCAGTCCTTCTTAGTTCCAGAACGTAGAATATGCAATTTATTTATAAGTCGGTCTGTGGGAAGAGTAGCAGAGCGTCGTCGAAATGGAGTATCTCCTCGATAATCTCCTAATAATTGATCAACCAATCATTTTACAAATCCCGTAACTTATTATTATTTAATTGTACTAATATGATCCTTGGTTAAATAATATTGAAAACTGAGAAACCCAATATATTAAAAATATTGAGAAATAAGACTTTATTTTCTTGATGCCATAGCGGCGACATCGAGTAATATGGCATACCATGCATGCCGCTTCTATGGCGGCATTCGAGTGTAAAGGGTTACGTTTTGGCAGGGGGTCTTATTTTTTTTTATCTTTTGAAGGTTGCAAGGCTAAAAAATGTTGATAGTATTGTAACCAAGATGTGAAACTCATGGTCATTCATTCGAATAACGATTCTCAACATATTCGCATCGGTGTCGCGGACACATTGACGAGCATAGCCAGGAAGCAATATTATCTTCAGCCTCCGGAATCAAGCCTTCATGGTTATAAAACCACTGGAGTAAGCGCATTTCTCTCTATATTTTCGTACGTGTTAGTGATACCACCGCACACTGAGGTCGAACCTGTCGAAAAAACTACCTAAGATTGGAATTTGTCTATCTGACTAGGACCGCCACTGTAAAGCTAAAATTTATACATATATTATTTTCACTATTCCATGTGTATCCTCAATTATCACAATTTTATGTTGAGTGAAGGTAACTTGAAATAAAATAATGTTTAATGGTTAAATTTTTCAACAGAGTCATGAAGTCAATATTTATTTTCAACAGAGTCATAAAGTCAATATTCATTTTCAACAGAGTCATAAAGTCAATATTCATTTTCACCAGTGTTCCTTAAAGAGGCCTTATTTGAAGAAAAAATCATCGTCATATATCATACAATAGTCATTAATCGCATACCAACTAACTGGTTTTGGTAAAATCTTTTAAAAAATTTATTTTTTATTTTTTATTTAAAACTTCCGAAAAAATCTTATATGAAATCTTGTGCACCAAAAGGATGTAAGGTGAAACACAGTCTCGGACTTATAAAGTAAACACAGTAAAATGTTTTTATGAAACCCGAGAATTAGACCCGCTAGATATAATACTATATTTCTTACAATTTATATTTCTAGTTGGCTAGAAGAGATTGGCCACGTGGTTACGAACCTGCCAGGTACAAAGAATTTGTAATGCAATATTAATGACAATTTTAATTTCATTGGTTGGATATTATTTTTAATGTCTAAAGAAAGTTGAATTAAATAAATATTAACATTGTAAAAAATTGTGCATATTATTTTGAAAATTGCATCTAGTAGCCATTAATTAGCCTTGTAGACAAGATTAATATTTTTGACAATACATTATGAATTTTATACTATAACATTGGATGCTAGAAAAGCTGTAAGACACAGTTTAATATTTCCAAACAAAAATCCTATCCGTCTCAATGATATGTGGGTTGTCCAGAAAGTAAATATCGTTTTGGCATAACTAAATAAAAACTAAAGATATCAACACAAAACTTTATTTACCAAGTCACAGTACCTTACTCTATTTTTCAATGTAGTCGCCATAGCTGTCGAGGCACTTATTATAACGTGGAACCAATTTTTCAATTCCGATGTTATACTCTTCTACCGCCAAAGATTTGAGCCAGGATGTCACTTCTTGTTTGAGGTCTTCATCGTTTGCGAACTGTTATCCACTCAAAAATTCATTTAGTTTCAGGAATAAGTGAAAATCACTTGGTGCCAAGTCAGGGCTGTAAGGAGGATGTCCAAAAATTTCCCATTTAAGACGTTCAAGTTCTTGCTGTGTTCATGCTGATGCATGAGGCCGCGCATTTGTCATGAATCAAAACCACCTTTCCCGACAACATTCCACGTCTGGATGGCGTGTCTAAGTCGTTTCACAATAGGCCTCTGAGTTTATTGTGTCCTCTTGGCATAAATTCCACGTGGATCAAACCCTTTCGGTCCCAAAAAACTGTTACCATCACTTTTCTGGTGTTGAGATTTGGTTTTTCTTTTCCGAGCACACATTTTTTTGTAGCCAAAGTGCTCTGTCACTATTTCATGTAGGAACGATTGTGAAATTTGTGGGAAAGATTCATGTACTGTGCTTAAAGTTGCCTATAAATTTCGATAGGCCGAACATTTTGTGCATTCAGAAAACGAATGACACTACGCACTTCACATTTGGCGGGATTTTCGATGGGTGCAGCCATTTTGAAAGGTTACAGAACAAAGACGCATGACCGTTCAGCAACAAAACTCGGCTCGCACTGAAGCGAGGGAAGGAGCTAACTGACGCGCATACGATCGCGGTGATGGGGGATCGGCGCAGGGCGTGGTGCGCAATCGTTCTTTACTTTCTGGATGCGACTAGTACTTCTGTAGCAGATTAATCCAATAAATCTAAAAAAATATAGAAAATTCATTATTCAAATTGTTGCATAGGGCCAATAAATCTGTACATTTTAGAGAAAAAAAACCGGTACAAACTGACATAATATGTCCAACATCCATCCCACAATGCATTTTAATGAACTTGATTCATTGAATACAGGTTACAGAATAAATGGGACATTATTTGATTGAATGATTTGAGTCAATCATATATCATTTTTGACAGCTTCGATTTTAGTGGTTCACTGTATATAAAATTGTAAAATATTAGAACAGATTTTTAAATATTGTACAATTGCGTAAAATGTTGTAAATTTCATGTAATTTTTTTTATTGTGTCTTACGGTCTTGACTATTTTTCAATAAGTGTATTGTTATAATTTATATAGCAATTTTGCTTTCATGTGCTCATTGGCTCATAATATTTATGCAGAAATTGAAGCCTACGATGGAACGATGATCTAGTATAGTACATTGTCGCCAACTTGACAGAAGAATCACAAAATGCTTTAATTTTATTACTATTGATAATTTTAATTAAAATATTTAAAACAGCTAATTTCATATTGTATGAATTGATGTTTTATTTCTTGTATGTAATACAAAATTTTATCCGTATTAAGGCAGCTTTTATTGTAGGTCTAGTTATTGACAATATAATGAATTTACATACAACTTGTAAAGAATTTTCTTATAGAGAGCGTTGTATATTGATTGATACTCCATAGATGGCAGTGTTGCATATATTACAATCACAAATAATGCTCATAGATTATTTACATGGTCTTTTTGGTAAGATACCCATCATCAAATCTGAGGGTTACAGGTTCGGTTCCTGCCAATACTCAATTTTTTAAAAATAGGTTCATACATTCTTTAACAAAAATGTTACGTCAAAATCCAGGTCTGTCAACCATCAATAGCAGTGAGTGTTGCCCAATGAAACTCAAAAATTAAGAACCTTATTGAGTATTCATTGACAATATGTTGCATGTTTTGATGTGGAGCGTCACAAGTACAGTTCTTAATCCCCAGTTGTGTAACATTTATGCACAACTGCTATGTTCGGTCCATACATGATTTAATCTCATCCCCTTCTTTCTGGAGAGATAAAATCCCAGTATTCTTTCCACCAAAGTAGGTTCCTCTCACCGTCGTTATCCATCGTGACCTCTGGCTGGTTGTGCCAGCGGAGAGTCAAGTGGGCCATGAGTGCCTCGATCTTAGTCCAATTAAGAGATGCCACCCCCCCCAACCGCAGCGACCACATCATCTCCTCCCATACCAACTTGAGATTTGTTGGAGCATTCATTGTTCTGTTGATGCACGCGAGTATAAGCTGAGTGCTGTCAGCAACAGGGGCTGGTGGCACAACTTGTCTGTCCATGTGTGTAGGTCTCATCGGAATTCCTGCGATGTCTACGTTACCAACCCGTGTTGTTATAACGAATACAATGTTTTCAACGGGGTTGTTAGCGGACACCAATCCCTCAGTCCGTAGAAACTGCATAAAATGCCAGTCCGCTCCAGGTCCATCAAGATAGCCTGCCATTCTATCACCCAAACCAAGGGATACAATAACACTGAGATGAGCTGAAGCGGCCAGGAAAGGTTGAAATTGGCTGATTTATAGTCAAGGACAACTACCGCCACCTTGTCCGATATCAACGACCACTTCGCCTCCCTCAATCGGGATAGCCCCGTTATGTCTCATCGCGTCCTCCAGAATGTCATATCCAATTATGACATATCTATACTGCCAATCCTGATATTGCTAGAGGGGTATATTCTTCCGGGGCATGTTTGCGGCAAGGGGAGTGGCATAGTTCACTCCAGTAGAGTTCGTGTTCCTACATTCTCTTAGGCCTTCATACAGTGCGATCTTCAAAGTTCTAATTAGGAGATCGCTTGTATCAGTTCTTACTTGAGAGATAAAATCCCAGTATTCTTTATAACTTCTTCAATAAGTTCATCTCCATATTGTTTTTTTTTTTTTTAAAGAATATGACTAAAATCATAAGTCAATAAAAGATGTCAGGCTTTTAGAACTTGTCAATGCTGGGTTCCGTTCAGATTTTCACTTAAGTCCTCTTCAGTATATTTCTGGTTGGTTGGGATACATGTCGAATGACAATAAACTTGCAAGGTAGCACTGTATACAACGAAAGTATAATGATAGTTATAAAATAAACACATGTTTGTGTCTCATGTCAAGTTGACGAAATTTGCTGTAATTTGTTGATCCATTACATATTTTAAATAATGTATTATTTTAATAAAGAAAGAAAGAAATGCAGGTAGACCTCACTTTACGCAATCAATTAGTTCGAGGAAAAATTACGTATCTAGAAAAATACGTAAATTAAATTGATTTTAATCTGGATGAGATGGTTCCAATTGGAAAAAAAAAGTAAACTTGAAATGTTGAAAAAAAAATTATCAATTGGAAAACCTACATAGCGTATTCCTTTCAATCAGATAAATTCAAAATGGCTTTTTAAATTAAATTTTAGTTTATTTTATTTAAATCATGTTATACCGAGATGGCGTAATGTGGGATTACGTCTGAGGGACCTGAAATAATATTATTTGAGTAAGAAAGAGTTTAACTATAGTTTGGAAATTCTAGGATGAGTCCTGTATCAGCTCACAAATTTCCCCCAACACAATCTTGTAACGATGTTCAGTAATTTTAATTATTTTATCAACTTTAATATAAGCCTCGATTCTAATAAATAGCAAGTTATTTAGGTAAATACATTACATAAGGTTGTATTGGGCCAAATTTGTAAGCTGTCATAGGACTCATCCTAGAATTTCCGAACTACTAGGTAAGTCCGGAAAGTAAGTGTACCGAATTTTTGTAGGTTACAATTTTTTTTATTTAAACAAAAAAATTACGTGGTTACCGTAGTACATATGTAAGCTATTTTTCTACATAGTCGCCATTCCTCTCAATGCAGGTGGTGAAGCGGGGTATCAACTTTTTGATGCCTTCCTCGAAGTAGTTTCCCGCCAACCCCTCCGTCCATTTATCCACCTCCTCCTTTACCTCCTCGTCGGTTGAAATCCTTTTTCCACCCATGTGCAGCTTCAGGGAGGTAAAGAGATAGTAATCTGAAGGTGCTAGGTCAGGGGAATGCGCGGGATGGTTCAGGACATCCCATTTAAATGAGACGAGCAGTTCCTTCGTGGCGTTGGCCGTGTGTGGTCTGGCATTGTCGCGCAGCAGGCAGACTCCCTTTGTCAGCATGCCTCTCCTCTTGTTCTGAATCGCCCTCCGCAGTTTTTTTAGGATCTCACAGTATCTTGCAGAGTTGATGGTCTCCCCTTGAGGCATATATTCAATTAAAATTATGCCTTGACAGTCCCAAAACAATTTCGTCAGTCACAATTGAAGGTCTTCCGCTCCTCTGATCATCATGCACAGACGTACGACCATTTTTAAACTCGCGACACCACTTGTACACACTCGTACGATTCATAGCTTTATCACCATATGCAGTTTTCACCTCATTATAAACCTCAACCGGAGGTTTTCCCTTCCAAACGAGATAACGAATGACGCCCCGTATTTCGCACTTGGCGGGAGATTGGATTTACATTTTTCACGAAACGTGTTGTCGCGTCGACACTTCTCAACGTACTGACCTCGAGCCGGTCTCGTTGCGGAGGGGAAGGGTCAGGCTACACGGAAGTGTAGCCAACATGTCGAAAAATAAAATCCATCCGGTCGTGAGAGCCTCAGTACACTTACTTTCTGGATACGCCTCGTATATCAAATTTTAATGTTAATATTGAAATGAATTAAAATTCATTTGTTTAAATTGTTCAAGCTTTACTTTATGAAAATCCATCATTTATGGATAAAATAAAAAGTTTGACTTGGATAACTGCAACTGAAACGTATTGGAAGGAAGCAAAGTTTATATTTTATTCCGTGAAAATTTTATCAACTAGTGAACGTAAGAGTTGTTCAATATGATCTAATTTATTAACACACAGAAAAAATATTGTTCGATAAATATTTTGATCTCGATAATAAATTTCAATTTTTGGAAATTATATCACAAATAAATTTTACAATATGGATTTTTTTTATTTAAATATTAACTTTTTTTATCCCTTGTGTTTGAGATATTTTATCCCTTGTGTTTGAGATATTTTACATAATGAATACCAATACATCACTTCTAAATAAAATTCCTTAACTAAACATTTTCAATAACTGAAAAAAGAAAAATGCATTCTTATTGTTTCAAGTGAAATTTGATGCAAATATTGCCTACTTAGTATTTAAATAACAGAGGAAGAAGTCTTAAATTGTTTAAGATGTTTTCGTTTTCTAAATTTTTTTCCAGCCCTGAAAAATATATTAACTCCTGAAATAAAAGTCAATCCATTGTGTGCTTTTTTTTTTAAACGTTTTCTATTTTTTGACAATTTAAAAAAAAAATTAAACTGAAAAAAGTAAGTCAATTTAATGACCTTGTAAAAAGTTTTGATTGGCTGCTGTTTTGAAAAAAAACATCTTAAAGGGGTTTCACTATATCGATCGTCCAGTTCATTACTAAAACAACTCCAAATAACCTGTTTTGAGATAATGAGAAAAGCAATATTATAATCGTCATCATAAATCAAATACTATTCATTTTTGCCCGAGTTTTATATATTTTAGAGTTTTATATATTTTATCAATAGATGTTGATAAAATCTATTGATAAAATATATAAATCTCGTGCAATAATTAATAATAGTATTTGATTTATGGTGACGATTACAATATTGCTTTTCTCATTATCTCAAAACAGGTTATTTGGAATTGTCTAAGTAATGAACTGGACGATTGATATCTCCATGTAAATATATTTATATGCTATTTTTCCAATTAATTATATTTTATATACATAATATGTACAAAGGTGTGAATGAAAACTTCTGTGGCTTATTTAATGTAGTTAATAATAGTTCAGTTCCAATTTTATGTTTTATTATAATATTTATCAGTGGCGTAACAACGCAAATGCAGTGAATTGGGTCCTAAAAGATCCATCCCCTAAAATATTGATACTTTAAGAAATGTCATCACTTTTTGCAATCCTAATATTGTAATATACTTATTATTTTTTAAATTTACATCAAGAAATGGATTTATAAAATTTGAAAAATTGTTTTTTTGTGTATTAACCCTTATCTTGGCAAAGTTCAATTTATCAAAATATTAACGTTTTGGTGATTCCTTGTTATATGGTAAGTTATGAAGGAAAATTGAGTGGAAAAAAATCACAACTTTTCCTTATAGTTTTTTTTTATATGTAACACCCACGTTACATTGCCAAAATATCAATTTTTATAAAACGCAAAAAAGCGCTATAAAATGATTCTTTAATCTAAAACAAGAACAATATTTAAAAAGCTGAATTATCAACAACTAAATTAATAAGATATTTAAAGATTACTACAATTTTCAAAATGCGCCCGATGTCGTTTGACATGTTGACCCGATGTCGTTTGAAAGCTTGTAGTGTTGTCAATATTTATCACCAGATGATACCACTGCACACAATAGTGCATGTAACATATAGTATTTGAATGTGTTGCCATATTTGAAATTACGTTAGAGTTTCTGGATTTTAAAAAAAATCCCTAAATTAGTTTAACACCTGTGTTACAATGCCATGATGAGGGTTAAGAAAATACGTAAAACCAGTATCCGTGTCTTCGTTAGTACCCCACTACTACGCTGAGGTAAGAACCAGACCAATAGAACAGAGCCAGGCTTTTTTTTTTCAAGTGTGAACAGGACTAGATTAACTATGTAACCCAGGATCGTAAAGTAGTCGAGGCCTCAAAAATTGAATTTAAAATTCATGAAAAAACTATGACATTATTTCTTAATAATAATTTATTGACCAGATATGCATCTCGCTAAGATTAAAATTATATAGGGACCTGTTTTCTTTTTTGCATTGGGACTCATCTTTTTTTAGTAATGCCACTGATTTTAATATCTCACATAGTGGCCAGTCTACATTGTCTTGGATTCTATTTATTAAGCCTTTGGATTTAGAACCCCTGGAATAGGCACATAACTTGCAGGTTGTCTATATATGTGTCGTCAATACTACTGCACACAAAAAGGTAATAAATAAAAAACGGTAATTTTAAAAAATAATTGCTTCTAAAACCAACAAATCAGGTGTTAAATAATGTTGTTCAAGTTTCACAGAAATTGCTTTGTGAACTGAAATCTCACAAACAAAAGCCTAACACAATATATCACAAGTGTAATTCAGTACAATATGAGAATACATTTTGGGAATTTAATTGGTGTTAACAACCAAAAAGGTTACCTGTCATTACTTCATACCAGGGCTGTCCAACCTTTTTGTACACATGAGCTATTTTTTTGAAGGGTGACGTCATGATCTACCAGTGTACACGAAAAAATACAAAATTACAGTCAGATATTACAATTTATTATGACAACCTCCGTAGCCTACTGCTAACGGAGTATTGATGGTACCCAAAAAAATGGGTACTAATTTGGTAAAAAGAGTTCATCTGGTAACAATGGTCGTACACTCGGAGCAGTAGTGTTGCCAACACGTTCAATGACAAACTGCAAACTCTGTGCTTACTCCAGAGGCTCTAAACCAATAGGATCGCTTACTAGGACCATAGACTATTGTCTTACGGCCGCACTCTTCAATATGTACAATGCACTAATTCAGATATATTGAAGCGTACCATAAATAAAAAAAATATATTAATTATGTACAAAAATTATACAGTATTAAATTGATCAGTCGGTCAAGTCCTTATATTTCACATTTAAAACACAACTAATTTCACTTTTTCAGTTTGTATTATTTCTCATTAGAATCTGTTTTCTTTCGATGGTCTTACAGCCCATATCGAGCTTTGGCCTCCGTCAATCTTCGCCTCCAACTCCTGTCTTCCGCCACGAACCTCCAATCCGGCACCTGCAGCAGCCGGATTGCGTCCCTCTCAATTTTGTCCTCCCATCGCAACCTTGGCCTGTCCACTCTCCTCCCACCCGAGTGTCCTTCCAGGATTCTTTAGGGGGCTCGCGATGACGGCATTCTCTGCACATATCCGGCTCATCTCAATCTGCTCAGTCTGACATGTACAGATAGCCTGGGAGCTTTGTAGATATTATACAGCTCGTCGTTGTATCGTATTCGCCAGGTTTCGCCGTCATTCACGGGGCCCAGAATCATCCTACGTAGTACTCTTCTCTCTAAAGCATCCAGAAACTCTGCTGATTTAGCTGTCAGTGTCCATGCTTTGCATCCATATGTCACCACTGTTCTAATAATTGTTTTGTATAGGGTGACTTTGGTTTTTCTGTGGACTCTTCTGGACCTGAACACCGGCTCATTAGAATCTACTACGGCTAAACTAATATTTTTAATACATGCAATGGAAGAAAAAGTAAACATCTACTAAAAAGCATGCCAAGATCGGTTGGTAGATCGCGATCGACTGGTCTATACTAAAAATCATGTTTTAAATATTCTTAAAAATATAGAAGTATTGGTGATTATGGTAATCTTTTTTTATAATAAAAAAACATCTTGCCGTCAATATAAGCGCAATAATTCATTTACACAACCTTAAATGTATTATTATTTTAAAATATTTATTTGATCTGATTTGGAAGTCGAAGAATGCAATGTTAAATTATATAAGTTTTTTATATTAAATAAACTTTCGGTTATGGTTCTTTCGTTAATGAATTTAGCATGATAAAAATATTGATAAATTTTGTTTTGTTCTTTAAAACGTTTAATGTTTCATATTTAATATTTATTTTAATTTTATGTCTATCTTATATAACACACGTCTACCTTACGTAACCCGTTCATTACTTTAGAAAGTGGTGCGCAACCTGACGGTACGGTGGGGGGGTCGTCAAAATGTATAAGTTACTTAAAAATAAATAAGATAACCGTGAAAAATTACCGAAAAAAGCTTTACTTCTATTTGCCTCCATTTATTTTGTGCGAAATTGCATTTTCGGCTCGTAACTGTAATCAAAAGCAAGTATCATTCCAGGTGGAATGTAGAAGCAGATATAAAAGTAGCCTTGGATATTTCAAAAATTGGATACTTCAAGCAGAATTGGATATTTAAAAAATTGGATATTTCAAGTAGAATTGGATATTTAAAAAATTCAGTTTCAAATTTCACATTAATTGTAATAATAACCTGTTTTATGTTACTCTTACCCGAATAAATAAACTGAAAAAATTGCATTTCTGTTTTTTATTTACGTGGAGGCTGTATAAGGATCATACTGCAAATAGGAGGTCAAAGGCGAAAAAAGGTTGCGTACCACTGGTTTAAGAGAAGGAAAAATGTCTATCTTTACATTTCTCAAAGTCTTTACAATATATATATATTATATATTATTAACACATTAAATACCAATTAAATTGAAATTAATATACGTAACATGGCTAAAAAAAATTAGATTTCGGTGGGCAGTAGTAGTTTTCTACGCAAAGTTATATTTGTCTTCATGCAGCTTCAACAATTGAATAGAATTGAGATAAACACTAAGATTAGGGGTGGCTCTAAGCAGTTGTTCAGGGTGCCAACTTTTCTACAGAATCTGTTCTTCAGGATACACATTTTGAAACTAAATAAGCACTTTAGAAATGAAGTCTAATTAATATGAAAAATAAAGTCCTTATGTTCCCAAACATTTATAGTACTACTAGGTGCGTCCAGAAAGTAAAGAATGATTGCCCACCACACCCTGCGCCGATCCCTCTCCACCGCGATCGTATGCGCGCCAGTTAGCTCCTTCCCTCACTTCAGTCCTAGCTGAGTTTTGTTGCTGAACAGTCATGCGTCTTTGTTCTGTAACCTTTCAAAATGGCTGCGCCCATCGAAAATCCCACCAAGTGAAGTGCGTAGTGTAATTCGTTTGTTGAATGCACAAAATGTTCGGCCTATCGAAATTTATAGGCAACTTTAAGCACAGTACATGAATCTTTCACACAAATTTCATGATCGCTTCTACATGAAATAGTGACAGACCAATGTGTGTGTACCAGAAAAAAACGTGTGCTCGGAAAAGAAAAACCAAATCTCAACACCAGAAAAGCGATGGCAACAGTTTTTTGGGACCGAAAGGGTTTGATCCACGTGGAGTTTATGCTAAGAGGACACAAGAGGTCTATTGTGAAACGACTTAGACACGCCATCCAGACGTGGAATGTTGTCGGGAAAGATGGTTTTGAATCATGACAATGCGCGGCCTCATGGATCAGCACGAACATAGCGAGAACTTCAACATCTTAAGTGGGAAATTTTTGGACATCCTCCTTACAGCCCTGACTTGGCACCGAGTGATTTTCACTTATTCCCGAAACTAAAGGAATTTTTGGGTGGAAAACAGTTCGCAAACGATGAAGACCTCAAACAAGAAGTGACATCCTGGCTCAAATCTTTGGCGGTAGAAGAGTATAACATCGGAATTGAAAAATTGGTTCCACGTTACAATGCCTTGACAGCTATGGCGACTACATTGAAAAATAGAGTAAGGTACTGTGACTTTGTAAATAGAGTTTTGTGTTGATATCTTTCGTTTTTATTTAATTATGCCAAAACGTTCTTTTCTTTCTGGACGACCCACGTATAATTTGAAATGTTTCATCGAAGGATTTCGAAAATTGGCATCTCACATTAAGGAAAAAAATATGAAAGGGAAGAAAAAAAACACATTTACCATTAAAGATCTACTTTTATCCGACAAAGTTAGTCTTCTAAACAGTTGCCTTCTTAACGACAAAATATGGCATAAATAACGGCAACATCACTTAACGTTTATGATAGTTGATATGTTGAGAGAACAATATAAAAAGTACTTTTATTAAAATCTAATTCAAATCCTAGAAAAATAACATGAAGCCTGTTTTTACAAATCGAAACCTGAACCTGGAATTGAGAATGTGTATGGTTTATTGCTTCATCTTCTCAACTCTCTTCTATGTAATGAAGGCATAGACACTGAACGAACAACATAGAATGAGGCTTTTGAGATGTGAGTCTACAGACGTGTATCATTACAATTCCCTGGATGGATTGTGTTACAAATGTGGAAATGAAGAAGGACCGAAAACTGCTTAAAACTTGTGAACTTCAAGAGAGAAACAAAATACAATATTAACAACTGATCATCTAGGGAAAAATAAATGACAAATGAGGCAGAAGAAGACACCACATATCAGACTTAAGAACTTGAAGGGATGATTTATATGCAGTGCGGGGCTTACATTAACTTGCTAAGGTTTATTGCATGCAATGAAAATGTAATACAAACAGGTGAAACCCAATTGCTCGTACATAGTAAGCTTAAAATGAAATAAATACAATATAAAACCAGTAAATAAGAAATGGCCTTTGTCAAAATAACTCGCCAAAGAAAGCTCAATATTTTTCCTTTAAAAACATTCTCTGAAACATTCAAGATGTCAGTCAATCAATAGCCAAGACAACATTAAGTATGACAGTCCGCAAAATTGGAGGAAGTTGTTTGGCAAGTTTATTCTACCTATTGTCAGTCGAAACAGTAGAATCTAATTGTAACAGTCACTACTTGCCTATCCTTACACTCAATTTATATGAATTTCATTTTGTAATATTTTTAATCAATAATAGTAGATTCGAGTCACAAGCTGGATCACCTTTGAGCACAGTTGACTCTCTAAATAGCACTATATAAATTGTCCTTTTATTATGATTATCCTTTCCCTTCCTGTGCTAAAAAAGTCCGTGCGTTCCGGTGCTGTGTATTCAATACACATGTAAAAATGAGCAATTTAAAATCAGAAAAATAAGAATATTCATAGCCAATAGCTTAATTTAATTCAATTTGAAGTCAAAAGTGATACTAATTGAAATTTAATTGCTGAAAACATGAAAAAAACATCGTCCGACGTTCACAAAACGGGCGAAATGACCACTTCAAACGAATGCCCGAGAGCTACTAAAGTGAGAAAATTGAGATACTATTTCTTACGTTCCCATATACCAAAGTAGAGTGAGACGTGAATAGCGTCGCTTCCTCACCCATAGCGTTGTTTTAGAACTAATATACCTACGTCACACACTGGCACACGTTTGATTGTATTGGTGAATTTATTCCCGATTCTCACGAACTATCTCTGATGTGGCCGATAAGTGCTGATTATTATTGATATAATTTTTTTCATTCAATGGGTAAATGTATTACGAAGGAATACCTAAAATATGAACCCAGTATTTATTATATTTATAGAGATATTAAAGTTTTTAGAAGCAATGTGTACTAATTACACATCACAGGGATGGAAGGGTTAATAACTACATTTATTATCCTGTCATACATCAACACACCACATACTTTTCCCAATACCTGCTTTCACACCGCATTTGCTCAGCTCCTTTTATTTTTTCATGTCCACGTTTCACTCCCGAACATCACTATTACATGTATACAATATTAATTAGAATTGTCATTTTAATTTAGGCATACGATTTGATCATTTTAAATTTTCATTACTTACACAATTTTTTGAGTTATTTTTTATTTTACAACCAATTAGATTACTTACTTTTATATGAATCAATAAACATTTTTTTCATCCATAATCTGCTGGGAAGGTTTTCTATACATAAAAATAAAAATATATAGTTGTAAAATTATTATCTTTCGTAACACCATATATCCCGAAGAGAACTCCTAGCATCTACGGTAGTTGGCTATAATAATATGCCTGGTGCATAACCAGGGCAACAACAAATTCAGATGAAAAGTGTCCTGAAAGTAAAATCAGCGAAATCACATTTTTAACTAAAGTAATCCCTCCATTTACGCGAATTCACTTAAACGTGATTTATTAAGGATGGAAAAGAACAGCCAAATAACAGACTCTAGAAGAGGCATGGCCAAACTTTTACTTAGGTGGATCATAGTCTGTTTGACAGAAGCTGTCACAGACCAGGGGACAAAAAAATGAAAAATACAGCTAAGTGAGCTATTTTTATTTTATCTTCAAGGTAAGCTGAAAAAATAGTTAAAATCCACATACAAATATCATTACAAGTACCGAAATGTAGTGCACGCTGAGATAGACAGTTGATGAATTCGAAGAAATTTTACTGATAGTGAAATGTTTCAAAAAACAGATATAACAAATTACTAATTTTATAACAATTCGTATGAAGGAATATGTGCTATAGTAGGAATTATAATAATGAGTATGAAGGAATATGCGCTATAGTAGGAATTTTCCCCACTATATTACTAGATTACGCTTATGCAGTTTATACTGTGTGATATCACGCTATATGCCTACGCAGGCCATGATCTGTGGGCCCGATTTGGTCCATTGGGCCGTAGTTTGTCTATGCCTGCTCTAGATAGATTCTTGATGTCATTATGTGCAATTGAAACAGTGACAATAACAATGGAATATTCATCCACTGAGTGTGCTTTTGAATAGGTACAGCAAATTGCTCTGTATTTTTTTTTCTTCGTATAAATAAATAAATTGTATGGATCTCATTAAAATGTATTTTATGCATAGTCTTATAAAAAAGAAAATACGAATATATGTGGAAAATGTAAAAAATAAATCATATATTTTATACAGCTTCATTTACATGTTTTTTTCTAGAACAAATTACTCGCATAAATGGAGAGATTACTTTAAATAATACCAAAATGCAAAATATACATATACGAGTATGTCGGAGCTAAACCTTTTTCATACTTTATTTGTCTATGATTAACTTCAATTTTTAATTTATTTGTCTGTTTCTCTTTATTTTACAGCCACTATTTAATTTCAGAAATATTTCACAATTTTAAATAACTAATATTTTAGTTAAACATAATCAACATATGAATTTTAAAGCTACGATTTCTTTTCCCAGTACAGTACTTTTTTTTTTTAACCTGGCGAGTTTATTGCCATGTGGCAATCTCTTCCAACCAACCAGAAAGATGTTTTTATAGGTCCTAAGTGTTAACCAGACTGGAATCCTATTTAAAAAAAATCTGGGTTCCAGCGGGGATCGAACCCGCAACCTCCGGATCGGCAGACAAGTATCTTACTACAGTACTTGAACTCTATGATTTTAATTGTACGTATAAATGGGCATTAGAAAATCAAAATATATAAAGTGTATCTTGGATTTTATATGTGTTTAATTTATCCAATTTGTTTCTTAAAGCATCATGAAAAAATTTCTGAAATTCATGTTCTCGTTTTATGTTTACGATGGTCGCAATGAACTTGAAGCACATACTATATGTAAAGTTCTTTTACAATAAAAAATTTACATTTAATACTACTCTTGATTCAGGATATTTTAAGCAAATTTGTTAATTTTGACAGTTTTTGTCACTTTCAAATTATTTTTAAATGTTATTTACACATAACAAGAAATAATACATAATTTGCGAAAAAAAACAACAGGTAATTTAATCTGGACATACAATTTTAATTTAATTTTATTTATTTATTATTACACATGACAAGAAATATACACAATTTGAGAAAAACAACAGATAATTTGATTTGGACATACAATTTTAATGGATCTGGGTTTGTTGCCATTCATTTGTCGTATCCCCAGTAAACTAGGCTTTTGCCTGTATCTCACTGAGGTACATTTTTAGTATGGTTTTTAACAAATAAGTCGTAAATTTTTTAATTAATTGACATGTTTTTTTTTGTTAGTTTTTTATACTTGTTATATTTGTTCATTGTACAAATCAGGGAAACCTGGAATGTGCAAAGAACTTTAAAAATACAATTAATAAATGGAGTTTAAAATCTTATATATTCTTTGTTTTTGTAGACAATTTTTTTATCCAATTGTCTAACCTTACTCCTTCATAAAACAAAAATTGCAATTAAACTCACCGAGGATATTTAGCATGAGAAAAATAAATCGATACTTCTTTCCGATTTTTGATTACACAAAAACAAAACCCCGTTGCACGCTCTCATCAACCTGACAAACAGTGACACTCGATTACAACTGGAAACATCATGCGAAATCAAACTCCTCACACATCATCACTCCAGAAAGACCAAAAACGTTCATCCCATAATATGCCGCACATAATCAAAATAAAAACAAAAATATACAAATATAAAACCATCCAAGAGCCCACACAAACCTTTTCCACACGTCATTCATTCTGCAAGCCCAAGTACTCGAATGTTTTCTATATTTTGTAGTTATTATTATTCCAGAGTATTTCTCAATATTTTTTCTTATTTTCAAACATTAAAAAAATCTGCAAAAATACAGCTCAACACAGAATCAATGTGAACATTATAAAATAAATTATTTTAATACGTTTATAACAAAAAAGAATTGAGATATTTTGTACAAATCGCTTATATCTCAATTTGCTTTTGTCCTTCATTTCACGCCGTTTTCTTTCCATTAAAAAATCCAGGTTGCTTTAAATTGTAAAAATATATGCATGTATCATAGTATAAATAGGCCAAAACCCATACGACGGCTGTCGCCAAAGAAAGAATACGAGAATTGAATTTTGAATACAAGAGAGCGAGAGAGGAATACTTGGATTCTCTCCGAAAGTAATTCGAAATTTGAATCTCGGTGGGTCCGTGATAACTGAACGAATTTTAAATACTTAGCTAACAATTTTTGAACCGGTGTAAAAGGGGACGATGTATAAATGATATATATAAACAAATTTTACATTTATGAATATATATTTTCATAAATGTAGAATTTGTCTTACTTCCGTGAATATTTCAAGGGTTGCAACTAGTATATAATATTATATATTCTTGTGAAAATGTCACTATTTTGATCAAGTTTTACTTACAATTTATTTTAATTGCACATTATTATGAAATTATATTTAATTTTACTGAAATAAATGTAGATAATTATCATTAATTTTATATTTGTACTTTTTATTAAATTATTTTCACAAATGTCGATTTTTTTTTTTAGTTAGGAATAATTTTAATGTTCAGAGTTTATTTTTAATTTGTGTTTATTTTAAGTAGACCAATATATATGTTACGATACTTAAAGTTCATGCGCATTCACATCAAGTACTCGTACTTTGATAACGACACGTACCTAAAATAATTTGAATACATTGTCAATATTAATTATATAAATACAGCAAGACCTTGATAAGATTTTAATAAAAAAAATATATGAAAGGCAAATTGAGTTTGTTTTTTATTCATCATTTTTCAATGTATCCCCTGTCCCCTAGCAATGTAAAGTTCACCATCCGATAGTTCTTAAGAAATCTTCTGCCCCATGGTTGATTAATGATTGATTAATAAGAAATCTTCTGCCCCATGGTTGATTAATGATTGATTAATCTCTATGTCATAGTTTGAATTAAAAGATGTTTCCAAATCAAGATGCAGTGAAAACATATGAATGGCGTTTCGGTAAAGAGGTATATGTCATCGATTGCTTGTTTGTCGGGTGAGCCAAATGAGGTTTTGCAACACTTGTATTCCTGAAGTGCGGACCTCAAGTAAATTTTAAAGGTGAGCTTTGAATACATAAATTATTTATGTATTCAAAGTTTACCTTTAAAATTTACCTGAGGTCTGTATTTCGGGAATACAAATGTTGCAAAACTTCATTTGGTTCTCCTGACAAATAAGTTATTGATGACATATATCTCTTTACCAAAACGCCATTCATATGTAGCTTGACACGTTCAGTGTTAAAAACGCCTATAGTTAATGAAATCAAGATGTATTGAAAACATATCTAGCTTAACACATTCAGTGTTAAAAACCTTTCTGCTAGCTCCTACAGGGAATGGCGTGATGGTATGTTATATACAAGCTGTCCTGTGAGTAGTGAATCATATTAAGGGTGATGATAGATTGGGTCAAGACCTACCAGAATATTAAAACTTGACCTCAGTAAAAGCCTTACCATTTTAAAGTTATTCGGACTTTTGTAAAATTTCGTAAAATCCCTACTTTGCATCAATTTTTTTTTAATGTGAAATACCTTTTAATGTGAAATACCTTTGCCTTTGAATTTTTTTTAATGTGAAATACCTTTTAATGTGAAATACCTTTGCCTTTGAATTTTTTTTAATGTGAAATACCTTTCTATCGCATACAAAATGATTTCCTAAATTATAAGGGTGTACAAAAGAATTACTTGAAAAGTAAAAAAAATCTTAATTAATTTTTTTACGCTAAACTTAGGCCTTCTGTGGTAAAAAAAAATTGTACTGGGCATTTCCAGAATACTACTTTAAAAAGTTGCTCATTTAATAGAGATTTCAGAATGGTGCAACACTGCTAGATTTTTTTCACGGAAAACGAAAAAATACTATTTTTTATCTGATGCAAGGTAGGGATTTTACAAAAGTCCGAATAACTTAAAAACGGTAAGGTTTTTACAAAGGTCAAGTTTTGATATTCTGGTAGGTCTTGACCCAATCTATCATCGCCCTTAATATGATTCACTACTTACGGGACACCTGTATGTAAAAATCAATCCTGTATGTTCAAAAATATCAAATCAATCGCTCGGTTTTTTCATTGTTAAATTTCGTTCAAATTTTTTTCCATGCAAAGCGACGATCTCCGTGATGTCGATAATCCTCCACCCGGGTTCAGAAATCGAACCTGAAACCACCACTGGGGGTCCGGTTTCGATTCCTGATGGAACCCAATAGAAAAATAATTAATAAAGAGTGCCAGTCTGGTTAAAGTGTTTCTCTGGCAACATTACTGGCACGCGCTGGACGAGAGAGTGTAATATATTCAACACGTGTAAAGATGAACTGTGAATTATTTGCCTACTCAAGTGGTCCATGACCAGATGGTTATTCAAGTCCCTTAATAAGATGTCTCCATTGTATCTTTCGAATATGTGTCTGAGAGTTGTTCATTCAGAGATTTGAGGTTGATTGAAATCAATTGTTACGAATTGATCCAACAGGGCGCGATATTATCACAAGGCTTTTGAGGTTGCTGGTTCTTTGCATGTGCCTAGATATTTGTAATATTTTTAATTTGTCAATAATAGTAAGTTCAAATCTCAAGTTCTCGTGAGAAGAGTCTGCTCTCTAAAAGGCGCTTTATAAATTTTTATTTTATTTATTTTACACATGACGAAAAATATCAATAATTTGTAAAAAATCAACAGATAATTTAATTTGGAAACAATTTTAATGGATCTGGGTTTGTTGCCTTTCATTTGTCATGTACCCAGTAAACTAGGGTTTTGCCTGTATCTCACTGAGGGCATATTGCATGAAAAAATAAATCGATACTTCTTTCCGATTTTTGACTATATAAAACCCCGTTGCACATTCTCATCAACCTGACAAACAGTGACACTCAATTACACACGTATACATCACGCAAAATCAAATTCCTCACACTTCATCACTCCAGACAGACCAAAACATTAATCCTACAATATACCGCACATAATCATAAAAATAAATAAACATAAATAAAAAAAACCGCACTCAAGAGCTCTCACAAACCTTTTCCACAAGTCACTCCTCTTGCAAGCTCAAGTAATCAAACTCCTGTCGCAATAACAACCACGCTCCGATCGACTGCCTAAATTGTTTTCCTCCCTTTGCCTTTATTGAATTCGGCACCCCATTGCATGTCATGGGAGCTAAATAGGCATATTGCCTTTGGGCAAAATATGTTTTAACTCTTAATTGTCCTTGTATATCATAAAGCTTGATTATTGGGACCAAATATAATATCGTCTCCCGGCCAACATGTTCGCATCATTAATCAGGGGTAACGTACGAATGAATAATTAAATTTCCTTAATTATTTCAGAACACGTGGAATGTGTTTTAGGTTTGGTTCGTTTTTGCTTATATACGACGAAATTACACAATCATTCGAACTTTGAAAGATAAATTAAACTTCAGCGTTGTGCCACAGTGGTTACCATTTTGCATATAATACGTTCAACGATTGTTGTCACGGCATTTGAATATTTCAACTTTATACGAATGAATCAATAAATTTACTTAATTATTTCAGAACACGTGGAATGTAATTTAGGTTTGGTTCCTTTTTGCATATATATACGTCGAAATTACACAATCATTCGAACTTAGAAAGAGAAATTGAACTTCAGCGTTGTGGCACAGTAGTTACCATTTTGCATATAATACGTTCAACGATTATTGTCACGGCATTTGAATATTTCAACTTTATACGAATGAATCAATAAATTTCCTGAATTATTTCAGAACACGTGGAATGTGGTTTAGGTTTGGTTCGTTTTTGCTTATATACGTCGAAATTACACAACCATTCGAACTTTGAAAGATAAATTAAACTTCAGCGTTGTGCCACAGTGGTTACCATTTTGCATATAATACGTTCAACGATTGTTGTCACGGCATTTGAATATTTCAACTTTATTTGGTCTCATTGTACCACACGTTTGGGTTTCTTTAATTCTAATATAGAAACACTTGTATGATCTTTATTAAAGGACTGGTTTTATTTTGGAATTAATCAAAAATCTAAAGAGATCAATTTAATACTGGAGATGCAGCAAAGTTGCTTCTTCATAATGCAGAATCTCATATGCAACAAAAATTTCAATATCGACTTACAAGTACGCATGCGGATTATTTGTTTTTACAAATTCTTCGTTGAGCTTTATGGCGTTGAAACTTAGACCCTCACTCAAGCCACCATAAAAAATCGAAACATCTGAAACTTGGTGCCTCCGAATATTGAGAGTCCCATGGGTTGGCAAAGTTTATAATGATTACATCTTAAAAAATTATGAAGAATTAGTATATATACACTTTGGGCATATCATGTCCTTGTAGGGACTCATAGCCAAGGATCCCCTCGCCATTCCAACGTCAATGCAGTTGGAAAGCGTAGTAATGCCATGGAGTTAGTTTTATTTAAGTGAGTGAGTTTTTGCACACCAGCAAACTCACCGGCCGCACCGTTGTATTGGATCCGATGCCATAAGTGAGACGATCAGAGCACAACGGCTTGTTTTTTTTCCCTTTTTAAAAGAATATATATTCCCGAAGTCATAGGTATCCTTATATCCTCAAATACTAGGTGGAAAAAATGCCTGTGCCATTCGAGAGGAGCAGTACAGCGCGGGGTTCGAACCGATGACCTTCCGCAAGGAAATCCAGTGCGTTACCGCGCGGCCATACACCTCTTTGGGCATATAATGCAAGGAGAAAATGTGAGATCCTACAACTGATATTGCAGGGTAATTATTGTAAGAAACAAGGAAGAAGAAACGTCTGTTAGTTGAAAGACTTGCATGAGTGGGTTCGTTGAAGTGCCATATATTTGTTTTCGAGTTATTGCATCAAATACCACCAGGATAGCTGCAACTATTGCAAACGCCCGAAGACGTGAGGAGCTAGAAAGAAGAGTAGGACTCAAGTTTATCTGGGTCACCCACATATTAAAAGTCACAAACACATTGTATCAGACGTATTCGTCACCTGAAATATATGATTTATTTGTAATTACTGTGTACCTATTGTCATGAATTGTTCCTTATGCGTGGCCTTCGAAATAATAATTATAAAAAGTCGAACGGCCCATGCAAGCGAGGAGCCCGCGGCATACATAGTATCTATATAGTAAGCCGTGACGGCATACACGGGCGAATAAAGGGGCTTACGATGAGCGATGGGCTACACATAAGGAACGAAAAATGTCAAAAATATATTCTCAGTTTCTGGAACGTCTACTGTGTTTTTACTTCTTAGAAGTTTCTGGAACGTCTACTGTGTTTTTACTTACGACTAACTTCTACCTGCTAAAGAGGAATCTCTTCACCCTGCTACTTTTCACCGGAAAAGCAAGAAATAAACCGAAATCTCAGAGTATTGAGTGACAGCCATCCACCTATTTTACAGTCTTTGTACCAGTACTGTACACACATGTTAAAAGTTACCACTTTTTAATTCGATTCCATAATGTATTTTCAAAGATTCCCAGAACACCGTCATGTTAGCTTCTGGATTGTTCTGTGAGCGAATGTACGAGTAGCTAAACAACGTTTAGCGTGATGCTTAACTTGATACGTCGTGATGATTTTGATATGTCTTGTATTTAAAATAAATACAAAACTCAGGAATGCGGATAAAAGTGAGAGTAAATAATCAATGAATGGTCGAGTGAATAATAATCTTTATTTGTCTACAAGTAGGTATTTTATAGTTGTGAGTGAATGCGCCCGCGATATATACTTTGTCTCACTCCTGCGCGTGCCCTAGTATAGCGGGTAGGATATTTATTTGCCGAGACGGCGAGACAAAGCGATGCGCTCTCCCTCTATCGTGGAATGCCGCGTAAATATATTTGCGAGTACACATTGTTGACGTTTCTGGCATGTGACAATTGTAGATGTCCAGAGGTTGATTCATCGGTCGTTGACCCTGTATGTTTGACAATTTATTTTGACAACAAATTATGTTTGACAATTATTTATTTAGGGACGTAGGTATCCTACAAATGTTTCGATTCGGTTAAGTTAGGTTTTGCTAAACAATGTTTCGATTCGGTTAAGTTAAGTTTATTATATGTAACAGTTCTCCACCGTAACAAATAGTCGGTCCAATAATTTAGCACTAACATTTACGATGTAACGTTAAGTTGTAAATGTGTATTGTGCGTGACGAAATAATTTTGCAATTACAACGTTAATAAATAATAGTGAAAACATAACTAATATTTTATTATGTATCACTTTACCTTAATAATCGCCGATGTTCCATTTTGCTTTCGGTGAAGTTAATGTTTTTACAGAAATCGTCAAGTCGTGAAAAGAAACGTCAATAAAAGTACAGGCGGCCCTCAACTTTCGCACATAATTGGTTCCTGAAAATGTGTGCGAATGTTGAATGTTAGAAAGTAGAGGGATGTAAAAAAAACATCAAAAATTATGTTTTAAAATATTTATTTATCAATAATACGAGTATATTAAAAATATTTATTTATCAATATACATAATTAAGTTAACGAGGCGTGTTTAAGCGCTTTCGGGTGTTTTCTTTATAAACTTGTCAAGAGTTAGTTGAATACCACCTGTTTTTCTTTTCTTGATAAAGAGTTCTATAACACGCTGTGTCTTTCTCAATCGCCCTACGTACTTGAGATATACGTTCTCCATTGGGATCGCCCTACGTACTTGAGATACACGGTCTCCATTGCGTTCTTCCATGATAGTCACAAATTTGTCAAGATGTGTGAAGACTTCATTCATATTTTTGATTGTCAAAGTCTTGACGATTTTATCAGCTTCTTCTTCCTCACTTTCATCGTGTATTTCATTTAACTCTTGTTGCCTATTTTTCATTATTCACCCATACAAAGGTTGTTACTTAAGTTTTGAGATATGGCAACACCAGTGTAGATACGTCAAATCTTACATCAGCATCGTAAAGTTTGACGTTTTTAATGGTATACGTGCTCAGAAAGTTTTGTCATACGAGTGCTATTTGTGTTGTTTACAGTGATTTGAAAAATTAATCTCGGCCAAAAATGGAATTAAATCGTGAACATTTTCATGCGATGATTTTTTATGATTTTCGACGTGGACTAACTCAACAACAGTGTGCCGATCAACTCGCTTCGACTTTTGGTGATGAAGCATCATCTCGGGGTACTGTGTTTCGCTGGTTTTCCGAATTTAATCGTAGTCGTAGTTCGCTCCAGGACGAATTTCGTGAAGGTCGTCCAAAATCGGTTGTTGTGCCAGAAAACGTCGATGCTGTGCGTAAACTGATATTGCAAGATCGTCATGTGACTTATCGTGAGATTGAGGCATATTTGGGCATTATTTCCACTAGCATACATTCAATATTGCATGAACATTTAGCCGTCAAAAAGATTTGTTCGCGTTGGATACCGCATAATTTGACAATCGCTCAAAAAAAGGCTCTTGTCGATTGGTCCAAAGAAATGCTGAAAAAAATCGATCGCGGTGCTTCAAAAGACGTCTATAAGATCGAGACAGGCGACAAATCATGGATCTATGCATATGAGCCAGTAACTAAACAGCAGTCAACTGTATGGATCTTTCAAGACGAGCCAAATCCAATAAAAGTTGTTCGCGCACGAAGCACTTCGAAGCAAATGGTGGCTTGTTTCTTCGGTATAAATGGTCATATCGCAACAGTGTCTTTAGTGGAACGTCGTACGGTCAATTTTGAATGGTACACCACCATTTGTTTGTCAGAAATGTTCTGAAAAATGAGGAAAACCAACCGCCGAAGACGGATCATTCTCAACCACGACAATGCGAGCTCTCACACATCGGCTCAAACAAGTGACTTTTTGAGCACTCAAAACATCGAATTGATGGGTCATCCGCCGTACAGCCCTGATTTGGCACCCAATGACTTATTTTTATTCCCGAACATCAAAAATAAATTGCGAGGTCAACGCTTCGACGCCTGAAGAAGTGGTTGATGCGTTCAAAACGCATGTTTTGAAGTTACCTCATTCGGAGTGGAAAAAGTCGTTCGAAAATTGGTTCAAACGCATGAAAAAGTGTATTGATCTTCATGGAGAGTATTTTGAAAAACAATAAAGCCATTTTCGATGATAAATATTTATTTTTCTTGTCTGTCTCAAAACTTAAGTATACATCATTTACTTTTTCTTTCACAATAAAAGTGTTATAAAATACAAAACTAACGGCAGGCCATCAACACCAGCTATTCCAGCCCTGCACTCAGTAACGCATAATTATGCATTTGTCTGACCCACCTTCAAGCTGCTCTGAGTGGGTGGAATCTCTGAATGGGAATCGCCCACATCCATGCTGAGTCAGAGCAAACTGACAACATTCAAGTTGCGTTTTGATTTCAGAGAAATCATAAAAAAAATTAATTCTTTAATTGAATAACAAGTATCACTTGAGGAGCGTTATTCGGAATATACGAGTATTATATTAGGTTGATAATACGAAATATATTGGGTTGATAATACGAAATATATTAGGTTGATAATACGAAATATATTGGGTTGATAATACGAAATATATTAGGTTGATAATACGAAATATATTGGGTTGATAAGCCTTCATTAGACCAGGAGTCTCCAAATTTTTTAGCCCAAGGGCCACACTAACTCGTCCACTAAGGTCCAAAGGCCAAGACAAAAAATTGTTTTCTTTCAATCTCAATTTAACAAAAAATGTTTTACGCATTTTAATAGCATACATGCCAAACATTCAGTCAGCAAACTGAGACACCATTTCCGGTAGATTTCGCTATTGAAGCTTTGGGTGCTTTAAAAATTAATTTCAAGTCTCGTTTTTCAGATTTTGATGCAATTGCAAACGATATCAAGATTTTTCAAAATCCTTTTAACGCCGATATATGTAGAAACCCTTGCCCCAGAACTTCAAATGGAAATGATTGATTTAAATAAATAAAAATATTTAAAGTCTTCATTGCTGGAATTTTATAAGAGTCTTCCTCACTCATACAGTTTGATCAGTTGCATAAATTTGCTCGTTCCTTTTTTTCCGCTTTCGGCACTGCTTATCTGTGTGAAAAAACATTCTCCAAAATGAGATATACAAAAAATATTTACAGATCCAAATTAACTGATGAGCATTTGAAGTCGCTGCTGGTAATATCCACTAGTAAACTTGATCCACAAATGCAAACAATTGTCAGCGGAAAGTTGCAGCTACATAACTCATTAATCATAATTATAATGTTTAATTTCATTATGTGCATTACCTATGTATGTCACTTATTGTAAGTTTTTAGGATAAATCTCATATCATTAATTACAGTTAAAATGTTCAATTTCATTATGTATGTCACTTATTGTGTTTCGTAATTGGTCGTTAAATAAAAAAATCTGATTGTTATTTTGTATGATTTACTTACATTGTAAATTTTACAATGTAATCAAAATAAACTACGACGGGACAGAAACCGGGCATATCCGACCCGCGGTAGCGGGCCGGATTGGTGGTGCTCGCGGGCCGTAGTTTGGAGACCCCTGCATTAGACAATTAGTGCTTCTTACCTCGAACGGTTTCTTTCTCAGAATCAGATGGATATTCAGGTGTCTCAACCATGATACAGCCTCAAGAGGATATTTTTCAATCCTCCCGGGATTAAATGTATTGGATGCTCTTCCACGATGTGACTGATATAGTCTGGATCATTCCAGATGACCACAACGAGGAATCATTGAAACACAACCTATGCAAGACGTGTGCGTTGCAACCGTGACCACATCTAAGACGATTTAGGGTACATCATAATCTTCACAGCAGTGCTGAAAAGGAATTACGGAAGTTTCGAGTTCGATTATAGTTCGGAAATTCTAGGATGAGTCCTGTGACAGCTCACAAATTTGCCCCAATGCAACCTTGTAACGATGTTCAGTAATTTTAATTATTTTATCAACTTTAATATAAGCCTGAATTCTAATAAATAGCAAGTTATTTAGGTAAATACATTAGGTTGTATTGGGGCAAATTTGTGAGCTGTCACAGGGCTCATCCTAGAATTTCCGAACTATACCCTCGAAGAACAAAGAAAAAAATCATCAACATTTTTTAGAGTGATTTTAAAGCTAAATTATTGAAAAAAATCAGGATTTCAATAATTTTCAATAAATATGAGGGCGTAAACTTACGAATTGGATAAAAGTATCACGAATGTGACTTTTCAGTTATACGAGTGCTGTATTTCATGATTTCATTCTGCCTCAAAATATCCAAACTGTACACTCTTCAGTAGAATAGTTGCCTGTTAAGCTACGCAATGAGGATAATTTGTAAGCTTTCAGGTGAAAGTTAAAAATCCAAACTGTACACTCTTCGATGGAATAGTTGCCTGTTGAGCTACGTAATGAGGATCATTTGTAAGCTTTCAGATGAAAGTTAAAATCCAAACTGTACAGTCTTCAGTGTAATGAGGATAATTTGTAAGCTTTCAGGTGAAAGTTAAAAATCCAAACTGTACAGTCTTCAGTGTAATGAGGATAATTTGTAAGCTTTCAGGTGAACGTTAAAAATCCAAACAGCACACTCTTCAGTGCAATGAGGATAATTTGTAAGCTTTCAGGTGAAAGTTAAAAATCCAAACTGTACAGTCTTCGACGGAATAGTTGCCTGGTGAGCTACGCAATGAGGATAATTTGTAAACTTTCAGATGAAAGTTAAAAATGCAAACTGCACACTAAAAATCCAAAGGCGAACTGCAAAGAAACCTAAGTAGATCTTTCAACATGTGACAGTAACACATCTGGCTTCAGGTGGTTCAGTTCAGTTCGATCTCATCACCCCCGACACTTCATGGGGGACAAAATAAGTCCCCATCCAGCGCGATCTACACTAGAAGATCGAAATCTTCTTTATTTTTAACATGAGCGCGATGTCACGTAGTGACGAAAAAGGAACTGTCCAAAAAGACTCCTTCTTCGGTAGTGACACATCTGAATGGGAAAATAATAGTAGTGACGACGGACTTAAGGTCCGACATCACGGCAGAAGGAAAACGACTCGAAACGTAGTAATTTTTTTCTAATCGTGTATTGTGTTCATACATGGTATAATCATAAATTTAGATTAGACCTCTCAAAAAGGGTTGTCCTTAACCCTTCCTGTGTAACTAGTACACATTGCTTCTAAAAACTTTAACATCTCTATAAATATAATAAATACTGGGTTCAGATTTTAGGTATTCCTCCGTAATACATTTACGCATTGAATGAAAAAAATTATATTAATAATAATTTGTATTTATCGGCCACATCAGAGATATTTTGTGAAAATCGGGAATAAATTCACCAATACAATCAAACATGTGCCAGTGTGTGACGTAGGTATATTCCTATAAATATAATAAATACTGGGCTCAGATTTTAGGTATTCCTTTGTAATAAATTTACGCATTGAATTAAAAAAATATATTAATAATAATTAGCACTTATCGGCCACATCAGAGATATTTTGTAAAAATCGGGAATAAATTCACCAATGCAATCAAACGTGTGCCAGTGTGTGACGTAGGTATATTCCTATAAATATAATAAATACTGGGTTCAGATTTTAGTTATTCCTCCGTAATACATTTACGCATTGAATGAAAAAAATAATATTTATAATAATTAGCACTTATCGGCCACATCAGAGATATTTTGTGAAAATCGGGAATAAATTCACCAATACAATCAAACATGTGCCAGTGTGTGACGTAGGTATATTCCTATAAATATAATAAATACTGGGCTCAGATTTTAGGTATTCCTTTGTAATAATTTTACGCGTTGAATGAAAAAAAAATATTAATAATAATTAGCACTTATCGGCCACATCAGAGATATTTTGTGAAAATCGGGAATAAATTCACCAATACAATCAAACGTGTGCCAGTGTGTGACGTAGGTATATTCATTCTAAAAAAACCGCTATGAGTGAGGAAGCGACGCTATTCACGTCTCACTCTACTTCGGTATATGAGAACGCAAGAAATAGAATCTCAGTTCGCTCGCTTCTCTCGCTCAGTAGGTAAGCGAGGTGGTCGCTTTGCCGTTTTGTGAACGTTGGACGATGTTTTTTTTCATGTTTTTAGCAATTGAATTTCAATTATTATCACTTTTGACTTCACGCTTAATTAATTTAAGCGATTGGCTATGTATGAATATTCTTATTTTTCCGATTTTAAATCGCTCATTTTTACATGTGTATTGATGTGTATAGAATACACAACACCGGAACGGACGGATATTTTTAGCACAGGAAGGGAAAGGTTAAATGCTTTTTAAAGCTGCAAATGGCGCCCAATCACTAAACAGTGACAGAGAATAAATCATAATTCACATTTTTAATTCCAAGCTGAGAATAACATACATTATATTATATAACTCGATTATCTTATCCATGTTAACATATGTGTCGCTCAAAATCCAATAAAAGTTTACTGAGCTTCGGAAACCGAATATGTACTATGAAAGATATTTTGTACAAAACAGGGTGCAGGAGGGTGGAAACAGAAATATCAAAGAATTAACGAGACAGCCACTCGCTCGTTACCTGTGGTATGAGATCGCGAAAGTTGGCATGGTCAATCCAGGTAAACAGATCTCAGTTAATATGGTCAATATAGTATAGATCATTATGCAAACCCAATAATACGAAAGAAAGCACTTGGCAGACTGAGATATAGGCTTTAGGAAGATCTTGAAAGGTTGGAAGTGGAGGGAAACCGAAAGGAGGCAGCGAATGACCTAAAGAAAATCCCGATCCCGTATTTTAACGTGAGTTTAAATTGTTTTGTATTGATTGCTGGTCCCGTATTTTCACGTGATTCAACCTTAAGTCAACCAAATTAATCTTAATCCAACCGACAAGCTCCTGATTTCTTATTTCTAACATACAACACCCTAGACCCTTGGTCGGCAAACCGCGGCTCGCGGGCCCCTTGAGTGCGGCCATTTCCAGAAGAAATTTACAAAGTTATGGAATTAGTGATTAAGATTATCAACTCTATTATAGCTAAAGCTCTTAACGTGTTCCTCGCGGGAAGCACAAACGCCTGTGATCTGATCTGTAGCATTCCTTTGTGTATTTTACGTAATGTTTAGTTTATCTCCTTTATTTAATGAGTAATGACTATTATTTATTATCAGAAAATTACTTGAATGTCATGTTTACTTGGTGGTGTAGTCAAATATCAGTGGTTTTAAACAAAATACGCGTTTAAACTTAGAAATTAAAAAAAAAAACGTCGAAATTGTGCCGCGCACAGGATTCGTGGAATTTGATTTTTAACGCGGTGTACATGTTAATCATCGCCAATTTAAATAATTTTTAGTAGAAATGGAGAGTGAGTACGCAGATCTTCTGCTGCATAACAAGGTACGTTTGTTATCAAGAGGAAACGTTTTAAAACGTTTCGCTTCCTTATTAACAGAAATTAAAGCATTTCTCCTTGAGAAGGGTGTTTACTATCCAGAACTAACGGACGATCAGTGGATCCAAGAATTTTATTTCATGGTAGAAGTTACGTCTCATCTAAATCACCTTAATCGTCAACTAACATAAATGGGAAAGGAAACACATTATTTTCGATGCTAGAAGTTATTTCATTCGAAAACAAATTATCCCTTTTTCCTCAAGATTTTGAAAGAGAAACTTTGATTCACTTTCCAAGCCTGCTGAAACATCGCCAAGAAAATAATTCTGATATTGACATTTGCTATTTCAAAACGACAATTTTAAATATAAGGGGAAGCTTTTCTCAACAGGTTTCAGGAATTCAGAAACAGCAAAGCGACGTTAGCTTTTGTTAAAAAAAACCTCTTAATGCTACTGTAACATAATTAAATTTTTCTCCCTTTAATGTTGACATTGGCAACTTTGAAATGCAATTGCTGGATTTAAAAAAAACAAAGAATTATAGAGCTCTAAATTTGAACGTCTTTGTGCTGATATGAAAATACTATATTGGAGAAAAACAAATGGGAACTAAGTTCACAGCACAAGTGGTCTGCTTTGAAAGACCTGAAGAAGGAAGACATGATGATTTTTAACACCTGGAAAAGTATTCCTGACTCGTATGATCTGTTGAAAAAACTGGCGTTTGCTGTTCTTTCCCTTTTCGGTTCTACATATTCATGCGAACAATATTTTTCGAGCATGAACCTTATCACATCTAACTTCGTAAACAACCTGGAAGACTTCCCGGAATTCGATTTATTTAACTCTTCTACGAACTCGATTAGATCGCGCATATGCGGGAACTGGTTTGGTGTGGATCTCTGACTGTCTCATCCCTGACTGTCTCCAGGTTAACAATTTTCAGCATTACTTAAAGCCTACCTACTACCTTCTTACCAATCTCCTAACATAATTAAGTGTACATATTGAAACCATATGCTAAAACTGTTAAATGGTGTTTCGAAACCCATAGATATCAGTAATAATACCGACATAAACACTGTATGTTATCCTAATAAAATAAAATAAAATAAAATTGTCATGATTTAATTTTATGGATACCTTCCTCACAATTTAATTTTTATCAATAAATAAGATCATTAAGTATGATATCAAGTTTTATTCAATGTACCTATAGTTTTATTAAGACTTAAAACTTTAATTAAAGTTTATTAAGATAATAAAACGTGTACATACCTATTTAGTTTAAATTTAAGAAATTTGGCTCTCAAGAGAAATCTCAATCGTTGTACTGTTGATATTTGGCTCTTTTGACAAATGAGTTTGCCGACCACTGCCCTTGATTAAATATATTTTTATAAAATCCATGTTAAAAAGGTTACCTCTTGTTTGAGAGTTTTGGGCTTCATAACGAGACATTTGAAGGAATTAAACGTATCAAACAAACACATGCTAACCGAAAGTAAGGTCAGGATATATAAGACATGCGTCCGCCCCATCATGACATATGGGATAGAAGTGAGAGCCGATACCAACAGGACAAAAAACCTTCTCAGAGTGGTGGAGATGAGAACCCTACGCTCCATCGCAGGCATAACTCTTAATGATCGGATCAGAAATGAGACGATAAAGTCTGTCTGTTGTGTTGAAGACATAGTGAGGTGGGGAAGAAGCAGAAGGCGCTTCTGGAGGGATCATTAAGACCGCATGGAGGATACGAGACTTAAAAAAATTGCTTAGACTGAAAACCCTAGCAGCATGAGATTACCAGGAAGGCCGCCGAAAAGGTGAAAGGACAGCTAGACGTCATCATCCCAGGACAACACACCGTCACAAACAGGTCATACGACCTACTAGGTTAGTCAAAAAGTTTTGAAAGCGACATCTATGGAGCAGTAGAAAAACCAAAATTTCTACGCCATTTTAATATTTCATCTTTCATAAGAACGTACTCAAAATTTCATTTCGATCTGTCAATTCATTCTTTGTTTATAAGCCATTTGAAGTTGACGTGTCAGTGTATTTTTTAACAATGGAAAAATCCAAATATCGTGCAGTGATTAAATTCTTTGTTTTGGAAGGTTTATCGGCTACTGAGATGCTATCCATGCAAATATGGTGAAAGTATTAAAGAAGTAGTAGACCAAGAGGAAGAAGAAGAAGAAAATTTTCATTGCACGCATTTTTACAGTATTCAGTTTTCTTCCACATCCACGTTTCCCTCCCATACATCAATGTTGGCACTTTAATACTGTTATGGACTATCATTTAATCTATTGTATTTTTATTATTATAAATAACTTCGCGTATAAGCTATTTTAGCTCTATTCGGCTTTATGCATTTCTACAACATTTATATTCGCCTCCATTCAATATTTTTCCGCATCCACGTTTCACTTACATACATCAAAGGATTAACAAAAGGCAATTAATTATTTTTAAAACACACTATTCGTGATGGAACGTGTGATAAACCAGAAATAGTTTCATAATAGACAAGCATTTACTTTCAGGAGCATAATACCGGGCGGCCCGAGTATTTAGTGGCTTACGAAATGGATTATTTGAAGCGTGGTTCCGATGGCTGACCTCAGAAATCGGGGGCAATTGGAGAAATTCTGTTTCACCAGGTTCATAGCCGTGATTAATGACAAAATATCTATTTTTATTTATTTACCACTCTTGGTACAATCAGTGGGTTTATTGCTCTTCGGCAATGTCTTCCACCCAACTAGACATAAGTTGACTATGTACCAATTGTTGGTTACAAAGTTGTTAGGTTACACATAAATAGAAAAATAATTAACAAACGTATGTAAAGAGACAGATCAGAGAATGAATGTTGCGAAATCCTAAGTCATGGTGATTAGGGCAAGTAATGAAGTAAATGCGATATAAGGGCAAGGAATGAAGTAAATGCGATATAGGTAAGGGCAAGTAATGAAGTAAATGCGATATAAATAAATAAATAAATACAGGTTTATTGATAACAACATAGTATGTACATAATACATATAGACACATTTCAAGAACACATTTAAAAGAGAATACGTTAAAAACCAGAAGCTATCAAAAGGGCAAGTAATGAAGTAAATGCGATATAGGTAAGGGTAAGTAATGAAAGATTAAAGGAAGTTGAAAAATTAGTATTTTCTAGAAGGATATAGAACGGCGTTTAGCGATAGGAAATAAAGTAAACACTAAAACGTATATACTCGAACAGGACAGTATCGAAAACTGTTAAGATAATTTTAGTATCAAATTATTTTTAGTTCCAAAAGTACTTTAGTACCAACATTGATATATGACCAAGGCCTTTGATAGAATACATCCAACTAGAAGATGTAATAAGCATTCTGCTCGAAAGGAACGTGTCATCCTCCATCGCCAAAACCATTAGAGACATAAACCTAAATAGCTCCACAAGAATTCGCGTAGACGGAGAACTCTCTAATGACGTTCCAACACCTACCGGAGTAAGACAAGGAGATAGTTTAAGCCCATTTCTATTTAACTTGGTTATGGATAAAATTATAGAAGAAGTTGCCGACCTTATTCTGGGATGCAAGATGGGCGACAATATGCTAAACATCATATGCTATGCTGACGATGCCACCATCATAGCCGAATCAGAGGAAGACCTGCAACAAATGCTACATCGATTCCACACTGCTTCTAAAAAATACAACATGTCTATCTCCATCAACAAGACTAAATGCATGACTCTAGCCAGATAGCAAGTTGGATGCAGTGTAGCGATCGACGACACACCGATTGAACAAGTAACAAAATTTAAATACTTGGGCGCTAGCATAATGTGCAATAATGACCTCTATGGCGAAGTGCTTGAACAATCACAAAAGGCCGCAGCTATATCCGGATGTTTAAAGAACACTATCTGGAAAAACAAGCATATGAACATCCAAAGCAAGGTGAGGATATACAAGACCTGTGTCCGCCCCATAATGACATACAGCATAGAGTCCAGAGCCGACACTGTCAGAACCAAAAATCTCCTTCAAACCAGCGAAATGAAGGTACTCAGGAGTATCGCTGGCAAAACCCTTCGTGATAGAGTACGTAACAGAGAAATCCGAAGGACGTGCGAAGTTGAAGATATTGTCAGATGGGGACGACAGAGAAGAAGGTTCTGGAACGAACACGTATCCAGAATGGCGGAACCAAGAGCCGTAAGAATGGCCAGGGACAGTATCCCCCAAGCAAGCAGACCTCCAGGACGACCTCCCAAAAGATGGAAAGACAGCTGGCAGTCAACGTCGCAAGAGGCAAACAATGATGCAGGACCATAACAGGCCAACAGGCCTAAAATAAGATGAAGAAGAAGAAGATTGATATATGGAAGTAAAACATGGACATAGAAAATAACTGAAAAGACTAAACTGGATGCTGTAGAAATGCGCGCTCTTAAAATAATACAAGGATATACTCGAACCGGATAGTATCAAAATCTGCTAAAATGATAGTCTACAACGGTATTTTAGTACCAACTTTGATATATGGCAGTGAAACGTGGACGTTAAAAATAATAAAAGGAGCTGAATAAATGCTGTAGAAATGCGTGTACTGAGAAAAATATAATATATGGGGTGACATTATATCGATGGCCTAGATGCAATAGTGCAATATTGCTTAATTAGAGTGAATGCAACTAAAAAAGCATAATAAACAAAAACAAATTAAGACTTGTTTCATTTTATATCTGTTCAGAACACTATAAATTACGATAATGGATGCAATTGTTTTAATCAATAATTGTCATTATCAAGTAAACTTAAAGTTTGCACTTACTAACTGAGCAATATTGCACTTAACACGTTTGTGCGCTAGGCCATCGATATAATAGAATATGGGATGAAGTAATCAGGGAAAAATGTGAACTGGATGTGTTGAGAAAATTGAATAACATCACTCTAAAATGATTTGGGCATGTGGAATGAATGAATGAACAAAGACTCAAAAATCAAATATACAGACGATTACGTGAAAGTCTTGAAACCGGTAGGGTTATACCGTCATATAAAGTGTAATAAACAGTGTTTGATTAAACAAATTACGTTAAGTCAATATATTTTTTAATCTAATGTTAATACACTTTTTCAAATTACTTTGAAAGTGATATTTTTATGTCCAATTTGAAATTTTCCATCATGCAATCAAGCTCAAATACATTTACAACCTTCCTTTAATGTTAAAATTTACATTATATCAAAATGAACTTTCCAATAACAACTTAAATAATAAAAATACCAAAATATTTTCACTTAAATTTCACTGAGAGTAACAGCGACCCGTCACGAACACACGGGCCATTTTAACGCCATTGTGTTGTTAGTATAACATTTTATTTAGATGAGCCCCCGTGATCATCCGCGATGCACCGGGTTCACCGACAAATTAATTGAACTAGCTACAACTAATCCAAAATACAAGCAAAACGAGTACACCGAACAAAAATGTTTAAATAAAATATATTAACAAATAAAATGTTTCAATAATTTTGTTTAGAAATTTTTATAATCTATGGTATTTTCCGATTTTCCCTCTCGCTTGTGCCGTCAAGTTGGCGCTTTGATTTACAAACGATCTTAACATATAACTAAAATTAGTGTGCTGAGTAAAAAAGTTTAAATGAAAGTATCGCTTTAGAAAATTTATAAGTTAAATTTGTAAGCGATTTTGATGATTTATGTTATATTCCGATTTTCCTTGCACTTGCGCTGTGAAGCTGGCGCGTTGCGCGATCAACGTTTTTCATGATGTGCGCACTGCCGATCGGCAGGCGCGAACGACGACACGGTTTTCGCGGGCGCTAAATCGAACCTCCCTCGAAAGTAGAAAAAAAACGTATAAATATATACGAAAATACGGTAAAGTATTGTTTAAGGGAGAAAAAACGATTTGTGTGACGACGCTCGACGTATTCTGGTGAGTAAATATATTTTTTTAAATGTCTATTTTGAAGTATTTTTATTTGTGTACATAATTCTAAGGCGGTAGTTCCATTGCGGCTTTATGATAAAATTCACGACATAGTTGGCGCAAATGAGTCAATTTACATTTTGAAACAATAAATTGACGTAATAAACAGTTTACATTTTGACAAACATAAAATTGAATCAACTTGGTAAACCATTATGTGTTGATTCGTGGAACTCGCCTTCAATATAATTTTAGTCGTATATAATTTATTTTAGCTTTTTTCAAAGATTTTAAGGCAGCGTATTGATGAAATCATCAATATTTAATTGTCATGTAAATATTACAACCACTCTGAAGTAAGTAAATGCATATGACTATATCTATAAATAGCTTTGTTTAGATTCAAATTTGATAGGCATTACATCAATACATAAGTGATGTAATGAAATGAATATTTTGCATTGTACGCGAATTCTTTATTTTAAAGAAACTCTATTTCATTCACGTTTTACGGGCATAAATTCAAGAAAATTTCTAATTTCATTTATGCATACATTTGCACTAAAAAATACTTAGTTTACAGAAAATATATATTTCACTTTGTTTATAAAATATACGCAAAAAAACTATGTTTCATGATTCAAGAATATTTTTTCTTAATAATAATAAAAAGCAAATTAACATGGTGCCAATTAGAGAGCAAACTCTCTTCCAGGCTGCTCTAACTCGGGACTTGAACCCATTATTATGGACATTAAAAATATTACAAACTAAATGTATATTAGTTAAGTGTAAGGATAGGAAGGTAGTGGCTGCTTTATTGAAGTTTTAATTCATTAGGATGTTTTTATTTGTTTAGAAACTATGTTTTAGTATGTGAAGAGGAAGGAGGGGTGTGTTTTGATGTATATAACCATGTCCATTGAAATGTGTCCAATACACAAAATTATGATGTGTTGTTTTTTTGTCACAACAGGCCAAGGCCCTGAACCCTCTGGGCCTTTGCCTGTTGTGTGCGATAATACGTATGTGCTTTTTTTAACAGCATAAAATAGACGTGTGTGAGTAACTGCATCTTCACATGCGGTGGTATTGCTAACACATGTAATAACGAACTGCAAATTCCGTGCATATCTAGCGGTTCTAAAGCTCGAAGGCTCAATTAACGGGACGGAAGATAATGTTGTCTCCCGGCCACAGTCTTAAACATGACCAACGCGAATTCGGATGTATTAAACTGCACCATACACGAATTAAAAAAATTCAACTGATTTTGTGAATCATGCTAGTGCTTTAATTTTTTATGTATTTTATTCGTAGCATTTTGTATTACTGTTTTGTAAAAAATGTTATTTGTTGTAATCGACCGTAAATAAATTAATTCCACAAAATTTTACGAAACAATCACGAAACAGTTGGACAGGTTCTACTAACAGTGTTCCACCACATAATCGCCTATTAGAGCTATACAACACGATTGTATAGCTCAGCATAGCCGTAACACAGCCGCCGCCTTAGCGCGTAGACATTGAATGTCGGATCTGGCTATTTCTTCTGTCTCTAATTTTAGACTCCGGTTTGTATGGCGGATATTATTTTCGGTCGCTTTCAGATCCATCGCACACTCCGTTTGAGAACTTTCATCGAAAAACAGTACATATATATATATATATATTTTTTTGATTCACGCATAAAACTAAATATACTTCTCGGTTTTTTTTTCAGTGATTTACGAACTTAAAACGAAAAGGGTGAAGAAGACTTGAAATATACACAAGCGATATATTCTACAATGAATCGACCAATGCATTGCTGTTACTGATATTAATAATTCAGGTGAGAATACTATTTCCTTTTTTTAATTGCTATTTCACTTTTGGTTTAAGCAACAAGTGCGAATTTCAATTAGGAATGATGTCATTTATTTTATGTGACAAAACCTGTTTCAGTTTGTTTTATTGTAGGTACAATATTATACATTTATGATGGTGGTATTTTTAATTTTTCTATATATATTATATATTTCCTAATAATATATTAATTACTTTGTAAATACTTTACAGTACTGAATTAAAATATTTTATTGATATTTATTCATACATATATATCATCTCGCTGTGTCCTTTGCGAGGTAGGCATAGTGAACAGATCTCCAAACTTGTCTATCCTAAAACAACATTCGCTTCCTCCAAATTCATACGTACCGTCACGCATAATCTTCCATTCTCTTTTTTTTACCTTTTTTCAGAATCTGGTTCACTTGATCCACATTTCGTCGATCTATCTCTTCTACGCACACCTTTTACTTCTGTCTTGGATACTCGTATTTGCTTCGTTATTCTTTCGCATTCATTTTTTCCACATTTCCAAACTTCTTCGTTTCTCCTTATTTCTTCATTTTACTTAAAACGTCTATTTTATCCGTGCATTCATTTTTGATGTCTTCATTCTACATTCCTCCGTGGCCGACGATCTCCGTGGTCTAGTTGGTAAGACACTTGTCTCCTAACCCGGAGGTTGCGGGTTTGAATCCCGTTGGAATCTATATTAAAAAAGGATTCCAGTATTTTAAAAGGATAGTTTTCACTTAAGGCCTCTTTAACATCTTTTTGGTTGGTTGGAAGAGATTGCCGCCTGGCAATAAACCCGCCAGATTTGATTTGCAATAAAAGTTTTAAATAATAATATATTCATTCTCGCCAAAAACGCCACTTCATTGCACCTTATTCCATCTTTAACGCCAATTCTTTGTCCAGTCATAAATTGCATACATGCTAAAATGCGATGTAAATGCTTACCTGTCAAACACAAACTGCCCATCCGATCCAATATGGCTGAAAATTGAAATGTACATCACAAACAGTGTCGCCAGCGTGAGGAAAAAAAATGGACTCAATAAAAAAAAACGAAAAGCCCGCGAAATTCGAAAATTCTCGTTCTTTTTCTATCCCGCCTCGTACAACGAAAGTGTTATACAATACAATACTGAACGAAAATTCTCATAGTTAAATGTCACTGTGTGCATAAAACATTGTGTCAAGAGAATCCATGTAAGATGCTGTGCAATGGAGAACAAGAATTTGTTTTTAGTTGCACACTTTTCACATAACAAGTATCGTTATCTGCTAGTGTTAATGATAAATTATGCTAAAATGAATCACGCGACACAAAAATAAATAGCGATGAAATGCAACAGCTCAAGGCCTGGTGTGGCCAAAGTCGAGCTAAAGTTGCACTGTGCGGTGGAACCATTCGACCGAGGAAAGTGCTAATTGGGGTCTAGCTCAGGGCATTATTTTTTTTTTCTTTTCTTTAACCGTTTTCACGCAAAATAAAACAATTTTGATTCACAATATACTGCACCGTTTTGTTACAAAAATCACTTCGACAGTGAATACTTTAATACATATTTAACGTATAGTTTTTTTGACGGTTTATCATTATACATTTTATACAAGTTTTAAAACAAACTATAAAGAAATTAACAAAATACATACTGTCACGCCGTATCCCTGAAAGGCAGAGAGTACAGAGCGCCAAAACTTTTCTATCTCGACACACATATTTCAAATCTTCCATATTTTTTCGTATATCCTTCAATGCCATTATTTTACTTCTTACATCATCACGATTGAGTTATGAGCGTGTGATCTAAATTAATCTACTGTTACGAAAGAAAGTATTCTAAGAGAGCGAGAAGGAATACTTAAATCAATTCATTCCAGAGTTGCACGACCATTCAAGATTTTATAAAGTAACACATTGTATCGGACGTGTAGTGAAACGTGTGCAGTCACCCTTGTATGTGGTATAATGAAAAGACAATGATGTGTAGATCTGTATTTTAAAATGATAATGTATTTGCTATTTGATATTGATATGGTTTAGGTATATTAATGTAAATCCTTATATGGAATCTGTTTGTTTGACTCCGATCCCGTTCGCGACCGCAATGGAAATAAATGACTTGCGGGGCGATGCGTCGGAGTAGGTCGGGGCCCGGTCGGCCTAAGCGGCGCTCAGGACCCGAAAGTTGTTGTATTTCGCGGGTAATGAGCGCTTGTGATGGCCGACTGACCATTAATATAGAGGACCCCCTGTTTGCGAAAGACGGTCAGCCGCAACTAGCCGGCCCGGATGGTCGTGTAAAGCAATTCGCTCCGTATATCAAATGGAGATATTTTCGCCGTCACCATAAGCCGAGGTCTCGTTGTCCCCACGAGCGGGGCTATACCTCGTGCTAAGCAGTTTCCGTCACAAAATAATGTGCTTAAGTGAACAATAACAAAACACAAACAGTGCTAGAGTGTCGCACCCGACGACATCTCTTCAAGTGAAAATAAAATCAGTGCTCACGTGTCGTGTCCGTCGACGCACGCCGAAGTCACCTCATCTGGTAAGTGGAACGGGCACTCTCTTTCCTTCCTCCTCCACCTTTTATATTGCATATGTATTATACAACATCTTAATATATATAACACATCTCACCTACGATGTCCTCCAAAAAGGCTGATGTCACTCACTGGCGAATCAACAAAGGGCGGAAACGCAAAGTTTCGCGTGTTCCCCCTGAGCCAACTCCCCCGCTAGCCCCTCAAGCCCCCCCACCCGCGCAAAATGTGCAAAACGTGATTGACAATTTCAAGGATATTTACGATAATCCAAAATTCTCTGAAAAGCAGCAATACCGTGCCGCTAAAGCTCTATCCAAACTCTATCAACAGGGTCAAGTTAAAATAATTCTCAGTGACCACGAGATGAGTGATGATGAATCCACCTCTCCTCGCTCCCCCCAAAGGAAAGCAGTGAGGACTCCCTCCCCTCCTGCCGACCAGCCCAAAACTCAAACGAGGAAGTCCGTCGACTCTCCCACGCCATCCTCCTCAGAACCAGTAGTTGTCACAAACCGTGACTCCACTATACACGCGTTTCGCCCCATATCACCAGCCCGGTCGGAATGCTCCGGCATGGACTGGAAAGTGGTTTCAAACCCCCGAAAGAGAAACCAAAATTCGCCAGTGACCCCAACAAAGGAGCCAGTGGCTCCTTCAAAGCCGACCGCTTCCAAAAAGCAAAAAAGGCCTAGCCCTGCGCGCTCACCTCCCCCAAGCTCACCGCCACCCCCCAAACCGGCTCCGTATCCGACCAGGTCGGATCGTATTCCGCCTATCATCTTGCGAGAGGCGGATAAATACGCGGAGCTTAGAAGCAAGCTCCACTCGGCCAACATGCCTTTCACGGCAAAGGCCCTCAGCAATGGCGACCTTCGCATCCAGACAAAGTCTGTCGATGCATATCGTCTGCTGGCCAGAGAGGCCAGCCACCTCCAAGTGCCATATCACACTTACCAGCTGGATCACGAGAGACCCCTCCTCGTGGTCCTACGCGGCGTCCACGCCTCCTTTGGAGTCGATGAGATAAAGGAAGAACTCTTATCCCGTGAGTACCCGGTCCTGAACGTCTTCAGGATGAAGGACCGGAGGAGGAAAATCCTTCCTTTGGTGATAGTAAAACTCACCAAATCACCGGAAGGAAAGCGCGTATATAACGACCTGCACGAGATCTTCGATATGAGGATCTCTGTGGAGGAGTTAAGAAAGTCATCTTCCCCAGGACAGTGCCATCGCTGTCAGAAATTTTTTCATAGCGCTGGAAGCTGTCACGCCCCCCACGTCTGCGTCAAATGTGGGCTTAACCACCGTACCGCGGAATGTATTAAGCCCCGCGACACACCCGCCTCTTGCGCGAACTGCACAGGTGCACACGCGGCTAGCTACAAAGGCTGTCCAGCCTTTCCGAAGCCGTGTAATCAAACACGGGTCCATCTCCCCGCACCACCATCAGCCGCTGAATTCCCCAGGCGCTTCCCTCTTCTGGCAAAGCCAGAGTTGAGTGCTAATCCTCCCGCGACTTACGCAAGCATCGCGAAAAACGCCCGTCCCCAACCCCCACACACCACCCATGAATACCCGTCGCAAGAACTTATCGAGACGGTTATGAAAAACCTTGAAACGGCAATGACCGCAGCCCGTGAGGCCCTAAACTCCCTTTCACTACACCGCGCGACATACCCTAATCTGCAAAGATAGGCAAACCTATTATTCCCATATTTATCTATGTAAACATATATTATAAGTCACAGCGTTATCCCTCCCCGTCTTCATAGTATATTTATTATAGCATAGTATATATCTCTATCTTTTCTCCCCTGTATACATATATTTATCAACGCTCGTGGCATATAAAAAAATATATAAGTATATTAATAAGTAACGTATATGTATTTATAACTTTAATTTATGTAATCCTATCCTTTCCCCACATTTATAAAAAAAAAAAAATCTTTACAACCCACCACCCAAATTTCCTAAAAATATACCAAGCCCGTTCAAACAGACCAGATGAAGGAGTAAGGTGTCCGTAAATCGGACCGACACTCTAAGAGAAAATCATCAACTTGGGTTGCGAAAGACATCACATCATACATCACTATCCTTTCTTTCTTTGTATTCATATTTATCAACGCTCGTGACATATAAAAATATAAGTATATTATTATGTAACCTATATGTATCTATAACCTTAATGTATAATATGTACCAAACTCTATCCCTCCTCTCTATACAAAAATTTTTCCAACACCACCACCAAACAACCCAAATTTAACTACCCAAAGTCCGTTCATACAAAACCGATGAAGGAGTAAGGTGTCCGACAATCGGACCGACACTCCGAGAAAATCATAAACTTGGTTTGCGAAAGATTATATTCTCAGTACTACCGACTATACTGTGTTTTACTTGAGACCCGCTACCTACTTCGACCTGCCTGAGAGGAATCTCTCCACCCCGCTACCTTCTTCTTCTTCTGGATCTTCGCTACGGAATTCGCGACCTCGATTCTCTGAGCGCGACGCGGCAACCAACGTGCCTAGATACAGTTAATTTGTGCCCCGTCCGGTACACACATTATCAAAGGTACATCAACGAGATTCAAGCGAAGATCGAAAAAACGCAATCTCTCACTATACTATACAAGAATATTGAGTAACCCCTCCCTGTGACGTCCCTTAAGGGGATATTCTACTGTAGAGGTGTGAATTTCGGGCGTTTTTTCTGATTAAATAAAAAAAAAATTAAAAAAATTCCTATACATTTTTTAGTTTATTTATTGATGATTTAAGAATGTACAAAAATAAATTTAAAAAAAATAAAAGTATGTTCTAGGTGTTATCAGCTGTTATATCTTGTTAAAAAAAAAGGGGGTGAGCTGGTCGACATGATTGGAACCTTTCTCCATTACATGATTTTGATTCAATTTGATTTCTCATATTGTATTAACGTTAGTTTTTACTAAATCTTATCTGATTTATATCAGCCATTTTTTTAATTTCAGTTTTATATTAACTAATATATATATAATATTTTAACCCTTCCTTCCCTGTAATGTGTAACTAGTACACATTGCTTCTAAAAAAATTAATATCTCTATAAATATAATAAATACTGGGTTAAGATTTTAGGTGTTCCTCCGTAATAAATTTACGCATCGAATGAAAAAAATAATATTTATAATAATTAGCACTTATCGGCCATATCAGAGATATTTTGTGAAACTCGGGAATAAATTCACCAATACAATCAAACGTGTGCCAGTGTGTGACGTAGGTATATTCATTCTAACAAAACTGCTATAGGTGAGAAAGCGACGCTATTCACGTATCTCTCTCACACTCTACTTCGGTATATGGTAACGCAAGAAATATAATCTCAGTTCGCTCGCTTCAGTAGCTCTCGGGCATTCGTTTGAGGTGGTCTCTTCGCCCGTTTTGTGAACGTCGGCCGATGTTTTTTTCATGTTCTCAGCAATTAAATTTTGTATTATTATCACTTTTGACTTCAAATTTAATTAATTTAATCGATTGGCTATGAATATTATTATTTTTCCGATTTTAAATCGCTCATTTTTACACGTGTATTGAATACACGACACCGGAATGCGCGGATTTTTTTAGCACAGAAAAGGAAAGGTTAATATCACTTATGACTTTAGATAATGCGTTAAGTAACTTAGAAGTCAAATACACGAAACTCCTCTATGCAATAACCGTTCGCATATATGGTATTTTTCGTAATACTCGTACCTTATAGGTGCATGACCGTGCAGTAACGCTTAAGACTTCCGTTCGGAAAGTCGCTGGTTCGAACCCCGCGCTGTGTTACTCCTCTCGACTGACACAGGCATTTTTTCTGCCTATTTTTCGGGAGTATAAGAATACCTATGACTTCGATCATATCTATTCGTTAAAAAAATGCCAGTTTGCTCCGATCGTCTCTCTTCTATGTACCATCGGATCCAGTACAGCAGTATGGCCGGTGAGTTTGCTGGTATGCAACGGCTCACTTAAAAAACTCCTCGGCAAAGCTTCGCTTTTCAACTAAAATTACATTGGAATAGCGAAGCAATCCTCGTTTACGAAGTCCAGCAACAACGACAACGAATTTTCTTAAATATTAAGTTTTCAATTTGTATGCTCTTCTTCTTCATCTTCCTCTTGGTCTAGGTCGTATGACCCGTTTGTGATGGTGGGCTGTCGTAGGATGATAACGTCCAGCTGTCCTTCCATCTTTTTGGCGGCCTTCCTGGTAATCTCCTGTTTTCAGTCTTAGCAATTTTCGCAAGTCTCGTATCCTCCATGCGGTCTACATGACCCCTCCAGAAGCGCCTTCTGCTCCTTCCGCACCTCACTATGTCTTCAACACCACAGACAGACTTTATCGTCTCATTTCTGATCCGATCTCTAAGAGTTCTGCCTGCGATGGAACGTAGGGTTCTCATTTCCGCCGCTCTGAGAAGGTTTTTTGTCCTGTTGGTATCGGCTCTCACTTCTATCCCATATGTCATGGTGGGGCGGACGCATGTCTTATACTCGTATATCCTGACCTTACTTTCGGTTAGCATGTGTCATATTATACACTTTTATTTAAAAAAAAATTAAATTTACACATGATAAGAAATATACATAATTTGCGAAAAAACAACAGGTACTCGTATTTTAATTTGGACACACCATTTTAATGGATCTGGGTTTGTTGCTTTTCATTTGTCATGTCCCCAATAAACTAAGCTTTGACCTGTATCTCACTGAGGATATATATAGTATGAAAAATAAATGGATAGTTCTTTCAGATTTTTGATTATATAAAAACCTGTTCCACATTCTCATCAACCTGACAAACAGTGACACTCAATTACACATGTAAACATCACGCGAATCAAACCCCTCACACTTCATCACTCCAAACAGACCAAAACGTTTATCCCACAATATACCGCACATAATCATAAAAAAATACCACACTCAAGAGCTCACACAAACCTTTGCTACAAGTCATTCCTCTTGCAAGCCCAAGTATTCAAACTCCTGTCGCAATAACAACCTACTTTTTAACACTGAAATGCGTGTACAGGCTTTGTCTTAGCTGTTGGGCTTTCAGCTTATTCCCATAAGACACTCAACTTAAACTTTGTACAAGGGGACGCAGATTTTGTGTCTTGTCCCCCAGCGCTGAATAATATCGCTACGCCACTGATTCCCTTCCACGCAACTCTGTCTTTACTTACATTGCAGTTTATAACTTAGTTTATGATTGTTTTATTGTTTTTAGGCTAAACTGTTTTAATTGTACGATTCGAGTCGGCCACTTTTAGTCGCATTCTCACGCAATCGTTATATCGCTTCCATTCAATTAAAAATAATTGTATCTCTAAATAATTTCACCACTCTCGATTGTGGGGCTTCATCTCTTTAAACTATACAATATTTTTCTCATACCGCGTCAGGTCCCCCCGACATCAGCTATCACTTGGACAAAGGCCTTTGCCTTATGGCACTCTCCTGTACCTTATGGCATAGCTTTTGGAATCCTTGTATTCTTGTTCACTCGAATGATTACGGAGTCAGGACAGCTGTCTTCTTCCAGCATACCTCCCTTTGAAAAATATTTGATAACCGCGTGATATTATTTTTTTATGTTTTAGAATGCAACGAAACAACACGTCTTTTATATACTCTATTTAACACACTACAGAGGGTTGAGTTATCACTTTTTTTTAATTTCTAAGTAAACGGTACAATGTACCTTATAACAAAAAAAATATAAAAGAGCTAGTAGTGAGCGCTCAGCACATTAAGTTTGACAGAATATACAAAAAAAAAATACACAATAACAACAAAAATATTTATAATGAAACAGGTATCAAATCGTAAAATCAAATGTAACCAATACAGTACGGGGCCGTCTATAGGCGCACAGTCCGCCCTGCGCTAAAAAAAACAAATACAGTAGACAAATCATTGAAAAATATATAAAAAACAAAATACAAACTGAAAACAAAATATAAATCACGGAATCAGACAGGTACAACTTCACAAATCCTCAAAAAGCACGGGTAAATTTTAACTGAAACATCGCCTGACCATGCGATAGACGTGGTATATGTTCACACACGCTTTAAAATCTTCAGACCGGAAGCTTTTGGAGTTTATTTTTTATTTAATTTAATTAACGACACAACAGTGTATTTATATACAGATGAACATATGACAGGTTATACACGTACTTAAAATTATTGACAAATAATACAACTTTATCTTAAACTAACATGAAGATACAAAAAGCAGTACTAATAATAAATTACAGTCATTGTTTTAAAATTATTTAATAATTAAATGTATATTTAAGTTCAATATATGTTATGTATTAGGTGTACAAATAAGTTTCCGCCGTTTTTTATCAAAAATTGGGCATTTATTGTGAAAGAACGGAACCTCATGTTTTATTCGAAGTATTGCCCATCGCTTGCCACTACCTTTTCCCATCTTTCTGGCAGCATACGGATACAGCGTCGGAAGAATGCTTCATCTTTTGAGGCTATCCACGAATCGACCCAATTTTTGGTATCTTCATATGATGTGAAGTGCTGCTCAGACAGGTCATGCGTCATCGATCGAAACAAGTGAAAATCAGAAGGAGCAATGTCTGGTGAATACAGCGGGTGGGGTAAAACTTCCCAATTGATTGTTTCCAAAAAGGTTTTGACCGGCGCCGCAACATGTGGACGAGCATTATCATGCAGGAGAATAATTTTGTCGTGTCTGGAGTAGCAGTGGGCGCGCTTTTCCTCGAGTGCTCGACTCAATCTCATCAATTGTGCTCGGTAGACAGCCCCAGCAATGGTTTCGTTCGGTTTGAGCAACTCATAATACACGACACCAAGCTGATCCCACCAAATACACAACAAGAGTTTTTTTCCATGAATATTTGGCTTAGCTGTAGATGTTGAAGCATGGCCAGGGGTTCCCCATGATTTCTTCCTTTTTGGATTATCATAGTGGATCCATTTTTCATCACCAGTGACTATACGGTGCAGAAAACCCTTTCGTTTATGCCTGGCAAGCAGCATTTCACATGTGGAAAATCGGCGTTCAACGTTTCTCGGTGTCAGTTCATATGGAACCCAATTTCCTTGTTTTTGAATCATTCCCAATGATTTCAACCTATGTGAAATTGCTTGTTGAGTCACTCCTAATGTAAGTGCAAGTTCTTCTTGCGTTTGGCATGAATCTTGATCCAATAATACTTCCAATTCCGCGTCTTCGTACACTTTCGGCCTTCCGCTACGTTCTTTGTCTTCGATGTCAAATTCACCGTTCTTAAACTTTTGAAACCACTCACGACAACTTCTCTCACTTAAGGCAGCCTCACCATATGCGTCTACAAGCAATCGATGCGCCTCAGCTGCAGATTTCTTCAAATTGAAGAAGTAAATCAAAAGTTCCCGCAAATGACGCTTATTCGGCTCAAAACTTGACATTTTCGAACACAAAAAAATATGTTATACTGATAAAAATTCACTAATATTTCAAGGTCATGTTGTTGACAGATGTCCAACCTTACGATAATGACATTTTACATCTGACAATTTTAACCATAACTTACTGGTGGCGCCAACTTTTGTCAAACGGCGGTGACTTATTTGTACACCGAATATGTATACCACAAAATATTACCAAACTTCACCAAGAAGACTTACGTAATTGTCGAAGACTTATTTTATAGAGGTAAGAACTCAGATTTGTTTAGTGGTATCTGTGGCCGATGACCCATTTCTGACAAAGTGCGAAATTGGTAAATTACGAGTACATTAAACTCACGATGTAATTATGGAAAATTTGTTGTATTTTTCGCCAATTATTTATTTAAATTATCAAAATTATTAGTTTATTACCGTTCCAACTAACCATAAAAGAGTTACGTGCTAATTATCGTATAAAAGGTTACAATGTAAATTTTTCCAACATCCAAAGATAAAAGCTGAACGCGTTAATAACAAATTAAATAAAAAAATATTTACAAATATCACCAAATACTGGGAAATATGAGAAATTATAAGAAAATGGGAGCTGTAGAGAAACAATCACTAAAAAAAATGATGTTTTTAAGTCGCTGTTTGAGACAAACCAATGAAGTTGAGTGTCCTACAGCAGCTGGTAATTGGTTGCAGAGCCTTACGACATGGTTAGTCAAGAATTAGAAATATGAAAAGGTAATATTTTTAATAAAAAGTCAATTTATATAGCTCCGTTTAGACAACAAACTCTCGTCAAGACAATTACAAAAAATAAAATAAATTAAGTTTAAGCATAGGAAAGTGGCGACTGAAGCCAATAGATGGGGTATTTCCCAAGGAAAGACGAGCTTTAAAGAAACATTTGTATTGCAGATCTTCTGATATATGATAGTAATACATTCGGCTTCAGGTGTAGTATATCATTGACCTAACTATAAGAACACGTAACGCCATATGAGTAACTTTACAGGAGAGAGAAAAAACGCCACAGTTTGTCCTTTATCGTGTCTGGAGTTTTTTACATATATCGGATTGATAAAGGTAAAGGTAGGAAAACCATTTCGACAGTCGATCGGAGCGTGGTTGTTATTGCGACAGGATTTTGAGTACTTGGGCCTTCAGGATGAATGACGAGTGGAAAGGATTTGTGTGAGTTCGTGAGTGTGGGTTTCTTCTTGTTTTTTGAATTTTGGTTGTTTTTGTATTTGTGTTTCTGTGTATTTTTTTGTTTTAATTTTTATTTTTATTCTTATGATTGTGTGCGGTATATTGTGGGATGAATATTTTTGGTCTTTCTGGAGTGATGATGTGTGAGGAGTTGAATTTCGCAAGATGTTTCCAGTTGTAGTTGAGTGTCACTGTTTGTCAGGTTGATGAGAGCGTGCAACGGGGTTTTGTTTTTGTTTAATCAAAAATCGGAAAGAAGTATCGATTTATTTTTTCATGCTAAATATCCTCAGTGAGATACAGGCAAAATCCTAGTTTACTGGGGATACGACAAATGAAAGGCAACAAACCCAGATCCATTAAAATTGTATGTCCAAATCAAATTACCTGTTGTGTTTTCGCAAATTGTGTATATTTTCTTGTCATGTGTAATAATAAATAAATAAAATAAAAATAAAAATAAACAATGTCTTTATCAATCAGATATATTTAAAAAACAATGTTTAAGTTTACATAGGACAAACTGTGACGTTTTTTCTCTCTCCTGTAAAGTTACTCAAATGGAGTTACGTGTTCTTATAGTTAGGCCAACGATATGTGTGTAGTGTTCATATATACTTGTACATTTTTTTTATGACCTTCCAAAAAGGGTTGTCTTCAAGCGCTTCCTAAAGCTGCACGCGCAACCCATATCTCTAAGACTTAAAAGTAGACTATTTCAAAGGTCCAGCGACGGCAAAAGTCCTGTCATAATACTCGTATACCGCCCTATTGGATCGATTTGCAATAATCAATTCATTCGATGGAGACGAAATACTCGTATCTGCTTCTGCGTAACGCAAGTGCACGATCATAGAGGTGCTGAATTTATTTTTCCGAGATATTCAGTAAGTGTTGCTTACAAATATTCAGCAAGTGTTGCTTACAAATAATATTCAGTAAGTGTTGCTTACAAATATTCAGTAAGTGTTGCTTACAAATATTCAGTAAGTGTTGCTTACAAATAATTATTCCCTTATCTTCCTACCCTTATGCCAAGTTTGATTTTCGTTAAATTGATGTCAATTCTTCTTGTTCGAAATCTGTATTATATTTTGTTCGCGCCATCAACAACGCCCATAACATTTTTCGCCATTGTTACATCCATTTTAAGTCGTCCTCGTTAATTGAATGGTTGATGGAGGTCCAGGGTCATTTTGCATATACCGTTACCGTATTTGGGTCGTAAGTAATTCGTATTCAAATAATGTTTTTACTTATATCTTGTTATTTTATTTTCGAATACAAATACGTTGATATATTCATTGATAAACGGTACAGTGCACCTTTTAACAAAAATAATAACAAAAATAAAAGAAACCAGTAGTGATTCCGTTATACATTAAAAATAACAGAACACATAAATAAATAATTTAAAACAATTACAACAAAAAAAATAACAAAGAAACAGGCATATAAAAGTTTACAAAAATAGATGTCACCAACACAATACGGAGTCGTTCAAAGGCGGACTACCCGCACTGCACCAAACCAAGCGTCACATTAGTGTACAAATAATGTCAACTTTAGGCTAATGTTTTAAGTAAAGTCAAGACTGTGTTACTACTACACATCGGAAGATCTACAAAGGTTTCTTTGTAGTTCGTCTTCCCTTGATATATTTTTCTGGTTTTCTTTTTACAAATATTTTTTTTTCTAAACATTAACAGATGCGGGAAAGTATTGTACTTAATCTAATGACTGCAGCCACCACCTTTCTATCCTTACACTTAACTTATACATGTATGATGGTATGGTATTATAATAATGGTATACATGTATTTATTTGAGAAGAGTTTGGTCTCTAAATGGCGCTTTATAAATTGTAATTTTACTATTAATATATGTTTATAAATAAAAGTAAACTGTACGAAAGATGGGAATAGAAAGATCTGAGAATGAATGTTGCAAAATCTAGAGTAATAATGGTGAAAGAAAAGTGTGGAAGGAAAAGTAAATGTGATATATGGATGAAAATAAAAAGATTGGAGCAAGCTAGAGAAATCTGCTATTTGGGTAGTCTTTTCACAGATGATATACGAGTTAATAGGGATGTCGAACGGCGTGTAGCGATAGGAAAAAAAGGCAAGCTAAAACATATATACTCGAACCGGACAGTCCACAATACAGAAATCCCTTAGTCGCTGCCCTGGGGGCTTACGAGAGTAAATCCGACCTACCCTTCCGTTATAAGCACAAGCTCCCGAAGCTTTATCTGTTGCCTGACTAGTCCCCCTACAGTATTAGCTGGGACGACCAAGGTCTGAGTGAATGTGATGGAATACAAGTAGCCTGAACGAGTGGACTTGTTTTTGCTAAATAATTAGTGTAAGAATTGTTATCTAGTTATAAGTAGTATGTAGGTGTTAATTATTTCTAAGATCTCATATATTAAGATTGAATAAATAAAATAAAATGATATGTAGGAAAATAATATTAAGTAAGTTCATAAATTTATAACATATAATTAAGATTAGTTAAGTAATAAATTTGTATATAGGTATAGCTTTGACAAATGTTTGTACAATAATTTACTTCGTTTAATAAAAAAATAAATAAAAAAAAGTATTTTGGTATAAACTGTCGTGTATAGGAGTGAACGTGGAAAATAGTGAGAGGAGCCGAACAAATACATGGACTGACAATTTATGACGGAATGAAGTGATAAATTATAAATGTGAACTTATGGCTGATGTGTTAAATAATATGAAGAATAGTACGTTGAGATTGGTTGGGCATGTGAGACGAATTAATAAAACATATATAGTGCAAATGTAAGTGAAATGCGTGTAAGAGAAAGACCAAGAAAAGTATGGTTGAATCAAGTAAATGTTATTCTGAAAGAAGTAAACGTAGAAAGTCAGAGAAATCTTAAAAGTTGTATAGATGTAGATGAGGTTAAAAAGGTGTGTCGAGATAGGAAAGTATGGCTCATTGTTTTATCTGTCTATCCGGATAGGGAGATGGAGTATTGGTATGTATGTATGTGTAAATAATAATATATGATTTGTTTTGTCACTCTTAAATTATTTAAAAAAAACATGTCCTTATTACAGGCGACTCGTTGAAAAAATCAACGCTTTACTTCATCATATGTATTTGCATCATAAGTTTTATATTATTACACAGAAAAATGCCAAAGTCTATCGAGAGCAAAAAATCACATTAAACGTCATATTTAATACCGATCAATGTTAAATTAATAGATTCCTACTTTGGTAAAAAAAATCAAATTTGATTATTACTGATTCTAAATCTTGTGAACGCTAAATTCCACCTAGAGCCGAATGGATTTCTATCACATATCGGAAGATATACAAAGATTTTATTATAATAGGTTTCATATACACAGATAAATGCCAAAGTCTGTCGAGAGAAAAAATTACGTTAAACGTCATACTAAATGCCGATTCATATTAAATTAACTTGTCAAAACTGTAATATATAAATCAATAGATTCCTACTTTGGTAAAAATTTCAAATTTGATTTTTACTGATTCTAAATCTAATGTGAACACTACATTCTACCTAGAGCCGAATGGATTTCTATCACATATCGGAAGATATACATAGATTTTATTATAATAGGTTTCATATACACAGATAAATGCCAAAGTCTGTCGAGAGAAAAAATTACGTTAAACGTCATACTAAATGCCGATTAATATTAAATTCACATACTGTCTCTATTGTATAATATTAACTGTCTCGCCACACCTTCTTTTACAAACCAATATATCAATCAGTTACAAACCAATATAAGACTCGCTCCGTCCTTGGCATGCTTTAAGAAGCGACTGTAAAAACTCTTAATTTCTAGTCAGTAAAATAACGTGTCTCATTCCTGATTTTTCTTTTCCTTTCCTCTCCACCATCCTTTCCTTTCCTTTTGATTGATGATATATCACTTTATATGAAAAATAACGTTCGGGTGATTGTCCGTCTTTTTGGGGTTCGTGGGCATGTTCTCACGTATATTTTTATGGATTTCGTGAGGATGGATAGTCATTTGAATGATTTATGCGACCACGTAACTTGCTTCGTTTACTTTTGTCTGGTTGGTTGGAAGAGATTGCCGCCTGGCAATACGCCCGCCAGATTGTATTGCAATAAAAGTGTTAAATAAATAAATAATAAATAAATTAACTTGTCAAAACTGTAATATTTAAATCAATAGATTCCTACTTTGGTAAAAAAAATCAAATTTGATTATTACTGATTCTAAATCTAATGTGAACACTACATTCCACCTAGAGCCGAATGGTCTCTATCACATATCGGAAGATCTACAAAGGTTTCATTATAAGTATTACACAAAGAAATGCCAGTCAGTCGAGAGCAAAAAATCACATTAAACGTCATACTAAATTCCAATTAATATTAAATTAATTTGACAAAACTGTAATACGTGTATATCTAAATCAATAGATTCATACTCAGTAAAAAAATCACATTTGATTATAACTGATTCTTAATCTAATGTGAATACAAAACTCCACCTAAAGCCGAATGGGTTACTATCACAGATTGGAAGATCAACAAATGTTTAATTATTGTTCGTCTTTCTTTTGTATATTTTCTGTGGTTTTCGTACCAGACATATTTTTATAAATATATGTAACACCCGAGAAGAAATTGACAGAAGGATAATGGCAGCAAACCGATGTTACTACGCTCTCCAAAAACAGTTAAGATCCAAATTACTGCGAAGAACCACAAAAACACTATTGTACAGGACCCTGATCAAACCAGTCCTCACATATGCCTCTGAAACCTGGGTGATGACAAAACACACTGAAGGGTCCATCGCAGCATTTGAAAGAAGGGTTCTTAGGACAATATACGGCCCAGTGAGAGACCACAATGGTTGGCGTCGTCGATATAACCGAGAGCTATATGATATCTATAAAGAGCCCGATGTGATCAGGTCCGTCAGAGTAGGGCGCTTGAGATGGGCTGGTCACATAATCAGAATGGACGACGACAACCCTACAAAACGCCTCACGCTCTCAGTAACACAGGGACGTAGAAGACCAGGAAGGCCCAAAATGCGATGGATGGACAGTGTCAACACGGATGCATCGGTGTTGTCAGTGAGAAATTGGAGAATAAGGGCATCAAACAGACAAGAATGGAGGAAGCTCCTGGATTCAGCCAAGGCCCACCCAGGGCTGTCGAGCTTAGGATAATAATAATAATAATAATAAAAAAAAATCACATTTGATTATAACTGATTCTTAATCTAATGTGAATACAAAACTCCACCTAAAGCCGAATGGGTTACTATCACAGATTGGAAGATCAACAAATGTTTAATTATTGTTCGTCTTTCTTTTGTATATTTTCTGTGGTTTTCGTACCAGACATATTTTTATAAATATATGTAGATGCGGGGAAGTTCCTAATCTAATTACCGCAGCCACCACCTTCCTTTCCTCACCTCAATATGTTTTATTTTTATTTTAGCCTGTCAATAGTGATGGGTTCGAGTTTCGAGTGTGAGCACCCTTCAGGAGTCTGCTCTCTAAAAAGCGCTGTATAAATTGTCCTTGTATTATTATTATTATTATTTGGCGCCGACTACGTTTTTTTTATCAATTCGTTTTCCGATGATTATCAAATAATGACCTCTTTAGCTTAGTTGGTAATGATTCACGATGGTACCCGAAAAAATAAAATTGGTGCCAGTATAGCAAAATACTTCGCCTGGTAATAATATTCACAAGCGCAATACATGTGTTGTTACATATTCACATACGGGGTAGTATTGCCAACTGAAAAAATGTGGTGTGTCGACGTATGACAGAGTATGAAATATAATTATTAAGGATGAACGTGAGCTAAAAATGGATATGTTAAATACAATATAATGAAAAATAGCACGATTAGATGGTTTGCAAATCTTGAATTAATGAGAGGCAAAAGACTGACTAAACAAATTTAAATTGCAATCATGTGTGAGAATCGTGATAGTGAACGACTGAGAAAAATAGGGTTGGATTAAATGAGTGAAATTTTGATAGAAGGAAAGATAAATAGTAATATAAACAAGTAACTTGGAATTTTGGATTAAATGAGTGAAATTTTGTAAGAAGGAAAGATAAAGAGTAAGATAAACAAATAACTTGAAATTTTGGATTCAATGAGTGAAATTTTGTAAGAAGGAAAGATAAAGAGTAAGATAAACAAGTAACTTGAAATTTTGGATTAAATGAGTGAAATTTTGTAATAAGGAAAGATAAAGAGTAAGATAAACAAGTAACTTGAAATTTTGAAAGAAGGAACGATAAATAGTAAGATAAACAAGTAACTTTGCAAGACTGTGTGTGGAAGAAAGTATGCATTGATAGAAAAGTTTATCGCTCTGTCGTCTCTCCCTACCCTAACAGGGAAACGGCGTGATGGTACATATATGTACTATGTTCATGTTTGTATTTCGACTAAAATACATACTACTTTCATGTAAAATACTTGATATAAAAAATGTTTTACGCCATACATTACGAGGAAGACCTCCGAAGCCTAGATTATAAGACAGCTGTGTTTGAACCCGGGAATTTACGGGTTCGATTCCTGTAAGCACCCAGATTTTTAAAATGGGTTTCAATCATGTTTTCATCACTTTAAGCTTATTTAACACATTCATTGCGTCGAACACGGCTCCCGTGTCCATACAAAATAGCCTTGAATGTTGAGTGCACTCATAAACGTCTCCCGATAAGGATTCGTCGCCGGTTTCATGTGTTTTGAAGACACGAAGGAATACACTTGTATATGATGTTTCAATAGAAAGTAGAATTTGATTTTTAACAAAGTTATGGGTTTCCAAAAATTCGCGAATTTTCAGTATCTCTGTATGACATTTTATACGCAGTGAACGTGTTAAGACTTTTCTCGTTGTTTGGAAGACCCACACCACATGGCAATAAACCTGTCCGATTTTGTATACAATGAAAGTGTAAAAAACACAATTACGAGTAATATTACGATGTACGTCATTATCTCATACCCCTTTTTCAATTATTCTCACTTTTAACCGTTTCTTCTTTTAAGATTTCATTCGCCAATTATATTTTTCTATGCCTTCCTCGTATTGTATAGTATTACACATTCGTTGTATACATTACAATCTGGCGAAGCTATTGCCAAGAGGTAACTTCTTTCAACCAACCATTAATTTATTATAGAGGTCTTAAGTGGATCATCCGATCCAAATTGTAAGAGAAAATAACTGCAATATTTAAGAAAAAAATAATTAAAACATTATTAACATAAATATTGTAATTTATTTTATCAAACACTGTTTATTCCACTTTTTGTAACTGTATAACCCTACCGGTTTCAAGGCTTTCACCTCATCATCAGGGGAGAGTCTTGTTTGTGCTCAAAACAAATTACAATGTCTTTAAACCTTTTTTTTTTTTTTATTAAACAAAGTAAATTATTGTACAAACATTTGTCAAGGCTATACCTATATACAAATTTATTACTTAACTAATCTTAATTATATGTTATAATTTATGAACTTACTTAATCTTATTTTCCTACATATCATTTTATTTTATTTATTCAATCTTAATATATGAGATCTTAGAAATAATTAACACCTACATACTACTTATAACTAGATAACAATTCTTACACTAATTATTTAGCAAAAACAAGTCCACTCGTTCAGGCTACTTGTATTCCATCACATTCACTCAGACCTTGGTCGTCCCAGCTAATTCTGTAGGTGGACTAGTCAGGCAACAGATAATGCTTCGGGAGCTTGTGCTTATAACGGAAGGGTAGGTCGGATTTACTCTCGTAAGCCCCCAGGGCAGCGACTAAGGGATTGCTGTGATTTTGTTGGCTTTTATAGAACTTCACGGTCCAAGCGAGGATGTGGTGTTGTAGGGTTTCTTCTCGCTGTTCGGCGTGAAGTCGGGTAAGATTTGTTCTGGGATGGGTGTTAAAAGATATCTTGAATGCCTTGTTCTGCACTCTCTGGAGTTTCAGGTGATCCGTGTTGCTCACACTACCCCAAACGGGTACAGCATAGGTCAAGATAGGACGAATAAGGGTTTTATAGAGGAGGAGCTTATTTTTGGGGGAAAGGAAGCTGCGTCGATGAAATATCTTTAAACCTCCACAACGTTAATGTCTTAACTATAAATAATATATACTACTTTCGTTTTATACAGTATAACCTGGCGAATTTATTGCCATGTAGCAATCTCTTCTAACGATTCAGAAAGATGTTAGCGGCCTTAAGTGAAACTAGAGTGGAATCCTTTAAAAAAACTTTGGGTTCCAATGAGAATCGAACCCGTACCTACTTAGATCCCGAACCCATTTTATGTTGTAGATTGATTATTGATTATAGTTAATCTGTTTTAAAAAAATGATAGGAAGTAGTTTAATTCTGATAAGTTTTTCAACAACAGTGTATTCATCCTTGTGTGTACGCACCTTAAGCCAGTCAACTGCTGCGAAGGAAGTGGGACTCAATGTAGAATTTCTTTATCTTATTTATTTTGGCATCGAGGTTCGCGTTTGGGTAGGGCCACTCCTTATTATATAATCAAAAACATTATTTTGTTAATGGATTTGGTATTTATGTTGTAGATTACATTTTAAAACAGAATTATTTAACACTTAATTGTGAAACAAAATCTACAAAATAAACTTAAATGAAAGTGTAGTACCTGTTTCGCTTTACAAAAGCATTGGCAAACTGGACTCGATACGTTGCTAACCAAACTTATATAGAAAAATATTTTATAATACAATCTGTGGAGTAAAGCTAACATAAAAACTTAAAAGAAGCCGAGCATCCTGCCATGTTAGAAACCAATGACACAAACATCACTGAACCCCCTTTTTGGCTAAAGGTTTTAATTAAATTGATCTATTTTATCTTGTTTAACATTTAAAGTTGGGTAAAGATAATATTGCAATATTAATTTAAGAGGTACATGGCCGCGCGGTAACGCGCTGGACTTCCGTGCGGAAGATCGTCGGCTCGAACCCCACGCTGTGCCTCCCTTCGAACGATACAAGCACCTTTTCCGCCTAGTGTTCGAGGGTATAAGGATACCTATGACTTCTGTCATATCTCTTTAAAAATATATATTTTACAAGGGTTGGTCGTTCAAAAGCTGGTAGTTTCCAACATGTCAGGATGGTCGGCTCCTGTTAAGTTATTATGTTAGTTTAAATCCACAGATTGTAAAATACATATGTTTGGATATAAGCTTAGTAAGCAACGTATTGAGTACAGTTTAACTCTTACAGGCTTAGTGGTCCACGTTATGTACCACCTTTTTTTGACGCAGTACTGCACAATGGTACACGCAATGTACCACTTATTAAACCTCTCTCTATGGCTGCACGAACGCTCAGATTATGTGCCACTTCGTATAATATAATACTTATGACTCATATCCGCACAGCTGCAGGTCTGGTCCTGTTCAAATTCATTTAGCTTCTAATATTATTGAGTTAGTTGTTCTTGGTGTGCCAACTTGTGCGTATGAAAGAAAACGTTACATGTTTGTAATAAAAAAATTGTTGTGTTGTGATAAAATTGACTTCAGTAATTGTGGTAAATTTATATTTAGGTTAAATATTAATTTTACTTGGATGTATTTCGGCATTATTTGGTGGTACATTAGAAGTACCAGTGGAAATATGGACTAGTGGTACATAAGTTGTACCACCTCACCAGGAGTTCCTTGGCCTACCGAGGAAGTGGAAATATGTTAATTTAGCATTTGTATGTATCATTTTTCAAACACATTAAAAAAATAATGACAAACTTTACTTTTTATTTTTTATTGTGTAGGTTTTTTCACATTCATTTGTTAAATCGTTATGTTTAAACATTATTTCAATTTATGACAATGTTGTATCCCGGCCACGGTCTTCAATATGCCCAAATAATCTATTTGGGTACGTTGAAGGGGTTACCATACGAATAAATGAACATATACCCATATGCTATGTATCATTCACTGAATTTCTTCCGCTGATCAAAAGATCCTCGGAACCTGGACCTGCATTTTCAAGCACCTGCAGAGACAAACCTATTTCAGTCTGAAACAAAACCTCTGCGGCCTAGTTGATAAGACTTTTGACCTCCCACAGAGGGTTTCGTGTTCGATTCCCAATGGTACCCGAAAAAAGATCCCAGTCTAATAAAACTTGTCTTCTGGTATCAATACTCACACGCGCTTGACATGTGCTGGTGATGGTATCTCTTTTCATGAGTGTTACCAAGACGTGCGATGACAAACCGCGAATTCCATGCCTATTCCAGTGATTCTAAATCTAAAGACACGATTAATGGGGCCGAAGACAATAATGTCTCTCAGCCACGCCTTACCAATTCGTATATGTTGAAGATTTTCCATTCCGTTATAGGAATACCATAATTGACATAACACATCGATCAATGAGTCTCCGGACTTACCAACAGATGGCGCCTCTAATAACAAATCCATACCATTATCAGTTAGTACCAACCTTTAGAAGCTACGTGTCAAACTTTCATGACATTCTGACATTGTATCATTGAGTTACAGGGGTTTTAGTGACGCTACTTTTGCTATTTTCAAAACAATAAAAAAAAACGAATTTCGTGGATTGATAAAACCTCCGTATTTTGGTATGCGCGTGGTATAATATTCATCGATCACCTTTAAAAGGGAAAAACCATCAATAGCGAATATTACATAGCGTTATTGGAGCGTTTGAAGGCAGAAATCGCAAAAAAAACGGCCCCATATGAAGAAGAAAAAAGTTGTCTTTCATCAGGACAATGCAGCGTGTCACAAGTCGATGGTAACGATGACCAAATTGCATGAGCTTAACTTCGAATTGCTTCCGCACCCACGGTATTCTCCAGATTTGGCCCCCAGCGACTATTGGCTGTTCGCAGACCTCAAAAAGATGCTCCAGGGAAAGAGATTTGGCTCCAATGAAGAAGTGATTGCCGAAACTAACGCCTATTTTGAAACCAAAGATAAATCGTTCTACACTGCTGGCATAGAAAAGTTAGGAAAGCGTTGGAATGAATGTATCGCTCATGAAGGAGACTATGTTATGTTGATGAATAAAGAAGAATTTCGGCAAACAAATGTTGTTTTAGTAGTTAGTCCCGGGGCTTATTGATCGGTGTTTTAGCTGGATGGTGTGACAGAAAAATGCAACAGACTCGGTATAACGAATTGAAGGAAAGATGCTATCGAAAGAGATAAGAGACAGACAATCCTACTAGCAGTCAAGATCTTTCCTGTGTTGTAGTGATGATGATGATGGGTTTTCTATACGAAAGAATAAAAGTGCGAAATAACATGCTTCAAATGCACATAATGCTCGAGGATTATTGCATACTCTAAATATTTTTTTAAAACGTGATATCTGTATAAAAGCAATTTCAGAAAATATTAATGTTACTATTAGTGGTGTCCCTGCTGCGTGCACCGCGTACCGTGTCGCAGTGTTACTCATCGGTGACGAAGCCACAATATTTATACAACGTCTGTCACCGCCCCGCTGCCGCTGTAATTTTCATAATTTAGACCGTGCTTAATGCAAGCCACGGTATGACACCGGTTCAGCAAAGAACTAAAGATTCAATAACAAGCAGTCATTGGTTCAACAACGTTTATACATTAATTTTACAACACCCAGACATTGGATATGTTTGAAGATTTTCACGGCTGTTTTCTACTACTTGGATTTGTTGTGTTGACTTAAATTATGGCCGACGTTTCGAAGGCGTTGCATCTTTCGTCCATTATCGAATACCATATTAAGTCATGTTTTTGGACATTGGACAAAGGATGAAAGCTGCAACGCGGCCATAATTTTTTTGAAACATCGGCCATAATTTTTTCCAACTCAACACGGCAACAACACTTAAAAACTTTTTATCTCAGACACTGGTTCAACAAGAGTAAGAAATCGCATTAAAAATATTCAAACATCGGTCCGACGACATCGAGATGAGTGTTTACTTATTTTATTCTCTTCTACATTTTAATTATTTTTTTAATCTATAACTATGACCGTACTTTTGTGGTCATTTAAATTACATAACCTTAATACTGTATAATTCCGTTGTTCAAAGAAATCCAGACATTGGTTTAATAGTCAAATATTGGTTAACCTTTCCCTTCCTGTGCTAAAAAAAATCCGTCCGTTCCGGTGCTGTGTATTCAATACACATGTAAAAATAAGCGATTTAAAATCTAAAAAATAAGGATATTCTTAGACAATCGCTTGAAATTAATTAAATTTGAAGTCAAAAGTGATAATAATTGAAATTTAATTGCTGAAAACATAAAAGAAAAAACCATCGGACGACGTTCACAAAACGGGCGAAGCGACCACCTCGAACGTAAGCTCGCTGGCACTGAGCGAGTGAACTGAGATTCTATTTCTTGTGTTCCCATATACCGAAGTAGAGTGAGAGTGAGACGTGAATAGCGTCGCTTTCTCACCCATAGCGGTTTTTTTAGAATGAATATACCTACACTGGCATACGTTTGATTGTATTGGTGAATTTATTCCTGATTTTCACAAAATATCCCTGATATGGCCGATAAGTGCTAATTATTATTAATATTATTTTTTCATTTAATGCGTAAATGTATTACGGAGGAATACCTAAAATCTGAACCCAGTATTTATTATATTTATAGAGATGTTAAAGTTTTTAGAAGCAATGTGTACTAGTTACACATCACAGGATAGGAAGGGTTTAACAACACCAATAAATTATATTATTTGGCTTAACAATAAATTATATAACCATTTTATGTTACTATATAAATCCAAAACGTCGGTTTAAAAATACTCAGTTATTGGTTCAACAACAATAAAACCTAAACGTCGGTTCAAAAAATGCTCAGTTATTGGTTCAACAACATCAAAACCTAAACGTCAGTTCAAAAACGCTCAATTATTATTGGTTCAACAACATCAAAATCCCAAACGTCGGTTGAAAATGCTTAGTTATTGGTTCAACAACATACAGACATCGGTTCAATGACATCTAGACGATTTTTATTTTATTCTCTTCCACATTTTAATGAATGGTGTCAATCTATGACTTGACCCAGTGCACTGAGCGGACCCGTGCTTTAGTGGTTATTTACAAATACGTGTAAATACTTCTAGTTTGAGGAATTCTACTATTTGGGTAGTATGTTATATTCTTAGATGATGAGAGTTAAGAGGGGTATCGGACGGCGTGTAGCAATAAGAAACAAAGTCAATGGGGCACTAAATAATATATACTCGAGCCGGGCAGTATCAAAATCTGCTAAGATGATGATAGCCCACAAAAGTAATTTCGAACCATCTTTAATATATGGGAGGGAAACGTATTGAGAAGAATACGTGGGGTGACAATGTATAACAGAATACGGAATGAAGCGATAAAGGATGAATGTGAACTTATGACTGATCTGTTAAGTAAGATGAAGAAGAGCACTCTGAGATCGTTTGGGCATATGGAACGAATGAATGAAGAGAGACTAACAAAACAGGTATATAGTGCAAATAAAAGCGTGTGGAAAGAACACCAAGGAAAATATAGTTGGTGAATGATATTCTGTGAATGTTATCAAGTGAATGATATTCTGTGAATGTTATCAAGTGAATGATATTCTGTGAATGTGATCAAGTGAATGATATTCTGTGAATGTATTCAAGTGAATGATATTCTGTGAATGATATTCTGTGAATGTTATCAAGTGAATGATATTCTGTGAGTGTATTCAAGTGAATGATATTCTGTGAATGTCATCAAGTGAATTATATTCTGTAAATTTTATCAAGTGAATGATATTCTGTGAATGTATTCAAGTGAATGATATTCTGTGAATGTTATCAAGTGAATGATATTCTGTGAATATTATCAAGTGAATGATATTCTGTGAATGTATTCAAGTGAATGATATTCTGTGAATGTGATCAAGTGAATGATATTCTGTAAATGTTATCAAGTGAATGATATTCTGTGAATATTATCAAGTGAATGATATTCTGTGAATGTATTCAAGTGAATGATATTCTGTGAATGTTATCAAGTGAATGATATTCTGTGAATATTATCAAGTGAATGATATTCTGTGAATGTATTCAAGTGAATGATATTCTGTGAATGTGATCAAGTGAATGATATTCTGTGAATGTTATCAAGTGAATGTGATTGATCAAGTGAATGATATTCTGAAAGAAGGAAACGTCGAAAGTCAGATAAATTGTAGTTGTTTGAAAATATGTATGGATGTCGAAGAGGCTAAGGATGTGACGAAATATGGAAGTGTGGCGCTCTGTCCTCTCTGCCTACCCCGACAGAGAAATGTTGTGATGATATGTATGTACATTTAAATAATATTGTCAAAATACTACGAGTATATGTAGTTTCAATGTTTATCAACACCTCATCGGATCTATAGTCAGTCATGGTCGTAGGACACGCCTACTAACAGTCAATTTCTTCATCGTCGTTGCTAAGCTAGAAGTCGTAGAAGTCGAGGATCTCTTCGCTATTCCAACGTCAATGCAGTTGGAAAGGTATGTGCCATGAAGTTTTTTTTTAAGTGAAAGCTGTTGTACAACAGCAAACTCACTGGCCATACCGACTAGATCCTACGGCACACCGAAGTGAGACGATCAGAATACACCGGCATATATTTTTTTAAAGAATATATATGACCGAAGTCATAGGCATCCTTAAACCCCCGAATACAAGGCGGAAAAAATGTTTGTGTCATTCGAAGGGAGTAGCACAGTGCGGGATTCGAACCAGCGACCTTCCGGACGAAAGTCCAGTGTGTTACCGCACGGCCGTGCACCTTAATCAACAAACTAATTTGGAAAATACTTCTACTAATTTTATGAAATATGGAGGGAAACCCATCTAACTAGGAAAACAACATCTTAGTTTTCTGAGTCATTTCCTCATTAAATACCTTGGTTCTGACAGTGACTGAAAGAAGGAACAATACGGAAACAGTTCACCGTATTAAAAACACTTGGCTTCAGTGGAGATAAGTCACCAGAGAGGAGACAACCTTGAAATCCATCACAGAGCGGTCTTCCAAATTTAGAGCAGTGTAAAGTTATAATAGAGAAATAAAAAATGCCATGTCTACGAAAGTCACGCTCCTTCTGTAACACATGTTTAAAAGAGACAGGGCAACAACTGTCTATATACTACCTTGATCAAAAAGTTTTTGGACTTTATTCATAAAATCGAAAATACAAGTTTATTCATCAAAATCGATATGGTCCCCTTCAAAGTACTCCCCATCGACTGCAACGCACTTACGCCAGCGCTTGATCCAATCCTCGAAACACCGCTGGTACTCAATTTTCGGTATGTCCATCAGAACCGTCTTCGATTTTTTCATGACATCCTCTCGGGTGCTGTAACGCGTTCCGCGAAGCGGTTTTTTAAGTCGGTTGAACAGGAAATAGTCGCAGGGAGCCAGATCAGGGGAATTCGAAGGCTGCTGGATAGTAATCGTCTTGTTTTTGGTCAAAAACTCATGGAAATCATGTCTTTCGCGATTTCAACGCGGTCCTTTTTTGCATGAAATTGAGGTCTTTCGGCACCAGTTTTGCAGCGACACGTCTGAGGCCCATATCAGTAACCAAAATGTCTTGAGCGGATCCATAAGCGATGTTCAAGTCCTCTGCCAGCTCTCTGATGGTCAATGTGCGGTTTTCGGCCAACATTTCTTTGATTTTATCGATATTTTAATCGGTTTTTGACTGCCACTGCGTTCGTCATCCTCCACAGACTCACGACCACTTCTGAAGCGTTCGTACCACCAAAAACACTTCTAAGGTCTGCGGACCGTTAAATCCGTTTTTCACACAAAATTAATGCAAACTCGTTGATGCACAGTTGATGCCATTTTCAAACCTGTAAAAAATCGAAAACACGCACAAAGGTAGATGTACTCAGTACAGCGTAACTTTTACAAATGTCAAGCTATGACGCTGAAATTTGGAGGGAAGTGTCAATGATAGATTTGGTAACCTAACAAAAAAAAAAAAAAGAATTCCAATTGGGTTGACTGACAGCGCCACACGGTGACCGTTCCTAAAACTTTTTGATCAAGGTAGTATCTCTTTCAATTATTGTTCTATACTTCTCTAAGTTTGAAAGTTTAAATAATTGATATTATATATCTTATTCTTCTTTGTCGTGTGCTCGATGCTGAGTGCCGTAGTCCTCTGCTACGTCTGAAACTTGATGCAACATTTATCTAAATCCCTCCCGATACTGGGCCATGTTGAATATAACGATTAAAGGTGATCCTGTTAACTTCTTCATTTGGTTTGTCCATTTTGTAAGACCTTTCGTCTTACTCGCATATCCTCAACTGTCCCCTTGATCACTAGCTTCTCTAGACGTGCATTATTATTTCTACCAACAAGTAGAACGTATGTTAGGATTCTTTTCTGCATGGTGTCGAAAGTTCTTCGGTAATATCTAACTCTTGTATGATTGAGACATTAGCGCGCCTTGCAGCCCATGGAATATTTAAAAACATATATACTTAAGAATAGAATGGGACAATTAAGGCCTGGTGATTGATGGAAAGTAGCTGAGCCATTTGAGATTTGCAGACGATATCGCATATCGGAGGAAATAGCACAAAGGACAAAACTAGCGTGGAGCTCATTTGGACGTTTGAACAACATCTTCAAAAGTCATCTCCTAATATCCTTGAAGCGAAGGGTCTACAACCAGTGTATTCTCCCAGTACTTACATATGGCTGCGAGACATGGACGCTCACAGTAAAGAACACACAAAAGCTCCAGACCACACAAAGGGGCATGAAGAGATGCATGTTGGAATATACTAAAAGAGACCGTAAACGAAACACCCGGATTCGCAATATAACAAAGGTAGAAGACGTTATAAAGGTGTGCAAAAGAATGAAGTGGCAACGGGCAGGACACGTAGCCAGGATGTCACACTCCCGACGGACATCCAAAATAATCCAATGGTACGCAAGAGGCATAAAGAGGCCCAGAAGAAGACCGAAGGTACGCTGGACGGATGAAATCAGGAAGCATGGCAGCATCACATGGCATCAACGAGCAAAGGACCGAACTGTTTGGAGTCAACTTGGGGAGACCTTCATCCAGCAGTGGATCGATCCTGGTTGACAATGATGATGATGATACTTAAGAATAAATAATAATATTGATGAAATGACAACTTATATAGCGTCTTTTAAAGAGCAGACTCTCCTCAAGGGCATTTTAACTCGGGGCTAGAACCCATCATGATTGAAGGATCAAAAATATTAGTGTCTGCGGCAATTAGTTTAGAAGTAATGTAACCACTGAAATTCAGATTCTTGGTAATAACGGCCCTTTAGTGTGTTTGGTTTGATGCTCATTTTGTGAATACATTTCAGACGGTAGATATGTTTTTTTGCATAATTGGGTAAATGATTCACCATCTGGTTATAACCTCGAGACCTTGGGATGTGCCGGAAGACAGCAGAACAGTCGACAGAAGAGGAATGCGCCGCGCTGCCCGCCTCTGCGATCCGAGCACCAGTCAGCAGTGCCACTAGCAAGAGCGCAAACCACGCTCCACCAGCTTTCAAATACCATAATAAATTTAATTGAACTTGGCGTAGGCCGGCGGCGTTGTTCTGCAGTATTGAAATCCGTTCGAATTATAATAGTCATATTTTTGTCATATTTTACATTACATTTTACGTTAAACTGTCACAATTCGGACTAACATTAGAGATAATTGAGATTAAAAAATATGTGTTCAATATTACATCAATAGAAGTTGAGTCGATGATGAATTAAGTTTGACGTGTCTTCTTCTTCATCGCGTACTTCATACTAAGCGAGGTTGAGTCGATGATAAATTTAGTGTAACGTGTCTTCTTCTTCATCGCATGTTTCATGCTAAGCGAGGTTGAGTCGATAATGAATTAAGTTTAACATGTCTTCTTCTTCATCGCGTGCTTCATGCTAAGCGTTGTGACCCTCTGGTTGTCTGAAACTGAATGTACCACTTGTCTCCCTCCTTTCCGGTCCTGAGTCATATTTAATACAGCTTTTACAAAGTGTCCTGTTTACCCCCTTTATTTAGTCCATCTTGTAGAACCCCTTCCTCTTGCTCGTTTTCCCTTCACTGTATAAGTGATCACCAGCTTCTCAACCCTTTCGTTATTCTGTCTGGCAAATATGCCCAAAGTATATTAGGATTATTTTCCTGCATGTTTTAAAGAATTTGAAACTTCGACAACGGGAAAATATAGTCAAATGCTACGTTTGGTCAGTGTTATATGGAGTGGAATCGTGGTCTCTCAAAGTTTGTAGTATGAACCGACTGGAAGCATTCGAAATGTGGATACACCGGAGAATGCTACGGATACCCTGGACGGATATGGTCAGCAGCACAAGGGTTCTTCAAAGAGCCAAAGTTGATAGAGAGTTGCTGACTAATATTATAATCCGAAAGGTGCCCTATTTGGGTCATGTACTTAGAGGAGAAAAGTACAAATTACTGCACCTGATCATCCAAGGCAAAAAAGAGGGTCGAAGAGGTGTTGGCAGGAGGCAAATCTCCTGGCTCCGCAATATACGTGATCGGACTGGTATAAGGAGCGTTGAGGATCTTTTTCGGGCTGGAGGAGACAAAGATGCTTATACTCAGGTGATAGTCAACGTTGGGGGGACCTGACATGACACTAGGAAGAAGAAGTCAAAAAAAACTATAATCTTCAGTTCTTGGATGATAGAGACGCTGGTTTGCCATGCGATCCAAGGGATACGAAGCATGCACCTCTAACACCACACCTTGAAGGCGTCTATCATGTTTCTTTCATTCTTTCGCATCGTCCATGTTTCCATTTGTGTCAGCATAACATAAAAACGTTTCAACATGTTATTGCTTCTTAAAACACATATCAATCACTGTCTCCCTTTCGAGTCTAGACTAAAGTACAGCATGTTCGCTCAAATAAATAACTCCTCAAGGTCTAGGTTCAAATCATTATCTTGGATAATCAATTTCTGACGGTCTTTAAACCACTGACAGCACTTTCTCTCGAAGGCGAACGATCCACGGTTCATGATTGCCCGCGTTTTGGTATTGGTTTAATGGGCACTGTACTCGTATAATTTGTTTATTGAGGTTTATATATATAGTATTATCTTTTTGTAAGCGGATACTTTCTTTTATCTGGTGTCAATTGTATAGTATTTCTATACCATTATTTATTTTTTTATTTCACATTATTTATTTAAAATTTCATTGCATAAAAATGTATAAAATATTTTATATACACACACTGGCGATGACCTCCGTGGCTTAGATGGTAAGACGCCTATCTCCCGACCCGGAAAATGGGTTCGATTCCCATTAATACCAATTTTTTTTAAAGGATTTTCAGTCAATTTTTCGCTAAGGCCTATTAAACATATTTCTAGTTGGCTGGAAGAGATTGCCGCTTGAAAATAAACCTGTCAGGCTGTAATTGTATACAACAGAAGTATAATACAATACAAATTGTTATTTTGAAATTAATAAACCATTTAAAACTTCACGAACATTTCCTACTGTTGGATATTTAAAAATAAAAAACGTTGAGAATTTAAAGATTTATTCATTCATCCATCCGAACTGGTGATGCGTGTTGAAGAGCGTGGTCGGTAGATGACATTGTTTTCGAATCCATTCCTCTAGTCTTCGGGTATAGAATCATTCCCGGTTTTCCTTACCGTACCGTAATATAAAGTGGAATAAACAATGTTGAACTAAACAAATTACAACAGTTTTATTGTTTTGACTCTGTTACCAAATAACGTTCAAATACCATTCATTGGTTTGACTCTGTTACCCAATAACGTTCAAATAATGTTACCAAATAACGTTGTATTGGTTTGACTCTGTTACCAAATAACGTTCAAATACCGTTCATTGATTTGACTCTGTTACCCAATAACGTTCAAATAATGTTACCAAATAACGTTTTATTGGTTTGACTCTGTTACCAAATAACGTTCAAATACCGTTCATTGGTTTGACTCTGTTACCCAATAACGTTCAAATAATGTTACCAAATAACGTTGTATTGTTTTGACTCTGTTACCAAATAACGTTCAAATACCATTCATTGGTTTGACTCTGTTACCCAATAACGTTCAAATAATGTTACCAAATAACGTTGTATTGGTTTGACTCTGTTACCAAATAACGTTCAAATACCGTTCATTGGTTTGACTCTGTTACCCATTAACGTTCCAATAATGTTACCAAATAACGTTTTATTGGTTTGACTCTGTTACCAAATAAAGTTCAAATACCGTTCATTGGTTTGATTCTGTTACCCAATAACGTTCAAATAATGTTACCAAATAACGTTTTATTGGTTTGACTCTGTTACCAAATAACGTTCAAATACCGTTCATTGGTTTGACTCTGTTACCCAATAACGTTCAAGTAATGTTACCAAATAACGTTGTATTGTTTTGACTCTGTTACCAAATAACGTTCAAATACCATTCATTGGTTTGACTCTGTTACCCAATAACGTTCAAATAATGTTACCAAATAACGTTGTATTGGTTTGACTCTGTTACCAAATAACGTTCAAATACCGTTCATTGGTTTGACTCTGTTACCCATTAACGTTCCAATAATGTTACCAAATAACGTTTTATTGGTTTGACTCTGTTACCAAATAAAGTTCAAATACCGTTCATTGGTTTGATTCTGTTACCCAATAACGTTCAAATAATGTTACCAAATAACGTTTTATTGGTTTGACTCTGTTACCAAATAACGTTCAAATACCGTTCATTGGTTTGACTCTGTTACCCATTAACGTTCCAATAATGTTATCAAATAACGTTTTATTGGTTTGACTCTGTTACAAGTAACAACATTTTGTCATATTCCTATTGATTTGACTCGACAAATAACAACATTGTGTCATATCCCTGTTGATTTGACTCCACAAGTAACAAGATTATGTCATTTTCCTATTGTTTTGACTCCACAAATAACAACATTGTGTCATATTCCTGTTGACTTGACTCCACAAATAACAAGATTGTGTCATATTCCTATTGATTTGACTCCACAAATAACAAGATTGTGTCATATTCCTATTGACTTGACTCCACAAATAACAAGATTGTGTCATATTTCTATTGATTTGACTCCACAAATAACAAGATTGTATCATATTCCTATTGATTTGACTCCACAAATAACAAGATTGTGTCATATTTCTATTGATTTGACTCCACAAATAACAAGATTGTGTCATATTCCTATTGATTTGACTCCACAAATAACAAGATTGTGTCATATTCCTATTGATTTAACTCCACAAATAACAAGATTGTATCATATTCCTATTGATTTGACTCCACAAATAACAAGTTTGTGTCATATTCTTATTGACTTGACTCCACAAATAACAAGATTGTGTCATATTCCTATTGATTTGACTCCACAAGTAAGCATAAGTAACAGCATTGTGTCATATTCCAGATAACGGCATCCACTGTGTCTCCATCAGATGCAACTCGAGCACAGCCGAACCATTAAAGGACAGCCTGCTCGACACCCATCCAGTCATCAGACTCTCGCGACACACGACGACCATCGCCATTTACCATTTTGCCACTCCTAGTGAATGCTAATTGTCCCTCCTCGAACGGAGAGTGAAGGATATACCGCCTCTTCGCATTTTACCAGACAAACAAGAGTCATGTGTATGCAATAATATAACTACCAAAAGACAAACTATGTGTCCACGCTCGAAATAGACAAGTGCATGACGTAAATAAATTGACACGTCAGGCTGACTTACCTATACAGCGAAATTCTGCTCATTTTATAAGTTAAAAGTAGCAGTTTTATGTAATCAAAGCCTGTTATTAATGAGCAATTTATGATATTTATTACAAAAAAAAGTGCTAATTAATAAATAATTTATTAACATATTTTCTTATAATTTTATTTTTAAACGTATTAACAGATACTAGTCAATCTCTAGTGCCTTTAAATGTAGTGATACTGAATAAAAAAAAAAGCTAAAAAAGAGTTGTTATTCTATTTTAATTCAAAGGTGTTTTTGTTATTTATTTATTATATACGTGCTATTAAATTATTAAATACAGTGCTATAAAAGGTTTTTTTTTCTGGTGCTAAAACGAGTGTTTGAAATAAATTGAAAAATGATAATTGATATCGTTATAGAAGAAGAAGATAATCAATATGTGTACACATATTAAAGAGTGAGAAATCTTTGTAGTTGTTGGTGAAGATTCAACACGCAAAGCAATAAATAATAAAATAAAAACGGCATAAATCGGTCCAGTTAAGATGCGCACAAATCCACTTTTCCTGAGCTCATCCGGAGCGCATGTAAGTGTAGAAGATAATTGATCGGTTCGCGTGATTGGTCAGTTTCTCCAGTCTTCAATTTAACAGCATCTCTACCTTTTCCCCATTATTTAATACATCCATTCGATAAGTACTGAAAAAAAGACTTATCGTGGTATTGGAAAACAAACGAGTATATATATAAAAAAAACTGTTATAGATCTGACTAAACAAATCCCAGATTCGAGATCTCACTTCGAGAAGCTTAAATCCTTAGAAAAGTTTTAATGCGAAATACTACAGTTGTCAAAGTTTAATAATATTATACAGTGAAGTACATTAACCACGTATTTACTACAGTATCTTGCTCGAAAGCAAAACTGTATTGATGTATTTCAAATATACAAGTATTATTCATATTAAAAAAAACACAAGAAAATAATAATTGAAACATAAAATTAAAGCTTCAGTTCGTTCAAAAGAGACCAAAAATAAAAAAAAAGAAGGAAAGCATTAAACTTATCGGAATAAAACTTTTAATCAAACAAACGGAACAGTCCAAAGGGATTTAATTGAACGAGTGGTTCAATTAGAGACAAAAAGAGATAATGCTGAAAGGTTCAGACAGATAAAGATTTGAACTAAAGAGGTTTTATCAAAAGCAATAAGGATGAACAGCGAGCAAGTTGGCGGGATCCAGCGCAGCTTCAGGATGCAGGATTTGGCCACGCCGGCCATTATCACGCGAGAGAGGAGCTTCGTGAGGCCACAACCTCACCACCATCATTTCAACCAACATCCGCATCAGGTAAGATAACTCTTTTACTATTTTTTAACGGTTATATACCCAATTCTGGATGTTTTTAGCCTGTGTGCATTGTTGAGTTGATTACATTAATTGAGAAATACGGAATATATACTACTCGTAAAAGCGCAATCACAGTAAGCTTTCAGAATATTTCACTGTATCAATTCGACGCCATAATATAGACGTTAGAATAATGCATAAAGGAATGTTATATAAATGTTTTCTTTATTAGAATCATTTACTTCACAAACAAGTTTTTTCACATTGTTATTTCACTAATTACATTAATCCCCACGTGTGTTTCTGTCTCCTATCTCGATGCTCTCTTCTTTATAGTTATTTCTACCTCCTATCTCGAGGCTGCTTTCAAAATGCTTTACGAACCGGGATGAATCCGTTTAAAGAAAGCTTCGTGATATGAGGTAGAAATACATATCCAGGGGATTAATTTTATTAGTTGAATAACAAAGTATTTCTTTATCAATTATTCTTCACAAAAAAGTTGTTTCACTTTGTTATTTCACTAATTACATTAATCTGCGCATGTGTTTCTACCTCCTATATCGATGCCCTCTTCTTTATATTTATTTCTACCTCCTATCTCGAGACTGTCTTCAGACAGAAATATGTTACGAGAGAAATGCTTTACAAAATAGAATAATTCTGCTTAAAGAAAGCCTCGAGATAGGAGGTAAAAACACGTATCGCGGAAATTAATGTTATTAGCGGAATAACAATGTATTTTTTTCATAAATATTCTTCACAAACATTTTCACTTTGTTATTCCCACATTTTACGAGTATCTCTAATGAGATGCCACTTACATAGATCTAAAAGTTGCCGGACTCAACACGGTAGAGCTTGTATGGACAAATACCACGTCTGCCACGCCCCCACGTGGTCTCGCGATGTTACAGTTAAAATTTGATATTCCTCCGTAATACATTTACGCATTGAATGAAAAAAATAAATAATAATTTACACTTATCTGCCACATCAGAGATATTTTGTGAAAATCGGGAATTAATTCACCAATACAATCAAACGTGTGCCAGTGTGTGACGTAGGTGTATTCATTCTAAAAAACCGCTATGGGGGAGGAAGCGGCGCTATTCACGTCTCACTCTCACTCTACTTCGGGAATGGTATATGTGAACACAAGAAATAGAATCTCAGTTCGCTCGCTTCTCTCGCTCAGTAGGTCGGCGGCTTTCGGCAGAGGTGGTCGCTTTGCCCGTTTTGTGAACATTGGCCGATGTTTTTTTCCTTGTTTTTTAGCAATTAAAATTTAATTATTATCACTTTTGACTTCAAATTCAATTAATTTAAGTGATTGGCTATGAATATTCTTATTTTTCCGATTTTAATCGCTCATTTTTACATCTGTTTAGCCTTAAATTTACACTCATCCCTAATCACTTAATTCAGTGTTCTGTCGTACATTTTCAGAGTAGATTAATTCATTTTAAACAACACATCACCCTTAAATTCATTCCTTATTATATCGTACAGTTTCAGAGTGGTTTCATTCATTTTACTCAACACATCACCCTTAAATTTACATTCATTCCTTATTCTGTCGTGCATTTTCAGAGTGGATTAATTCATTTTACTCAACACATCACCTAAATTATTCCTTATTATATCGTACATTTTCCGAGTGGTTTCATTCAGCTTACTCAACACATCACCCTTAAATTTACATTAATTTCTTATTCTGTCCTACATTTTCAGAGTGGATTAATTCATTTTAAACAACACATCACCCTTAAATTCATTCCTTATTATGTCGTACATTTTCAGAGTGGTTTCATTCATCTTACTCAACACATCACCCTTAAATTTACATTCATTCCTTATTCTGTCGTACATTTTCAGAGTGGATTAATTAATCTTACTCAACACATCACCCTTAAATTAACATTCATTCCTTATTCTGTCGTACATTTTCAGAGTGGATAAATTAATCTTACTCAACACATCACCCTTAAATTTACATTCATTCCTTATTCTGTCGTACATTTTCAGAGTGGATTAATTAATCTACTCAACACATCACCCTTAAATTTACATTCATTCCTTATTCTGTCGTACATTTTCAGAGTGGTTTCATTCATCTTACTCAATACATCACCCTTGAATTAAGATTCATTCCTTATTCTGTCGTACATTTTCAGAGTGGTTTCGTTCATCTTACTCAATACATCACCCTTAAATTTACATTCATTCCTTATTCTGTCGTACATTTTCAGAGTGGTTTCGTTCATCTTACTCAACACATCACCCTTAAATTTACATTAATTCCTTATTCTGTCGTACATTTTCAGAGTGGATTAATTAATCTTACTCAACACATCCCCCTTAAATTAACATTCATCCCTTATTTTGTCGTACATTTTCAGAGTGGATAAATTAATCTTACTCAACACATCACCCTTAAATTTACATTAATTCCTTATTCTGTCGTACATTTTCAGAGTGGATTAATTAATCTTACTCAACACATCACCCTCAAATTAACATTCATTCTTTATTCTGTCGTACATTTTCAGAGTGGTTTCATTCATCTTACTCAATACATCACCCTTAAATTTACATTAATTCCTTATTCTGTCGTACATTTTCAGAGTGGATTAATTAATCTTACTCAACACATCACCCTTAAATTTACATTAATTCCTTATTCTGTCGTACATTTTCAGAGTGGATTAATTAATCTTACTCAACACATCACCCTTAAATTTACGTTAATTCCTTATTCTGTCGTACATTTTCAGAGTGGTTTCATTCATCTTACTCAATACATCACCCTTAAATTTACATTCATTCCTTATTCTGTCGTACATTTTCAGAGTGGTTTCATTCATCTTACTCAACACATCACCCTTAAATTTACATTCATTTCTTATTCTGTCGGACTTTTTCAGAGTGGTTTAATTCATCTTTCTCAACACATCACCCTTAAATTCACATTGATCCTTGATCACGCGTTACATTTCTATACTTCAAGTTAATAGATCATGCCAATAAGAAAGTTATCCCTGTTGTTCGTTTCATGGACAAATATCAAGATATGAATCTATCACATGACAACTTCCAGAAACGGTGGACGATCCATAAGAGGTCTACTAACGGAACTATTGATTATTTAAGTTATTCAGACGTGATTAACCAAAGAACACCACATACTGGATCATTGGTACTGGTTAAACATAGCTCGTATCGTCCTTGGTTACTCGGTACTTACCAGTCCAGATGCGTAAATATTGAATGTCTCTTGTGATCTGCACACAGACCTGTCAGACCTGGATCATATTTTCAATGGTCACATTCTCATCACCATGAGAATACAACTCGATTGAGTTTAATTTTTATATTTGCAATATGGAATTGATGTCGGCGAGAAATTTTAACAGCAGTGATAATTTTTGGAACTAAACAGCAACATGACATTTTTGATGAATGAAACAAGGGCTTTTTATCGTAATCAAGTAATAGTTCTGCGAATTAATATTTTTTTTTAAATGACAGGTTACCTCTCTCGTAAATCGTTCGACTTCCACCTGGGGATTTCGGTTCCTGTTGATACCCGGATTTTTTTTAAAAAAGTGTCGTAAAAATGTTCGTATGGTAACAATCTGGTACATTGTACGTGGGAAAAAAAATTCTTCGGTCACATAGGTAACGGCGATTGAAAAGTTTAAGCATCACAGGTAATCGATAAGCTCAGGGGTCAGTACTGTTATATAATTGTAACAATATTTGCGTGATTGTCTAACGGCTGAAGACCGTCTACTTCGATACCATGCGCGAGAGTTTCTCGGAATCGGTCCTCGTTCGGGAAATCAACACTTTGTGAATGATTCTAACGTGATTCTCAAAGACATTGTTTCTCAACCTTTTTAGCCTTGCGAACCCCCAAAAGATAATAAAATAAAATTCTCCCTTACTTTTGATAAAACGTGCTTTTATTTCACACCTTCTAATGGGGTTACGGATTATGTTTTTTAAAGGATTCCAGTCAGGTTTTCACTTAAAGCTTCTTTAAAATCATTATGGTCGGTTGGTAGAGATTCCCACATGACAATATGATAATACACGACACGACGTACAGTGCACGACGAATGTGTAACACAATACAACATATGACTTATCACTTAGACACTGCTTATAAATTTCTTAATTAAAAGCAGTTGATGGGCGCCACTGAAAAAAAGGCAGATTTATTAGGACGTGAAAGTTAAATAACAATCGGAAGGGTAATGATGGACCGAAATTTGTAACACACTATACTTGAGAAAATGTAGACATTTGAAATGTCATGTCTCAAAGGAATGGGGTAAAATCAATTATTTTTACAAATCGAATAGTTTTTTTATAAATCGATAAATTGTTTTTCTCTAAACTAACGTTTTAATTCGTAATTTTCATTATACTGACTTTCTAATGTATTGTATGATTTGTATCTATCTTTAAATAGGCCAAGATCCACTATGAATTAATACTAATTACGAACATTTAATTTTAGGTACTTATAAAAAAAAACAAAAATCCAATTATCGTATACCCCATCCCTAGCCAATGCAGACTAACGTAGTGACTTTTGACAAACGTCACCAAATATTATTTGATTTTAACAAACTGCCACATTTTTGCTAATTTGTAACAAGATGTATTAATTTTTCATTATTGTTAGTTTTATGTAATGTATTTACCTAAATAACTTGCTATTTATTAGAATCGAGGCTTATATTAAAGTTGATAAAATAATTCAAATTACTGAACGTCGTTACTAGGTTGTATTGGGGCAAATTTGTGAACTGTCACAGGGATCAAACTACAATTTCTCAAGCATGGACCATTACTTCTTTACATTTTCAGCCTTGTGATCCCACACAAGATAAAGAAAATAAGACTTCGCGAACCTCCTAAAATTTTACATATTGTAGCTGCATGTGCACGAGAGCTGACAAATGTTGCACTTGCACAAAAACGACAAACCTTATAAGATAAATATATCTACTGTTTTACGTCACTAATAGAGTAGCTAAACAGTTCGAACTTGTCGCAAGTATGTATACGAGCGACAACTGTTTAGTTGCCTTAATAGCGACGTGAAGGCCGCAATGAAGCGCTAGTTAGTTTACAAACACGTGCGCCTTCCCAGTGTGAACTTGTCGCCTACTCTTCGCCCGTACATGTTTCGACCTCTGTGAGTTTGACTCGAGCTTGAAATTGAATCGTAATGTACAGATTGATGAACGAGGCTCTAAAGATATAACCTAGTACAAGATTATGTTGTATCCTAAATTACCTTAGGTGTGGCCACGGTAGCAATGTACACGCCTTGAATATGTGAAATTCAATTGATTCCCCACTGTGCTCTTATGGAATGCTCGAAGAGTGTCCAATATATAATATAATACAATATTAAGTTCCAGGAGGACTGGAGGAAATCCATTCGACTACTCCTGACTCTTGAGGTTGTATCATAGATGAGAAACCTATTCATCCGATTATGAGAGACATCGAGCGATATAAGAAATGAATTCAAAACATCTTACAATATAAGGAAGTATTTTTTATGATAGTATATGATGGTGCCAACGTTGATGGATGGCAGTGAAACGTGTAAATCCTGTAGAAATGTGTGCATTGCGAAGAATAAACGGAGTAATAATGTATGACGAATACGGAATGAATTGATAAGGGATGATGAGTATGAACGCAAGGCTGGCGTGTTAACACTTGCCACCCTGTGATGGATAGCGAGTGACCAGGACTTATATTTAATTTGATTATTCGACGTTTTAATACATAAGCATATTTTTATAGCTAATTATAAAAAATAACCTAGCAGATTTTGCATAATTTTAATTTAAAACATACGTTTTTCACTGGACGCTTAGCGTTCAGCACCGTGGCCGGCGGAATTTTTTAGCACAGTACGGCAAGTGTTAAGTAAGATGAATAAGACTACGTTGAAATGGTTTGGGCATGAAGAACGAATGAATGAAGAAAGACTAACAAAACAGATATATAGTGCAGATGTGAGGGGAAGGCGTGTGAGAGGAAGACCAAGGAAAGTATGGTTGGTTTTTAAATGTTTTCAATCTGTCAATAATAGTGGGTTTGAATCCTAAGTTAGGGCGCCCTTGAGGGTAGAATTTAATTTTTTTATTTTTATTTATTTTACACATGATAAGAAATATAAATAATTTGCGAAAAAACAACAGGTAATTTAATTCGGGCACACAATTTTAATGAATCTGGGTTTACTGCCCTTCATTTATCGTGTCCCCAGTAAACTAGGCTTTTGCCTGTATCTCACTGAGGACATATAGCATGAAAAAATAAAATCAATACTTCTTTCCGATTTTGGATTATATAAAACCCCGTTGCACATTCTCATCAACCTGACAAACAGTGACACTCAATTACATATGTACACATCACGCGAAATCAAACTCCTCACACTTCATCACTCCAGACAGACCAAAACATTCATCCCACAATATACTGCACACAATCATAAAGCAAAAAAAATACATTTATACAAAAATATTAATATAAAACAACAAAAAACACCACACTCAAGAGCTCACACAAACCTCTTACACAAGTCATTCCCCTTGCAAGCCCAAGCACTCTAACTCATATCGCAATAACAACCCCGCTCATTGAATTAAAGATTATGTCGTTTCCCGGCCACGTTTTTTGATATGTCCGCATCGCCAATTCTAATAAGTTGAGGGTACCACATAAATGAATGAATTGGTGTGTTTAGGGATCATTGATATACCGGCAATTTATATTTATGGATGAAATACGTGATATTGTGAAAGAAATAAACGTAAAAAGTCAGAGAAACCGTAGAAGTTGTATGGATGTGGAAGAGGCGAAGGATGTATGTCGAGATAAGAAAGTGTGGCGATCTGTCCTCTCTGCCACCTCGGATGTAAGATAGCGTGACAGTTTGTTTTTATTTGTAATAAAATAAATCAATAAAGGAAACATTATAACATAAATCATACACAATTTGACTTGAGTCACTTTCACACTTGACACACAGAGACGTAGGCGGGTTATTTGCGTGGTGAGCTCAAATCTGGCGTAAGTCGGCATAAATATTTAGAAACCTGTTGACACTCTGGAGGGACAAACACGTATAACATAAAATATGCATATCCAAGTGTTCGCTGCAAGTGGGTGTTGCGTAACTTTCTGTTTCCCGCAACTATTATATTCTACATTTTGTTAAAATCAGAATATCCAATGCCAAATTCCTAATTTATTTCTTAAATGTTATGTGGAAAAACCCACTTATTTCATTTGTTTGTTTTGTATTAGGTGTTAACATAAGTTGTATCCGTTTTTTTCCAATTTAAAAATGAGCACCAAAAGTAAAACAAAATGGTAAAGGTTATACGTCATTCGATAGAAAATTTTCTGCTCTATAAGATATTGTGTTGGCTTTTACGTTACATATATTATTTTATTTGATTACAAGCTTTCAAAACAGAATGTCAAGTAGACGAAAGTGAGAATTTTCAACACCTCCTTCTGTTTCGCGTTCAATCGAGTGAATAAAGCTGCCAAAGCTGCCAAAGCTGCTCGCGATATTTGCGAAGTGTACGGTGAAGATGCTATGAGTCAAAGGAAAGCTCGTCGATGGTTTTTGCGTTTCAAAGACAGTAATTTCGACCTGAAAGACATGGAGCGTTCCGGACGACCAGTGGACTTCGTAGAGGACCGCTTAAACTATATTATTCATGAAGATCCCCTTTAAACATTTTTCATCACCATTTTCAAACCATTTTTCATCACCAGTAATGATGCGGTAAAGGAACCTTTGCTTGTGGCCATGCGTAGCTCGATGAAGCGCGAGCAAACCAGCAGAAATTGTCGAACGTTGATTTTTGTTGTTTTCACTCAAAACATGTGGAACCCAAACGCCGAACTTCTGGACTTTTCCCATTGATTTAAGATGGCTGTATACAGTCATGTGACTACAATTCATCTGCTCACACAATTTAACGGTGGTTTGAAAAGGATCTTCGTGAATAATATGGTTTAAGCGGTCCTCATCGAAGTCCACTGGTCGTTCGGAACGTTCCATGTCTTTCAGGTCGAAATTACCGAATTTGAAACGCAAAAACCATCGACGAGCTGACCTTTTATTCATAGCATCTTCACCGTACACTTCGCAAATATCGCGAGCAGCTTTGGCAGCTTTATTCCCTCGATTGAACGCGAACAGAAGGAGGTGTCGAAAATGCTCACTTTCGTCTACTTGACATTCCATTTTGAAGGCTTGTAATCAAATAAAATAATATATGTGACGTAAAAGCAAACATAATGTCTTGTAGAGCAGAAAATTTTCTTTCGAATGACTTGTAACATTTACCATTTTGTTTTACTTTTGGTGCTCATTTTTAAATTGGAAAAAAATGGACACAATTTATGTAACACCCAATATCATAGATTTCATTTAATCTTAATTATTTTTAAATGAATCATCATATTCGTATTAATTAATTTATAAGAACACTGCGGCTCTCTGAATTGTACTCTGCCTAATGGCATCTCCGGAAACAGGTTCAGATTATTCATGTCTTGGTCGGTGCTGCCCTTCCATCGCTTTATTAGACGACCGTGTCTATGCTCTGTATCTGGAACCAGGTTCCGATAACTTATGTCTTAGTTGGTGCTGCCCTTTCATCGCTTCATTAGACGACCTTGTCTGTGCTCTGTCTCTAGAACCAGATTCAGATAACTTATGTCTTGGTTGGTGCTACCCTTTCATCGCTTCATTAGACGACTTTGTCTGTGCTCTGTCTTTGGAACCAGGTTCAGATAACTTGTGTCTTGGTTGGTGCTGCCCTATCATCGCTTCATTAGACGACCTTGTCTGTGTTCTGTCTCTGGAACCAGGTTCAGATATTTTATGTCTTGGTTGGTGCTGCCATATCATCGCTTAATTAGACGACCTTATATATGTTCTGTTTAATACCATCTCTGGAATAATGTTCACATTACTCATGTCTTGATTGATGCTGCCCTTTCATCGCTTCATTGGACAACCATTTCTGTGCTCTGTCTAATGTCATATCTGGAAACAGTTTCAGATTACTCATGTCTCAGTTGGCGCTGCATTTTCATCGCTTCATTGGACGATCTTTTCTGTCTTCTGTCTAATGCCATATCTAGAAACAGGTTCAGATCACTGATCTCTTGGTTGGTGCTGCTCTTTCAGCGCTTCATTGGACGACATTTTCTATGCTCTGTCTAATGGCATCTCTAGAATCAGATTCAGGTCACTCATAACTTGGTTGGTGCTTCCCTTTCGTCACTTCATTGGACGACCTTTCATGTGTTCTGTTTAATGCCATCCCTGGAATCAGATTTAAAGGTATTGATTGATGCTGCCCTTTAATCGCTTCATTGGACAACCTTTTCTTCTATTTCCAGTGACTTTAATTCCCAGTGTCTGGTTTATTTTGTACATGTCCACACCATCGAAACCTCTCTTAATTTCAGCCAGATCGGAGCAACTTTCAGGATAATTCTCACTCATTCCTTATTTTATTGTTCTTACTAACTCCTTAAACGCATCACAGAGTACGTATTTCGTTCATACATTGTCATCATATGTATTCTCAGAGAATACAAGCATTCCTACAGCATTTATTCGACTCCTTCCAAATTTGGTACTGGAATACTGTTGTGGACTATCATCTTAATAGATTTTGATACTGCCTGGGTCGAGTTTATGGTATATGTTTTATTGCTCCATTGACTTAGTGTTCTACCACTAAACGCTGTTTCATATATCTCGTTACTCTTCCATCATCTGAGAAAATACTACTTGAGCAGCAGAAATTCTTAACTTGTTCTAATCTTTCATTCCTCATCAATATATCGCATTTACTTTTCTTCTCACACTTCTATCACCATGACTTTTGATTTCGCAAAATTCATTTTCAGTTCGTTCTCTTCGCATCTCTCATACAATTTACTTATCTGACTCTATAATTCACAAACATTATGATTCATATATACCACTCTATATACTCATATCAGTACAGGCAGTAAGAAAAGTCAGTTATACCAATAATACTGTGGAAAATATAAATACCATATTGCTCGATAAAGTGAGTCGATATAGTATTATTCGAACTTACTTCTACTTGTGTCTAAATATAAATACCATATTGCTCGATAAAGTGAGTCGAGATAGTATTATTCGAACTTACTTCTACTTGTGTCTAAATATAAATACCATATTGCTCGATAAAGTGAGTCGAGATAGTATTATTCGAACTTACTTCTACTTGTGTCTAAATATAAATACCATATTGCTCGATAAAGTGAGTCGAGATAGTATTATTCGAACTTACTTCTACTTGTGTCTAAATATAAATACCATATTGCTCGATAAAGTGAGTCGAGATAGTATTATTCGAACTTACTTCTACTTGTGTCTAAATATAAATACCATATTGCTCGATAAAGTGAGTCGAGATAGTATTATTCGAACTTACTTCTACTTGTGTCTAAATATCGATATTCGTTGGGTAGGGATTCGATAATTCTCTAATTATCCCGGTGTAAAATTGTTTCAAAATTATTAATGGACTTTGATTTTACTTGAAGCAATACGCTTCCGTTGCCATATTCGTTCAACTAGATCAAACGAGCTGTTTAATGTACGCAAAGCGAATACAAATTATGTAATTAATTCATTTATCAATAAAGTTGATGTGCGTTCAATAAGGAATTCGTTGAGTTGGACATATTTGGGATTTTTATTTTTTTTTATTTTTATTTTTTTTATCCACTTTGCACGGATTTCTCCTGTTACACAAAGAGGGTTTGCTTCTAGCGTTAGCTTATTCGTTAGGAATAATATCAGCCAGGATTCTTCTCATACTGCTAAACGGTACCGAGAATATATCAACAGTGTCATTCAGTTGGTTCAATATCTCTATACCACGGGTGACTGAGTGTTTAGCCATGATATTCGTCCTGTAAGTTGGTATGTAGAACAGAGGGTGATTCCTTGCACGGATATATTTATTGGGTACATATAAACTTAGTGCTTCTAGAATCGCGGGACAGTTAAAGGAACCTTGGAAAACCTTTATTAGGAATATCGCAATGGATTCTTGCCTTCTTGTTTCAAGGCTTCTATAGTTACACACCGTGAGAAGTTCGACATGGTGAGCATATTTTGGGTAATCGCCCTTTGTTCTGTACCATAGATATCTGAGGAATTTTTTTTGTATTTGTTCTATATTGTTTTTGTATTTGAGCTGGTGAGGAGCCCAAACCGTAGATGCATATTCTAATTTGGTTCTAATTAGATAATTATATAAGTTTCGGAGGATATCGGTGCTGTTAAATTCTCTTGATATTCTCATTACAAAACCGAGTAGTTTGTAACAGTCCGATATCAAACGTGAGACATGGTTAACGAACGTGAGTCCGACATCGAAGGTTACGCCCAAATCCTTGAATTCAGAAACTCTGTTTAGTGCCACTCCCTGTATAGTATACTGATGGTGGATTGGTGAAAACGATCGACTATAAGATACACAGACACATTTATTAATGTTGAACAGAAGATGATTTTGCTCACTCCAGGAGACTAGGGAGTCTAGGCCCTGTTGTAACTGTGCACAGTCCTGAGGTGAATTGATCTTTTTGAATATTTTCAAGTCGTCAGCCAATGACTAGATTTAAAAATGGATCGAATAAGTACTTTGTTACACAATGATTAACCTAATGGCAATCGGCACACTTTAGTCATTCATAAATGTTTGGTTTTCTCTCTCCTAGATTTTTTCTAGACTTTTTATTTTCAATCATATTCTATGAAAATTTCACTGGGATAAATTAAGTCTCCTATATATACTTTAATGTATTAAATAAACTATTATTAGATACTTTTGCGGTTTTTCGTATCAATTATAAAAGGTCTTCTGGAGTATTGTACAACTGATACAAAAAGGCGCGAAAGCCTCAAAACATATTTGACAAACCGTTAAGGAGAGAATGTCTATCCTGCAACACTTCGCTTAGATTTACTACAAAGTAGAAATGAACATCGTCTGTGCACATTGGTATTTCTTCAACGATGCAGAGATCATTAAGTAACACCAATATCTACTGTCTTTAAACCAAGAATTCCCAAAGTGATCGATATCGACCCCCTGGGGTCGATTTGATTTTGCTAGGGGTCGATAGTTTCAATAAAAAAATTGGGGGTCGACGAACAGTAAAAATAGACCCCCTTACTACTGCTATTTGTTCGTTACTTCAAAATATCTATGATTCCAATAGGTACCTAGTTAAGAATATTTGTACTTATTTCGAATTTACATATTTATTTCATAAATGTCAATAATTAAAAAAAAACTCTGCTCGTATTTTTTTGCTTTAATTTTCGTCAGCGCAGATTTCAATATTAAATGTTGCACAACATAATGCCATAATCCGTAGTCCTTTATCTTTTTCAATCCTTAATTACAAGTTATTAAAATGAAAAGTTTGATAACTAGTGAAATATTTAATATCGAGTACTGTACAAACTTATTAATTTGAGTAAGTAAAGTAAATGACTAGGGGGTCGACGGTTTTAAAAGTTTTCGGTAAAGGGGTCTGTGGCCGAAAAAAGTTTGGGAACTCTTGCTTTAAACTAACCATTTTCTTCGAAATTAGCAGGTAGAATTTTCTTAAGAGCCGAGAATGCTCTACTGAAAGAAAGGATACCATAGACAAACGTTGAATGCGGTCAACATAGATAAAGAATGAAAAAAAAACACGTGGTACAACGCTCAGAAAGACATTATACAACTGATATTAAATATACTGTTTTCCAACCAACCAATTTTTTTATTATTTCGCGAAGTCTGTTCCATTACAAGACACGCCAAGATCCAGCCATTGTATTATACATTATCTCCGGATTATCCTAATTTCTGAAGCGTGCGTCACATATTATGTACACGGATCGTTATTTCGCAATTTCAATTATTAACGCATTAAACGTTGTTCATACTTACAATTGAGAAACTCTCATATCAACAGTAGCTATCTCCATTCTGAACTGAAACATGAAAATTAAATATAACTTTTTTTATGATTTAATTCACAAATAATATAATAATTGATCCAGTGAAAAGGAAAGAACTGTGGATTATCAATAAATTTCAGACAGTATCATAAAGCGATAATTCATTAAAATGTGAATACACGTAAAAGTATTGTCGAGTTGAAATATTTTTAAATAACGTTTTAAAAATGTGTCCAATTCAAAATGTGCCATTCTTCTACATTGTCTTTGCGAACCAGGTAACCAATTTAACGATGATGAGTACAAATCTACATTAGTTCGGTTATTACAAGTGTAAGATTTTTTGTGATTTTTTAGAACTTATGAGATTATATCGGTGGCGTTATGGTAGAAATTGATATGTCAGTTTTTTGTCTTTTGTGTTTATTCTCCCAATTTATAGAAAATATTTCTTAGCATGTTGTGGCAAAACTTGGTGTGTCAGTCATTATCCAAACAAAAGATATATTGTTTGGAAAAACTTAAAAAATGCGTGTTTGTACTGATTTTAACAGCTTATCAATATTAATATTGCTTCTCCTGTAAACTAAGGTAAAACGGACATATCAACTGCTGCCATAACGCCACAGATATATAAGTTGATTTTAGACTGCAAATGGGACAATTTAGATTTTATGAACATAGAAATTTGAAACAAATTTGCAATGTGAGGTACCTATATTTTTGTCTAAAAAGTTATTTTCGTGGGGAACATTTGTATTTTAATGAAATAAATTATTTAAATTGATTCGTTCATTATTGTCAATGAAACGTCTTTTAAAATAATATTTCGCTTAAATTTTGTATTTTTAACTGAGGTAAATTTTTGTCTAAATATGTATTTTCGTGGGGAAAATTTGTATTTTATTGAAATAACTTATTTAAATCGATTCTTTCATTATTGTTAGTGAAACGTCTTTAAAATAATATTTAGCTTAAATTTTGTATTTTTAACATAGGTATATTTTTGTCTAAATATTTATTTTCGTGGGGAAAATTTGTATTTTATTGAAATAAATTATTTAAATTGATTCTTTCATTATTGTCAGTGAAACGTCTTTTAAAATAATATTTCTCTTAAATTTTGTATTTTTAACAGAGGTATATTTTTGTCTAAAAAGTTAGTTTCGTGGGCAACATTTGTATTTTATTGAAATAAATTATTTAAATTGATTTGTTCATCATTGTCAGTGAAACGTCTTTTAAAATGATATTTTGCTTAAATTTTGTATTTTTAACAGAGGTATATTTTTGTCTAAAAAGTTATTTTCGTGGGGAACATTTTTATTTTATTGAAGTCAAGTATTAAAATTGATTTGTTCATTAATATCAATGAAACGTCTTTTTTGCTAAAGTTTCGTATTTTTAACAGAGGTATATTTTTTGTCTTAAAAGTTATTTTCGTATGCAAAATGTGATTAATTTATATTTAATTCGTTAATTATTGTCAGTGAAACGTTTTTAAAAATAATATTTCGCACAAGTTTTGTATTTTCAACAGACAGTAAAATTAATTATCTTAGCAAATATACGAGTACATTAAAAATATACAAAATTCTTACATCATTTTCATTAGTTCGTGATAGTGATAATTGACAGTAAAATTTGGCACCAACTACAATGCACGCACCTTAACAAAAGTGTGTATTTAAAATTTGATCATTTCTATTATTATTTTTAAAGGACTAAAATACTAAATAGAAAACAATAATGTATTCCCTATTTTTTTTTTTGTAAAATCAGTCTGGTTTTCATCCAAGGCCTCTTGAACTTATTTAAGTGTTGGTCAGAAGAGATTGTCACATGGCAATACTATTCCCCGGTTGTACTGTATACAACACAATTGTAATGCAATACAATATTTATTTTACTTTATTTTATTTTTGGAGAATGCCACGTTTGTATTACCCCAGCTCAGCTATAACCAAGCAAGCGTAACATTATATGGTATATCCCGCTGTCAAATGTGCAATACCCAACAGCTCTCTACATGTTGTATTCTCTTCTGAATTGTTTATGTTGTTATTAAAACAAACACACCATCACGCCGTTTTCCTGTCGGTGTAGGCAGAGAGGGAACACGCAAGAATTTTCCTATCACTACACACATATTTCGCCTCTTCTACATTCATACAGCTCTTACGATTTCTTTGACTTTTTAGGTTTCCTTGTTTCAAAATATAATTCACATGATCCAAACATACTTTCTTTGGTCTTTTTGTATCACGCTTTCTACTCACATTTGCGTAATATATTTGTTTTATTATGGGGCCTTTCAAATTGAGCGGTTTTTTTTAATATATTTTTTTAACTCTTGAATAAAACTCACAATTTGCTTTGATTTCAAAAACCATTTTATTTGTCATTGAAGTATAATGTATGACATTTAAACACAATAAACAATATCCGCCAAATGTTCACCTTTTGCAGCTCCACAGATGTCCACTCTTTTGTCAAAATTTTCGATGACATTTTGACATAATTGCGGTTCTAACTTACTAATGACGCGAATAATTTCGTCCTTCAGCTCAGGAATTGATTTGGAGTCATTCTTATAGACCTGGTTTTTAACGTAACCCCAGAGAAAATAGTCCAACGGTGTCAGATCACATGATCTTGGTGGCCAATTATCATCACCGATTACGATACATAAAATAATTTAACAATTTGAACGCGTTGTTGTATTGTATACGACTTCATTTTTATAAATCTCATACATTACACTTCTCAAATGTCCAGGCAAGTTCGCGACGCCATCTATATTTTATCCAAGAATTAAAAAAACCGCTCAATTCGAAAGACCCTTTAGTATTTTTCTATTTATACCATATGTCCAAACCATCTCAGAATGCACATTGATCTTAATACATAAGCCTTAATTTCACATACATCTCCGCTCACTTCATTTTGTTTTTTTTTGTCATACATTCACACACCATGTATTATTCTCAGTGCACGCATTTCTTCAGCATTTATTCGGCTCCTTTCAGTATTTTTCCACGTCCACGCTTGATTCTCATAGATTAAAGATTGTACTAAAATAAAGTTGTGAACTATCATCTTAGCAGATTTTAATACTATTTGGTTTTAATCAGATTTTAATACTATTATTTAATATATGTTTTAGTGCCCCAATTACTTCATTTCCTATCGCTGCTCACCGTTAGATATCTCTCGTAACTCTTCCATCATATTGTTGTTATTAAAAACTAAGTTAATTCATAAGAAATATATAAGAACAAAAAAAAGTTACTTTTTAAAAAGAAAATTATCCATCCAGCTAAAACGATGCATTATTCGATATCTCGACAGATGTTGATACTGTCCGATTCGAGTATATATGATTTAGTGCCCCATTGACTTTGTTTCCCATCGCAATCATATTGTTGTTATTAATAAATTTGTTGATTCATTATTTTTACGTGATAAGGAAAGATATTAGAAAAAAAAGTGTTTAAATGTATACACTGTCCATCTAGCTTATACGATGTATTATTCTGTAGACACACATTTAAAAAGTTCCAAGCTTCATAATAGTTGTTCCAGTGAATGTCAACGATTAGACACCATACAATGGACTTCATAAAAAAAATCAAGAAATTTTCTGTCTTCTAGTGTAGTTTGCGCTGAATGGGGACTTATTTTGTCCCCCATAACAGCGTAGTCCACCTACGCTGTTATGCTGCCGTCATAAGCAAAAACGCAGCTAAGGGGAAAAAATCATAAATTTAACTAAGTATGAGGCAATATTCCATATCAAATTCTGAACCATATCCATAAAAAATACAGAAAACCATTTATTTCAACACAAAAATTGACATAATATATTTTAGGATATGTATCCTAGAGGGAAGAGATGATGATGATTTGTTGATAAATAAAACACGTTTTGGATCGCAATGCGGAAGAAGAGTTTTTATTAGTAAACGTAGGTATTTATACTATTTCCGCGTGTGTGCGGGAATGCGAGCAAGATATCCTTCGTCTCGTTTCTGCATTAGCGAAACGATTAATGTTGTATGTAGGTATCATTCAAATACGGAACTGGCGAGACAACCGTGGTGCGTTCTCGCTCCGGCGTGTAATACGGTCCGCTCCAGGCTGCGGGTTGAATGGCAGGCGTGTGAACTTTGGACTTGTTTATTTAAATTTGTCGAGGAATCCAAGGGTCACTTCATCGGTCATTGACCGTGTGTATGAATGCCCACAGTATTCCGAGTGTGCGACCGCCACAATATTTTTTAATTTTACAAAATACTAGGGTTTTCTAAGCAAAAAAAACAATAAAATGTGATTCATAAGAAAAAAGACAGCAAGTGCCTATGCGTTTGCTGCGTTTTTGCTTATGAATAACATTTTACTGCTTTTTTGTTTATGAATCACGACATTTTTAAGCAGCAATGAAAAACATAAAAGTGCAGTTTTCTCAAAATTTTTGCCATTAGCTACGTTTTTGCTTGTGAGGGCAGTATGGGGAACCAAACTGACTAACTGATTGACTAACCATGCAATAGAACAATGAAGACAAAACACAAACACTTCTCCTATCCGAAGACCAAGAATAAAGACTCGAATAACAATTCAAATGCTAAGAATATCATACGTGAATAAATAGCAAATGATGTAAAAAAATTCAAGCACGTAATACATACGATATCGAACAACGAGGAAATCACGGATGGCTGCACACCGAAATGGGATGGCGCAAGAAGCCCACACTTATGGTTTTGTAATGTCTGATGATGCAAGGAGAGTTCAATGAATTGTTCTCTAATGACAGTTTAGGCCCGAGATGGAATGTTGGGTACATATTTCTTTGGTCTATAATTTCTTTAGCATTTACATTTACAGTGATCCCCTCATTTACGCGGCCGAAATTTGATGTAACAAAAAAAAATGAAAAAAAATTAATAGACATTCGTTCAGTAAGCATTATTTCGTTCCTAGGGCTTTTCTAGTGTCCTATGTTATAGTATGAAGTCATGACTGAGCATCGTGACTCCTATGATAACCCTTGAAGACTCCATTCCATTCATTCTTGCACTCCACAGTTCGACTAGCTATTGATAAGAGTTTTTCTATTGCGTCTCTCACTTAGTCAGTTCAATGGATTAGACATATTTCTCTTGTGCGTCGTCCTTCCACGTTTCCAGTGACCACAAGTTTCTCCAAACTGTATCCTTGGCCACGAGCAATGTTCCCAAAGAATCAGAGAACCCGTCGAAAGCATATTGTCGACAATCTGTCGGTGATTCTCAGTTCTTCGAGAATAGAGACGTTAGCATCCTTCTCTAGCACCATATTTCAAATACATTCTACATCTCTCGCTTGCTTTCAGAGTCCATGTTTCTGCGTCGTACATAAATATTGCGAAGACAAGAGACTTAACCAAACCTATTTTCGTCGTAACGCTGATGATTATGTTTTTATGTAACTTTTATAGCTTTAACGTTGGGCGGGGCATGTAGCAAGAATGGGAGAAGAGAGAATGCCTAACAAGGTACTCTTTTCCAAGCCCCAAGGAAGACGTAGCGTGGGTAGACCAAAGCTCAGGTGGATGGATGGGGTGCAGAGTGATACAAGCGTGATTGGCATCAGGGGCTGGAGGAATGCATCCCAGGATAGGAGGGAATGGCGACGGCTGCTGGCCCACAATGGGATGTAGTGCCATTGATTGATAGCTTTAACATCGCATTCTTCATCACTCAGTTTTTATTTTCACATCAGCCTCGCATTTTCCATTGCGTGTAATACTGAAACCTAAGTGAACGAAACCAGTGACCACCTCTAGATCATGATTTACGAGGCATATCCAGAAAGTAACTGTACTGAATTTTTGTTGGTTACAATTTTTTTCTCGTACGATTCATAGCTTTATCACCATATGCAGTTTTCACCTCATTATAAACCTCAACCGGAGGTTTTCACTTCCAAACGAGATAACGGATGACGCCGCGTATTTCGCACTTGGCGGGAGATTGGATTGACATTTTTCACGAAACGTGTTGTCGCGTCGACTTTTCTCAACGTACTGACCTCGAACCGGTCTCGTTGCGGAGGGGAAGGGTCAGGCTACACGGAAGTGTAGCCAACATGTCGAAAATAAAATCCATCCGGTCGTGAGAGCCTCAGTACACTTACTTTCTGGATACGCATAGTACATTATTTGGTGGCAGTTTGTTACTGCGGTATATTACCATATCTTAATCTTGCTTTTTGACCTATTGATTTCCAAGCCCATGACCTTGCTGTTATGTTTCACATTTTGAAGGAGCGTGGCCATTTCTTCTGACGTGGTAATTAAATGTGTGTCATATGCATATCTTAGATTCGAGATCTTTCTTCCACTAATAACAATCCCGCTGTCCCAGTCTTCAAGTGCTTTCCTTATAATATATATTCTCCATACAGATTAAACAATTCGTTCTCATAATCAATTACAAGAAATATTTCATTTTGTCTACCGGGGCTAATAGTTGTTAAATAAATTGAATATGTTTTTCAAGACAACCGAATTCCTAATTTATCACGCGATCCAGGAAGACTCATGGCTTGCCGCGGTGGTTGGACCGTCGCCAAGACACGAAGTAATGACGTCCAACATTGTTATATACGTTTAATGGTCTATCATGTTTTATTTATTTATTAATTTCTGAACATTAGAGCAGAACAGAAGCTAAATGGCATTAAGTTATTTTAAAACTTGCAGTTATTTTTTAATTTGTTCAGTACGGTCAGTTGTTGTGACCATCAAAATAGTTACAATATTTTAATTGAAACTCTAAATTTGAAGTGCTCAAGATTAAAAAAAAATGGAGTGTTACATAAAGTGCTTAATGCAATATGGTAAAGGGAAAGTGTTACGAAAAGTGCTTAATACATTAGGGTAAAGGGATAGTATTACAGAAAGTGCTTCATACAATAGGGTAAAGGGAAAGTATTACAAAAAGTGCTAAACACTAAAGGGTAAAGGGAAAGTATTACAAAAAGTGCTCAATACAAAGTAAAGGGAAAGTGTTACAAAAAGTGCTTAATATGATACAATAGGGTAAAGACAAAGTGTTACAAAAAGTGCTTAATACTATAGGGTAAAGGAAAAGTATTACAAAAAGTGCTTAATACAATAGGTTAAAGGGAAATTATTACAAAAAGTGCTTAATACAATAGGGTACAGGGAAAGTGCTACAAAAAGTGCTTAATACAATAGGGTAAAAGAAAAGTGTTACAAAAAGTGCTTAATACAATAGTGTAAAGGGAAAGTGTTACAAAAAGTGTTTAATACAGTAGGGTAAAGGGAAAGTGTTACAAGAAGTGCTTAATACAATAGGGTAAAGGAAAAGTGTTACAAAAAGTGCTTAATACAATAGGGTAATAATTCGTATATTCATCGCGGTCTGTCGACTCGACTGTTTTGTCAAAGTTTTCCCAAAGAAGTAAAGTGCTTTGCTGGGGAGTGTGAGCCGAAAAAACATACTTAAATTTCTGCAGTTGCAGAAGAGGTAGGTAAATATTGTACAATTATTTTGCGATGAAGCGTTGTAGCCCATTTCGTATTTATTTTCACTCGTAAAAGCCATATTTCTTGTAACGTGGAAAAATGTCAAAAAGTTTGGCGTACATTTTCTATCATATGCTCGTAATTATTGTAATAATTTTGATCAAAACTGTTTTACGCCATTTTTTATTTTAGATAAAAAAAAATTTTATCCACTTTGCACGGATTTCTCCTGTTACACAAAGAGGTTATTTTTCTAGTTAGCTTATTCGTTAGGAATAATATCAGTCAGGATTCTTCTCATACTGCTAGACGGTACCGAGAATATATCAACAGTGTCATTCAGTTGGTTCAATATCTCTATACCACGCGTGACTGAGTGTTTAGCCATGATATTCGTCCTGTAAGTTGGTATGTAGAACAGAGGGTGATTCCTTGCACGGCTATATTTATTGGGTACATATAAACTTAGTGCTTCTATTATAGTATCGCGGGACAGTTAAAACAACTTTAAAAATCCTTTAGTAGGAATATCGCAATGGATTCTTGCTTTTATTGCTTCATCCATCTTCACTCTCAAGCGAACAGCAAATTCTTCTTCCTCTTCCTCCTCTTTTTTTAGGCCTGTTATGGTCCTGCATCATCGTTTCCCTCTTGTGATGTCGACTGCCAGCTGTCTTTCCATCTTTTGGGAGGTTATCCTGGAGGTCTGCTTGCTTGGGGGATACTGTCCCTAGCCATTCTTACGGCTCTTGGTTCTGTCATTCTGGATACATGTTCGTTCCAAAACCTTCTTCTCTGTCGTCCCCATCTGACAATATCTTCAACTTCGCACATCCTTCGGATTTCTGTGTTTCGTACTCTATCACGAAGGGTTTTGCCAGCGATACTCCTGAGTACCTTAATTTCGTTGGTTCAAAGGTAATTTTTGGTTTTGACAGTGTCGGCTCTGGACTCTATGCTATATATCATTATGGGGCGGACACAGGTCTTGCATATCCTCACCTTGCTTTGGGTGTTCATATACTTGTTTTTCCAGATAGTGTTCTTTAAACATCCGGGAATAGCAAATTAATGAGCTAAATGTGCCATTGAATCACTTGAATATCTAGTTCAGAAGGCCGGGTATAAAAGGTCTGGTCATTTGATAACACAGATTCCTATCTTCTGAATGACCGGCTTTTGCCCACCTCAACCAGATACATATTTCAGTTGTGTCATTGTGACTGACACAGCGTCGTTGTTTTATATCACTCTAGTTCAATCGGTGTTGAGTTTATTTCGTTTTAAATTTTCAACGTTCAATCTATTGTACTTCACGAACTACTGCGACATCTGAGAACCATTTAGAGAGCGAACTCTCCTCCAGGGCTAGAGCGCCCTGGAGGAGAGTAATGAGTTTACCATTAAATATCCTAGCTTTGTTACAGTAATTACTACATCCCAATACAGTAATTACTACATCTCAATAAACTTGTTTCATTTAATTACTACATCCCAATAAACTGGTTACAGTAATTACTACATCCCAATAAACTTGTTACAGTAATTACTACATCCCAATAAACTTGTTACAGTAATTACTACTTCCCAATAAACTGGTTTCATTTAATCTAGTCCCTTCGCAGCTTATCTGACCACCCAGATCAATCCGTAAACCACATTTTGTGGAATTGTAAGAAAAGGAGGAGTCTCGTGCAGCCATACATCGTACTTTCTTCGGCCCGATTGGCTATTCTGACCTTGTGGCGACCAAGGATAGTTTTATAGCTTTCTCAAATATTTGTAAAAATTTTGGTGACTCCCTAAATCTTTAAATACCTTATGCAGTATCAATGAGTTCTTTATTTTATATCCCATTGACTATCTATACCCATGGTATCTCACCTTCTGTCGGTGTCGTTGCTCTCCTTTTCACACTCCGGTGTGGCGCCAGCAGACGAGGGACTCCTCCCTGGGGATAGCTTTACAAAATATATTTATTCTTACCAACATCTTATTATACGAGTAAATGACCTAGTTGGAAAGACGCCTGCCTTACAACACAGGGGGCTAGGGGTTCAATTACAGTTCCCAGAATTAAAAAAAGATTGTCAGTCTGGTTTTTACTTAAGGTGTATTAAACACTTTTCTGCTTCGTTGTGGAGATTGCTTTATGGCATTAAGCCCACCAAATTGTGTTGTATATAACGAAAGTGTAATGCAATTCTTTATCCAATATTCTTACGAGTGTACGATCGCACTGTAAGTAACTTTATTCATTTCTAGAGACAGTGTAGATGGAGAAGGGACAGACGCATGTTCCTGTAAAAAAATCCTTAATCTCAATTTTTCAGATTAAATGTATTTTCTTCACTTAGTTATGGGCTAAAGCGCCCTGAAGGAGAGTCCACTCTCTAAATTGCGTTATATAAATTGTCATTTTATTTTTATAACTATTTTATTCGCCAGATATAAATTCAATAAGCACTCTTGAAGTGTAATTTATTAACTAAACAGCGTCATATAAGCTTTATATATAATTTATTTAAAGACATTGTTGCCTCTAACGGCGGCGTCTAGTATTCTTCTTCTTGTCGTGCCCCATCAGGTCCCCCGACGTTGGCAATCACTCTGGCAAAGGCTTCTCTATCTTGCGCAACCCGGAACAGGTCCTCCACACGCCACATCCCCGTCCAGTCTCTTATATTGAGCAGCCAAGATGTTTGCCTTCTACCAGGACAACGTTGCCCCTCGATCTTGCCCATCAGTATCAACTGGAGGATTTCGTACTTCTCTCCACGTAAAATGTGACCCAGTAGGATATCTTGCGGACCTTAATATCTGCTAGCAGCTGTCTACGGCAATTAGCTCTCCTCAAGACCTCCGAATTGGTGATTATATCAGTCCACGGTATACGAAGAATTCTCCTGTGCAACCACATCTCAAACGCTTCCAACCGATTCATAGTATGAACCTTCAGCGTCCATGTTTCCGAGCCATACAACAGAACAGACCAAACATAGCACTTCAACATTCTCTGCCTTAGTTTCAGATTCAATTTATCATTGCAGAATATTGATCTCATTCTGTTGAATGAACTTCTTCAATCCTGCACTTCACCTCCATATCTGGGTCGACAGATGTAGTAATCATACTGTCCAGGTACTTGAATTGCTCCACCCTCTCCAATAGTTCACTCCCAAGCCGCAATGTCATGGCGGAGTAATCTGCCCTGCCAAATGCCATCCATTTTGTCTTTTTGATATTTATATTACGGCCTAATTGTTCTCCTGTATCGTTAATGTTAACAAGAAGTTCATGAAGATCTGCGATGTTATCAGCCAAGATGACAGTATCATCGGCATATCTTATATTGTGTCTAGCATTAGGTTATTGTAATTTCATTACATAATAACAATACAACGGTTGACTTTCACTATGTAAGTTTGCGAGCAGTTTGATCCAATGAAACAGTGGAATAAAAAAAAGTAAAAGTGTGGTTTCTGGCTGCCAAGAATAATACGAAATCAGCAGGAGGAAACGAGAGCTGAGATATCCCAGACACCATCCAGTGGCAAAGGTTAAGTTGACACCATCTCTTTTGACACCTGTTCGTCTGACAGATAGCTCGTTTGACGTCATTTCCTGTCACTGCATATTTTATTCGCGCGTCTGTGTCATGTTTGTTTTTATGCTTAATCTCACCTAACGCTAAAGATAAATTATTTTTTGATGCAAGCCAATTTTGATTTATAATATTGTATAATATATTGGACCATCAGTATCTTGCGCCAGAGAGAGGTTTTTTGTTCATATTTTGATAACCAAGTGAAGAAAACGATCTTGAATCTAAAATAGTGAATCTAAATTGAATCTAAAATAAAACGATCTTAAATCTAATAAATTGGGAATGTAGTTTTTTTACAGGAACATGCATTTGTCCCTTCTCCATCCACACTGTCTCTGGAAACGAATTAGGCTACGTACAGTGCGATCGTGCACTTGTTAGAAAATTGAATAAATTATTATATTACACTTTCGTTGTATAGAGCGCAACCTGGTGGGTTTAGTCCTATGTGTCAAGTTCTTCCAACTAACCAAAAAGATGTTAAAAAGGCTTTAAGTGAAAACCTGACTAATCTATTATATTTTGTTTATAGTTAAGGTATTAACATTGTGGAGGTTTAAAGACATTGTAATTTATTTTATCAAACACTGTTTATTCCACTTTTTGTAACGGTATCAAGGTATGTAATCAGTTTCAAGACATTCTCCTCATCATCAGGGGGGCACAAACTACGAGTATATAGATTGAATTATGTTTGAACTGGTACCGACATACACGCTTCTAACGGTAAACATTTGGGTTGACTGTGGGTGGAGGGAGGGAGGAGACAACCTCGGCGAGCAGCGGTGAGATTCTTCGAATATATGTGTTTGCCAGATGTTCACCTCGATGCACTGACTTAAAAATTTCTAGGGCCTCTAATTTGTCCAATTTATTTCCGTTACTACTATGTATGAATTTGGCATCATCGGTAGAAAAAGTACGGTTTTCACGGTGACAATGATTAGCCATTTCAGAATAAATTAGAGAATATGTTAAGGCAGATTTGTGTTCCCGAAATCTCTTTTCAAATGATCTTCCTGTCTTTCCTATATATAAATTATCACAGTCAGTACATAAAAGTTTATACACACCACTGTTTTCTAAGTATTCCATTTTTGCCTTTTCCGTTAAATAAGAGTTTCCGGGTATTCAAATTAGGTAAAAAGCTGGCTTTATGTGACTTATTTTTAAAAAAATCTAATTTTCAACTGGAATCGAACCCCCGGACTATAAAGCAGGCATCTCATCAACGTAGCAACGAAGGTCTTATTAATATTACGTACAAATAGGAACGTATGGAGATTGCTGTATGCAGATGATATGGTAATGTTGACGGAGAGTGAATGTAAATTGCAGAGTTTGATACTCGTAAGTCAATTGTATGAGAGATGCGAAGAGAAAGATCTGAAAATGAATGTTGCAAAATCTAAAGTAGTGGTGATAGAAAAGTATGAAAGAAAAAGTAAATGCGATATATGAAAGATTGCAACAAATTGATGAATTCTGCTATTTGGGTAGTATTATATATTCTCAGATGATGGAAGAGTTAAGAGGGATATCGAATGGCGTGAAGCGTTAGGAAACAAATTCAATTGGGCACTAAAAAATAAAGGGTCTTTTAAATTGAGCGGTTTTTTCAATTGTATTTTTTTTCATTCTTGAATAAAACACACAATTTGCTTTAATTTCAAAAAACTTTTAATTAGTAATTGAAGTGTATGTATGACATTTAAATACCAAAAAACAATATCCGCCAAATGTCCACCTCTTGCAGCTCCACGGATGTCCACTTTTTTGTCAAAATTTCCGATGACATTTTGGTAAATTGTTGTTCTAACTTACCAATAACGCGAATAATTTCATCCTTCAGTTCAGGAATTGATCGGGGGTCATTCTTATAGACTTGGCTTTTCACATAACCCTAGAGAAAATAGTCCAACGGTGTCAGATCACATGATCTTGGTGGCCAATTAACATCATCGTTTCCTGAGATTACAATACATAAAATAATTTTCAATTTGAACGCATTTTTGTATTGTACACGACTCCTTTTTTATAAATATCATACATTACATTTCTCAAATGTCACAAGACCCAGGCAAGTTCGCGACGCCATCTGTGTTTTATACAAGAATTTAAAAAAAACGCTCGATTTGAAAGACCCTTTATATTCTCGAACAGGACAGTATCAAAATCTTCTAAGATGATAGTCCACAATAATATTTTCGTGCTAACTTTGATGTATGAGAGTGAAACGTGAACGTGAAAAAAGACCGAGGAACCGAATAAACGTTGTGGAGATGTGTACATTAAGAAGACTACATGGAGTGTCAATGTATAGCAGCATTAGGAATGAAGTGATAAGGGATGAATGTGTACTTAAGACTGATGTGTTAAGTAAGTTGAATAAGAGCACGTTGAGAATATTTGGGCATGTGGAACGAATGAATAAAGAAAGACTAACTTAACAGATATACAGTGCAGATGGGAATGGAAGGTGTTTGAAAGAAAGACCAAGGAAAGAATGGTTGGATCAAGTGAATGATATCCTGAAAGAAGGAAACGTCGAAATTCAAAGGAATCGTAGACGGTGTATGAATGTAAAGGAGGCTAAGGATGTGCGTTTAGTTAGGAAAGTATGGCGCTTTGTCCTCTCTGCCTACCTCGGCAGGGAAATGACGTGATGGTATTTATGTATTTAGATACTTGATCAAATATTGAGATCAAAATCCTATGCCCTTGTCATTTAAACAATTTGAGGTCAACGGTTGAATATTTCAATAATAACGATCGAAGATTTAAAATGGATGATTGACAGATAATTTATAAAAGGTCAACCAATACAGTCCACCCACTGTTTGCATTGTAACGTAAATAATAATTAACCTTTGAACAGTAATAATGTTCATTCATGCCAAAACAGATGGGCTAAAATCAACAATTTTAAGAAACTCGACACCTGAACAAGTCGCATTTGCCATATATGGACACGTATGAGCAAAAGGACGTAATCATCAATGTTTTAAAACGAACATAAATATAAGTTGGATCCTTTTTCCATGCATACTTCAGTTCAACGTATATATTATACAAAAATAACTCAAACCACAAAATACATTTTGTTTTTAAATATCGAAAAATCTTCGACAAATCCCGTGTATAAAAAAAAATATCAAGTTTTTTCGTGGTTAAATCTCATGTTTAAAAAAATTGTTCTACGATTATATTTATTAATTATATTGTATTACACTTTCGTTGTACAATCTAATGGATTTATTAGCGTGTAATAATCCCATCCAACCAACCAGAAAGATGTTAAAGTAGCATTAAATAAAACCTAGGCTAGAACTATTTAGAAAAAATCGTACCAACGGGAATCGAATCCCCGTAACCCCCTGGTTGAAATACACGCGTCTTACCAACTAAGCCACAGAGGTCTTCAATCAACGCAACACGTCGTAGGCGTCGAAGGTTGTCAGTTCGGTCAATTATTAAGCTAGTTATGAGATTTTCATGGTTAAATTCTATAGTAAAAAAACTTCTATATAAACCCATAAACAATGGTAGAATATTTACTCAACTAACTTAGAAAAGTTAATATTGGGGTTGACTTATTTTTGTATGTTTACGTCTGAATTACTAAATTACGTACAAAAATACGAGTACATATCATCACGCCATTTCCCTGTCTGGTTAGACAGAGCGCAAGACTTTCCTATCACGACACACATTCTTCGCCTCTTCTACATCCATATATCTTTCCATACCGCTCCTAACATGTCTCTTAATTCTTGATTTCCTTCTTTCAAAATACCATTCACTTGATCAAACCATAATTTCCTTGGTCTACCTCTACCACACCTTCAACGTACATTTGCACTATATATTTGTTTTGTTAGTATTTTTTCATTAATTCATTCTACATGGCCAAACCATCTCAAAATGCTCTTCTTTATCTTACTCAACATATCAGTCTGAAGTTCTAACGGTTAGCATTACTGAAATATATGTAAATACACTTTCATTTATTGCCGCGTGGCAATTTCCCGACCAATCAGAAAAATTTTAAACAAGCATAAAGTGAGAACCAGACTAGGACTCGAAAATTTTTGGGTAGTATTGGGAATCGAACGCGCAACCTCCCGGGCTGGATGACAGGTGTCTTAGTAACTAGACAATGGAGGTCATTAATTCTTAGAAAGAAGCTGCGTTAGATTTCACAAATATTTAAAGCAAATTTAACCCTGAGAGATCGGCGCACTGCTATAGCAGTGGAAGAAATTTGTTCTACCCTTGTATTCTAAATGAATATCATTCATTTAGAATACAAGGGTACATATTCTAAAATATATTTATGTTGTAAAAATATATATTTTTTGTTTTTTTGTTGTTTAAAATAAATATTTATCACGAACGTCCGAATCGTAAATATATCTCAGCACTAGATAGACAATTATATTTTTTTCTCGTAGCGCTCTCAGGGTTAAAAAATATATACCGTACCGTCCTTGCAATGTCACAGAATGTGGTCCAACGAAGGTCAGTCAGTAATATTTTATCAGTGATGTAATACCCGTCCATGATCCGCCTTCATCAGCTGTTGAGTACGACACGCCTGGTGACTGAATGTGGTGGCTGACATACTTGTATCAGTCCAGGCCACATAGGACTGCTGGGATGAACTGGGCGCCTCGCCTCTACTGACGTTTGGCCCGCAGCCATATACGTCACCCGCTCACGGCTCGCGGATCGTCTTCCTGTCGAGTTATTTCACTCTGACAATTTTATTTTATCAGAAATCTTGACTATTTACACATTGCTGCGCATAATGTTTACAATACTGTTTCTAAGTTAGCGATGGTCAACACATCAAGGCCGATATTCCTGAATGAACACTCCAGTAAATCGAACACAATGTACCTCAAGGGCTAGAAAGTTTGAATTTGACCTCTTCAGACATTGCGTCCATTATAATGGACACAGAGTTCATATGCACTTTGTTAACAATTTTGTGGTAAGTATATTTTAGTTTTCTGATAATAAATTAAGTGTGGGATACTTTATCATCGACTTTGAACATTTTGGACACAATCTATTTAAACTATACATCAGAAATTGTAGCACGGGTCCTATGACAGTTCACAAATTTGCCCCAATACAACCTTGTAACGACCTTCAGTTATTTTAATTATTTTATCAACTTTAATATAAGCCTCGATTCTAATAAATAGCGAATTATTTAGGTAAATACTCGTACATTACATAAAACTAACAATAATGACAAATTAATATATCTTGTTACAAATTAGCAAAAATGTGGCAGTTTGTTAAAATCAAATAATATTTGGTGACGTTTGTCAAAAGTCACTACGTTAGTCTGCATTGGCTAGGGATGGGATATACGATAGTTGGATTTTCGATTTTTTTATACCTAAAATTAAATGTTCGTAATTAGTATTAATTCATAGTGGATCTTAGCCTCTTTAAAGATAGATACAAATCATACAATACATTAGATAGTCAGTATAATGAAAATTAGGAATTAAAACGTCAGTTTAGAGAAAAACGATTTTTCGATTTATAAAAAAACTATTCGATTTGTAAAAAAAAGCGATTTTATCTCATCCCTTTGAGACATGACGTTTAAAACGTCGCAAGACCCATCCTACATTTTCGGAAGTATAATATGACATTATATTGCAATCACAAGCAAAAGTATTGTTTTAAAACATTAGAATTCATTCAGGTCTGCAGAGGTTAAATTATTTAAAAATACTGACAACACCTGTTGAATATAAAATAATTCATTCATTGAAACGATATACGACACTCAAGTGTCCTTTACAACTACACATTGAGGTGTTTGGTGTAAAATGGACCATGCACACTTTTCAGAAAAACGAATAGTACTATGCGGGAACCAATTTTTTAGTTTTATATTGATAAGTTTATTACAAATAACTTGTAGATTCTTCAGTGATTACCATCTTGATAAGTTTATTACATTATTATATTGATAAGTTTACTACAAATAACTTGTAGATTCTTCAGTGATTACCATCTTGAAAAGTTTATTACATTATTATATTGATAAGTTTTATATTGATAAGTTTATTACAAATAACTTGTAGATTCTTCAGTGATTACCATCTTGAAAAGTTTAATACATTATTATATTGATAAGTTTTATATTGATAAGTTTATTACAAATAACTTGTAGATTCTTCAGTGATTACCATCTTGAAAAGTTTATTACATTATTATATTGATAAGTTTTATATTGATAAGTTTATAACAAATAACTTGTAGATTCTTCAGTGATTACCATCTTGAAAAGTTTATTACATTATTATATTGATAAGTTTATTACAAATAACTTGTAGATTCTTCAGTGATTACCATCTTGAAAAGTTTATTACATTATTATATTGATAAGTTTTATATTGATAAGTTTATTACAAATAACTTGTAGATTCTTCAGTGATTACCATCTTGAAAAGTTTATTACATTATTATATTGATAAGTTTATAACAAATAACTTGTAGATTCTTCAGTGATTACCATCTTGAAAAGTTTATTACATTATTATATTGATAAGTTTTATATTGATAAGTTTATTACAAATAACTTGTAGATTATTCAGTGATTACCTTGATCCCTTTATATTGATAAGCTTATTACATTATTATATTGATAGATTATTCTTGATCCCTTTATAGTATATTGATAAGCTTATTACATTATTATATTGATAAGTTTATTACAAATAACTTGTAGATTCTTCAGTGATCACCCTCTTGATCCCTTTTGATCCGTAGAAAGTGTGTGATCCCAAATGAAAATATCTGCAGAATCTGTGTGATTTTCGAAGAGCACAAATCAGCAATAAACCAATGCACCATCTATCCAATGGATGCACTTTTTATATTAGTCAACTGTCTCAGACATTTCCCATTAAATTCTCCTTTTTCCCTACTCAAGTCTTGTATGTTTTATTGTTTTGAATTAATGTTTTTGATTATTATTTTTACTTTCATTGTTATTATGATATACATACATTGATATTTTCATACATCATGTTTTTAAATACATATGTATTCTTTAACCAGTTTTTTTTTAATGTTGATATTTTATCTTTTGTTTTATAAATATTACTGTTATGTAGAGCAGTGCTTCTCAATCTAGGGGGTCTCACCTCCCCCCCTCCTAGTTTGAGATACACTACTCTACAGTTTACAGGTTTCCGCGCCATACATGAATGTTATGAAAACGAGAGACTTAAATAGGCGCATTTTTGCCGAGATGAAGTAGCTCTGCTCTTTTATGTATTTTCCAGCTTTGACATCGCATATTTTATCATTTCAGTTCTTCTTTCCACCTCAGCCTCGCACCTTCCATTGTTGGTAATACTGGAGCCTAAGTAAATAAAAAAAATTATAGCTTTAACGTCGCATTCTTCATCATTCTAGTTTTTATTTTCACTTCAGCCTCACATTCTCCATTGCGTGTAATAGTGGAAATTAAGTGAACGAAACCAGTAACTACTTCTAAACCATGATTTACATTATTTGGTGGCAGTTTGTTACTGGTGTTTATTATCATTAACTTACTTTTTGATCTATAGATTTCCAGACCCAGGAGCTTGCTATCGTGTTCCACCTTTTTAAGTAGCGTGGCCATTTCTTCTTCTGATGTGGCAATTAACGTCGTGTAATCTGTATATCTTAGATTTGAGAGCTTTCTTCCACCAATAGCAATCCCTCTATCCCAGTGTCATCTTCATAATCTATTCTCCATATACGAGTAGATTAAACAAATCGGTAGAGAGGATGCACCCTTGCCGTACACCCTTTTGCACTTTAAACTGTTTGGACTTGATATCGTTAACTTTGACTGTTGCAGAACTATGTTGGTAAAGTGACTCAATAAGGTTCACAAGGTGTGCTGATACTCCCATCTCTAGAAGTAGAGTGGGTTTCACGATAGTTTGCACTGCTAGTCTAGGATGACCATATTTTAATTAATTTTGTAATATATTATATATTTTTAAATATTGTCCATTTGATATTTTCTATTCCAATAAAATACTTACCATCATAATAATATAATATCAGATTGAGGTATGTACCTAATGACAATAATGAAATCAATGGTCAATATAAAATAAAATTATTTATTTAATATGCAAAGAAAACACTAATAAATACTAAAGCCAATTAATCGTCGCTTGAATTGAGATTTATTAAAAATAAATTGAGATCAATAATACTGTCCACAGCTACTTCATTTTCCTAGTATTTGAATTTCGTTTCCTGTACATGCCGGCAAACATTGCTCCACTCGTCGCTCGAAATCAAAGAAACCTTCTCTTTGACCAACTTTTCGACAGAACTCAACGTCATATCGGTGTTTCTAGAGCCCACATATCCCTTGATAGAAGCCCAAACCTTTTCTATTGGATTGAGATCTGGATGGTAGGGGGTAAGCCATAAAACATCATGTCCATTATTCTGAAATAACCTTTCGATGGCGTATTCCTTGAATACACTTTTGTGTCTTAAGATTAACCGATATAATTCTGGCTTAAGCATTTCACTTGAAAAAGGGATACTCCTCTGAGTTAGCCATTGATTTATATCGGCCTTCTTGGAATTTGATGTTGGTGCAGGATTCATTACTTTATTATGGTATGAAGCGTTATCAATTACCACCACAGATTTCGGTTCTAAGTTGGGAATAAGTTTTTCCGTAAGCCATTTCTGATAGTGTTGTAGTTCATGTCATCATGTTAGTCTCCAGTTTTTTGGTGAGATTTGTATATGAGTAGACCATTAGGTATGAAACCTTTTTTCCTTCCAGCATGTACAATAATGAAACGGGATCCCTTTGAAATGGGCTTTCGAAGTCCCTCTTCAGATCCATCGCTCCATGCTCTCGTTCTGTCAATTTAATTCAATATCTTTTAAAAATAAATTAAACTAAACTTTTTTTTATTGTAGGAATCGGGTATTTATAAATATTATAATTTTTTTAACTACTCCTACCATAAGGTGATTCACTGAAGAATAAATAAAAATCCTGAATATTGACCTCCTTACTAGTCATAGTGTCCCGTCATTTCTTGATGTAATTATAAACATTCAAAACCACTTCTTTAGTTTGTCCACACAATGGTCTTCCTTTTCCTAACTTCGTAACTTCAGACATTATGGTCACCGTATTTTTCATCAAATAAACACTGCGCGCGCACGCTTCAAACGTCAGTGAAGTACTGACGGAACACATCAACCGACCACGGCAAAGATACTTACTAATGCACTGACACATTTTGTATATTACTCACTAAACTTGTCAATGTGTTAAAAAGTGCAAGGTTTCATGACACGCACTCTACGTGCCACACTTTCTCCCATTTTACACGCTCAAATTCTTTTATATAATCTATGAAGCATAAAACTGCTGGCAACTGAAATTCATGGCACTTCTATCAACTGTCAGATATTGAGGATTTGTTCTCTCGTCCCTTTTCCGTTAACAAATACTACCTGTTGTTTTGGTATCCGCCAGCTGATGTTAGGCCTCAGACGGTTTTTAACTATACAAAAGCAGTATTTAACTTGCATATGGTATGAAAGATATGACCCTATAGTTCTCACAAATCTTTGTTGAAACCTTTTTTATGGAACGCGATAAACTGGGACACTGTTCAGTCCCGGGGCCAGATTACCATCTTCCATACTTTGTTGCATACATCCTGAAGTATTCTCGCGATACATATCACAAATAGAGTACTTGAAGACCAAAAAAATATATTTTCAATACAAACTCAGAATCAAAACTCACATCCGCTGGTAATTGAAAGGTGCAGCCAAATTGTTACCAAATAATTTGGCTACATGGTATATTTTAAGTAATCTAGTAACACCGATATCTAAAAAGTGTTTATGATATTCAACATGCATTATATATGATGCAAACAGAACGCAATCAACTTTTTTCCTAGAATTATTTAATGCAGCGTGTAAATATGAAATAATTTCATTGGAAAATTTTGTAAACAATTTTCTCTGTGTAGTTAGTCATAAACTGAAATTATCTCGTTATGGCGTCATGATTTAAATTTATAATGAGGCACGAAGCTAATAAATATGTAGATATAGCTAAATTTATTTATTCAAAATCTCCACTCAAAAAGATATTTATTATTTTTGTTTAGCACTTCGTATCCCCATCCCGTGTCTTAACGTGATAAACTAGATTTGCGTTAAGTCCTAGTTCCGTGTTTGCATGTAATCGATACCTGTTTCAAAAAAGGACACAGACAAAATTAACGATATTTTTTTAATTTCGCGAGCTGCTTGTTTTTTATTGAGCCCATCTTTTTTTCATCACGCTGGCATTTTTTTCATTAAAATCATAACATGTGTTCACACAATAGTACGAATTAATGGGCGTTTCCCACAGATTCATTTTTATAACTACATACATAACACTTTTGGGATAGGCAGAGAGGACAGATCTCTACGCCTTTATCTTCATGCACACAACTCTCACTTCGTGCAAATCCAAATATATCTTAATATATACTTTCTTTCTTATAATATTTCTTACCTTTACCTCAACTAAAATTTGTTCAATTATCTCTTTCCACGGTCTACCCTGCCCTCGCTTTCCATCAATTTCAGACGTGTATATTTGTTTCGCAAGTCATTCGCGACTCATTATCTCAATATAGCGAAACCATCTTAACATAAGATACCTTTGTTAATGTTGCTTATAACACTCATCTAACAAATATTTATCTTATTCATCCGATGAATTTCTTACTCTATCAAACATTGTAACACCAGATATTCTACGCATGGCACGAACTTCCAGCGCATTTATTATATTCTTATAACTTCCCTTCAATGTTCAGACTTCGCTTCCATACGTTAGTAATTTTTTGTCAATATATCATATTATTTTTGTCAATATATCATATTATTTTTGTCAATATATCATATTATCTTTGTCAATATATCATATTATCTTTGTCAATATATCATATTATTTTTGTCAATATATCATATTATCTTTGTCAATATATCATATTATTTTTGTCAATGTATCATATTATCTTTGTCAATATATCATATTATTTTTGTCAATATATCATATTATCTTTGTCAATATATCATATTATTTTTGTCAATATATCATATTATCTTTGTCAATATATCATATTATTTTTGTCAATATATCATATTATCTTTGTCAATATATCATATTATTTTTGTCAATATATCATATTATCTTTGTCAATATATCATATTATTTTTGTCAATATATCATATTATCTTTGTCAATATATCGTATTATTTTTGTCAATACAGGCGGCCCTCGACTTTCGCACATAATTGGTTCCTGAAAATGTGTGCGAATGTTGAATGTTCGAAAGTAGAGGGATGTAAAAAAAACATCAAAAATTGTATTTTAAAATATTTATTTATCAATATTAATATTGATTTATCAATATACATAATTAAGTTAACGAGGCATGTTTAAGTGATTTCATGTATTTTCTTTATAAAGTTAGTTAAACACCACCCTTTTTTTCTTTTCTTGATTAAGAGTTCTATAACATCCTGTATCTTTCTCAATCCCCCTACGTACTTGAGATATACGTTCTCCATTGGGATCACATTCTTCCATGATAATCAACAATTAGTCAAGATGCATGAAGGATTCATTCATATTTTTTATTGTCAAAGTCTTGACGATTTTATCAGCTTCTTCTTCCTCACTTTCATTGTGTATTTCATTTAACTCTTGTTGTTCAGTTAAGTATTCATTTGACAGAGGCACTGAGAGATTCAATCAACTCATTAACATCTTCATTGTTGACGTCCAAGTTTAGTTAATTCATTAGGCTAACTATTTAATCTGTGATAGTTTCCGGAGTTTCTTCAGAATTTATAAAATCATTCATCATTTGTGAAATAATTGTTTCCAGGAACTTTTCATTGTTGACTATTTTATTTCAGCCCACGAGTCTCTAATATTTTTTATTGCATTCCATATATTATAGTTCATGCAAAAAAGTGGGAGCGACTGCATGAAAGCGAACAATTTTCGCATTATCGACAAAAATCTTGATTTTTTAAACATGTGCGAAATAGAGAATTGTGCGAAAATAGAATGTGCGAAAGTCGATGGCCGCCTGTATATCATATTATTTTTATTACTGATTTAATAAATTCACCGCAAATGTAAAAAAAAATAAGGTACTCTTAATATTATTTTTTTTAAATTTAATATTTTCACTTCTTAACACAATGATAAAAATCATCAAATTAGACATTTGCACATTTGTGACGTACACACTGCGAGTTAGTGCAGGCAAAATGACTGACGTCATTTTTTACCTGCCAAGTTCTACTGAACGAAATAAATTAAATTCTCTACCTCTTCTTAATATACCATTGTTAAGAAAATACATTTTACCGTATGATGAAAAAAACAAAATTACACGTAATATTCTTGAATAGAACGTTTCCCGCCAAAATAAATAGCGAATTATCTCTCTCTCTCTCTTTCTCTCTTTGAATAATGACTGTGAACTCCTATATATGAAGGAGTATACGTAACGTGACCATTTATTTTTTGACTCAAAACGGGACATTGGTTTATTTAAGTCAAATAACCATAGGTAGTCATTGAAAAAAAAAACTTTTTAAAGTTATATTGATGTATTTAGAAAAATTAAGATAACATTAAAGTTACTAATTGAAATCCAAAATGTTTAGTTATATTTATATTTTTCAGAGGAACAAATTTGTTTTAAAACATTTGGTGATGATTTTAAGTAGGAATGAAACTCTTGGCACGTTTTTTTTATATTGACCTTGGTAATCAACATCGCCTTTAAAACTGGAATTTGTAACTGAGTTTTCTCAGATGTCCATAATTTGTTCATCATAGAAAATACTCTTTCTACTGGAGCATTTGTAGCAGGCAAACATAAAATATATTCAATTAAAACAGAAAAATTTTCATGCTGCAGATTGTTGGCGTGAAAATGTTTGAATACTTCCACCCAACGAGTTTCCGTGGAAACATTTTGATTATTCCATTCTGTTACCTTTTGCGATGTAATGTAGTTAGAAATTAATGAAAATTCGTCAAAAACTTCTGTATCTTTATTACTATCAATATATTCCTTTTCAATTAGGACATCCAGAGCTTTTTGAATGTCTTCCCATGCGGGGACGTTTTTTAAATCTGCCCAAAAAAATATCTCCATTTCTTTGGTTAGAAAGCAAGTCCACTGCTCCAGATATTCACGGCTTGTTTTATAAAATTCTGTAGCCGTCCTTTTCACAAACTCTTCATCGATACCAGTACCATTATCTTTCAATTTCACCATAAATTGACGGACTGAAAATGGGAGAAACTGATTGGTCTGTTTCTGAGTGAAATTATCTTTTAGTTGATTGATTTCTTTTGCAGCTTCAATTGCTGATACAGTCTGACCTTCAAGTTTCAATACAGCTTGATGAAAACTTGCTGACTGAGCGTGTAAAAAATAAAGCCACAATTCTGATGTGGGATCTTCAAAAAAGTTTTTTAGTAAAATGGGACATTTTTCAATACTCAAAAAGTAGTTTTTTAATGGCTGATACATTTTTAAAACCCTTTCTAATGCAGGCATAAGAGCAAGCCATCTGGTTTTGCTATAGCCGAGCATTTGTTGATATTCCGTTTCAGTTTCGGCGCAAAACTCCTTTAGAGCTTCAACTCGAATCGTGTAAATATAAAAAAATTAATATATCTTCACAATTATACTTTCATAATCTAAGGATAGCCCATCTGCAGCAGATTTTACAGCATTATGAATTACATGGGCTCCACATCCAATACCTATTAATGGCTTTTTCATAAATGTTTGTAATTTTGTCAAGACATTGTTAGTTCCTCGCCTAGCTGCGCCCCCGAAATTGACGTTGGCATTGTCCCCACAAAATGCCACGACTTTTTCTGTTAAATTGTAATCTGTCAACACTTGGTTTAAATAATTGACAATAATATCTGAAGTCTCACCTGGCTGTTCTTGTAGGTCTAAAATTTTCACTTGTACACCTACGTAGGGTAGAAAAAAGCGCACTACAATAGGGTATATTTTCTTACTACCATGGTTTGAAGCGTCAGTCAAAATTGTAATACAATTCGCCGTATCAAGATCATCTTTTAATTCTTTCATCGCTGTACGCGCCAAAACATTTACTGCAATAGCTTCTGATTTCGTACGCGCGCATGTAAATTTCAAATCAAAACATGATTGAATTATTTTCGAAGCACAATCATTGGAGCGAAAACTGTGATTTTCTTGTATCGTGTGATAAGCCCAGACGCCTTCTGCCGCAGCGATATCCAAATCCTTTGTCGTTGGCGCGTCTGATTTCTTAAAAAAATTTAACATCGAAGAACTCGAAGCGGCGGCACGGTCGGCATTTTTATGCTTTTCAGATTTTAAATGTTGTTCAATATCACCTGCACCACTATGAGAAACACTAAATTCTGTACGACACTTTTCGCATCTGACATCTGAGGGAGTATTTATTTGCCTAATAAAAGGATATTTTGCTTGTAAGCTAACATTAAACGAACACTTACGTTTTGGCATATTAACTTAGGATTCCAAAACAAAAGAAGTTAAAGAAAATTACTAATCGAGCATCAAACAACAAAACAATGAGCGAGAAGTGAGCGAACGAAAACTCTGTCAAATAACAATAATAAGCCAAAGCGCGCGCGAACGTTGGCATCCTCGGCTACTCTCGGTTATCGTCGCGTCAACGGACGACGCGGTCGGTCTTGCTCTCGCACACTGCTCGCGTCCAGCCGACCGTACGGTAAGCTTTGGTTCCTCAATTTTCGCGCGGATTCCGAAAACGGGACAATTTTGCGTCCGAGAATTTATTTCGGGGACACCGGGACTCGTAATTATAAAATGGGACAGTCCCGTTCAAAACGGGACGTCTGGTCACGTTAAGTATACGCCAGTGTCAAGTGATGAATAGCGAAATTAATAAAAAAATATTATTTGTTTTTTCCAAAGACAAAAACTTCAAAAGAAAATAGCTTTTAGACGAAAAAATAAATATAGATTCATATTTCTGACTGACGTTTTGCACTTAAAAAAAGAAAATGCCTCATTTTCAATACAAAATCAACGTTTATAATTATATTCTATGACGCGATAGGATACAAAGTCAATATATACTCAAAATAGTTCACAACAGTATTTTTGTACCACATTTCTGTGGCGTTATGGCAGAAGTTGATATGTCCGTTTTACCTTAGTTTACAGGAGAAGCAATATTAACTTTGATAAACTGTTAAAAATCAGTACAAATAAGCATTTTTTTAAGTTTTTCCGAATAATATATCTTTTGTTTGGATAATGACTGACACACCAAGTTTTGCCACAACATGCTGAGAAGTATTTTCTATAAATTGGGAGAATAAACACAAAATGACAAAAAAACGGTCATATCAACTTCTGCCATAACGCCACAGATTTGATGTATGGTTGTGGAAAGGACTGAAAAGATGTCATGAATGTTGTAGAAATGCGTGTACTTCGAAGAATACATGATGTGACAATGTATGATAGAATACGGATTGAAGAAATCAGGTATAAGTGTGAACTAATGTGATGAATAAGATAAAGAGCAATCTGAGTTGGTTTGACCATGTAGAACGAATGAATGAAGAAAGACTAACAAAATGAATACATAGTACAAATTTGGAAAGTATGGTTGGATCAAATTAATTATATTTTCAAAAAAAGAAATCAGAGAAATCGTAGTTGTATGAGAAGGTGCATAGATGTTCTATAAAAGAGGTAAAGGATGTCGAGAAAGGAAAGTCTGGTGATCTTTCCTCGCTGCCTATTCTGTAATGGAAATGCTACATTCATATATATGTGAATCTATCCCTTATAAGTCATTAAAAGTCTTACAATTAACGATACTAGATTTAAACACAAACTCGTGGAGAAGATATTGCGAATGTTGTAGAAAAAATCTTAAAAATAACGGAATTGGCTTCAATAAAATAATTTCAATTGCTATTGATGGAGCTAAAAGTATATAACTTATATGTAGCTACAGTGAAGATTTATATTCCGGCTCTATGAAATTTTTTATATTCTGTTTACTTTATGTTTGGCTCTTCTCACTAGAAAGTCTGCCGACCCCTGTTCTCGACCAAAACCATTCACCTTGAAAATAAGATGACGTAAAAAAACTACGGTATTAATATATTCAGGTCAGCATCAACCGTGGATGAAACAAATAAATAAATATTTATGCTTACTCTAAAAAAATGTATACATTATTTAGAAAACAGCGTGCGATGTTGGATCATACATATAGCCTGTTCGAACATTAGTTGTTCGCTGGCAAGCTCGCGATTAAATGAGAATCCGGCCTCATTATTTCCGGTTAGTTATAATAAAAAACATGTAACTGTACTTAACAAATAAACAGTTTTTGCATTAGTCATAGAAGTTAGGCTAAGGCCACACCAAAGTGCTTCACTAGGTGCTACGTGAATGATAGACTAGGTGGCTTCATGCCTGGCCACACCAAAGTGCTTCGGACAAATTCATTTGACATTTGGGAGCGGTTGAGTCAACAAACGATGCCACTCTCAATACTTACCAATTTCATTACACTTTGCCATCTTTATTTACTTCCTGTGCAACTTCATTCCAAAGTGATTTTATTACAGGTACATTTTTGTATAATTTGCTCGATGGGTTCCACAAAGGCTCCCTTTATACACAGCTGTTATTAAAACTTCCGCCATCTTGTAAAATCACTTGGTGACACAAAAAAAAATAACCAATATGTCTGTTCGCTAGGAGACTCACTAGGTGACTAATCGTCATGTAGCGTGGCGCTAAACGTCCAGTGTGGACATTGCGAATATATGCGGTGCGTTGGTTCGCTAGGATATGTCGCATAGCTCGCAGCATAGCTCTAAGCACCAAACGAGGCACCTACCTGTGTGGCCGAGGCCTTAGGATATAACCATTAACCACAATTTCAGGGAACATCACCATTAATTTTCGTCATTTGCTTTAACTGTTGGTGGTTTAATGCTTAGCGAACTAGCTAAATATTGTGCGTCCTATTAATACATTTATACAATTGTTTCGCCTCCACCAGATTCATACATCTCGCCATGCACAATATTCTATTATTCATACTTTTCACTTTACCTACTTTCAAAATCTGGTCCACTTGATACAGTTTGCAATTATGATATATTATAATATATACTCGCTTAGTCATTCATGCTCTCGACAAGTCCAAACCATCTTGACTTTCCTTTCTTAATCTTACTTAAAAATTCATTCTATTCATGCATTCATTTCTGATGTCTTCATTCCGCCTTTTTTCATACATTGACAATCCAAAAAAAGTCTTAGTGCACCCATCTCGACAGAATTAATCTATCATTTCACCTTCTTCTACAAAGTACCTTCCATACGTCAAGGTGGGCACCAACACACACTCATGTACGAGGCATATCCAGAAAGTAAGTGTACTGAATTTTTGTAGGTTACAATTTTTTTTATTTAAACAAAAAAATTACGTGGTTACCGTAGTACATATGTAAGATATTTTTCGACATAGTCGCCATTCCTCTCAATGCAGGTGGTGAAGCGGGGTATCAACTTTTTGATGCCTTCCTCGAAGTAGTTTCCCGCCAACCCCTCCGTCCACTTCTCCACCTCCTCCTTTACCTCCTCGTCGGTTGAAAACCTTTTTCCACCCATGTGCAGCTTCAGGGAGGTAAAGAGATAGTAATCTGAAGGTGCTAGGTCAGGGGAATGCGCGGGATGGTTCAGCACATCCCATTTAAACGAGACGAGCAGTTCCTTCGTGGCGTTGGCCGTGTGTGGTCTGGCATTGTCGTGCAGCAGGCAGACTCCCTTTGTCAGCATGCCTCTCCTCTTGTTCTGAATCGCCCTCCGCAATTTTTTTAGGGTCTCACAGTATCTTGCAGAGTTGATGGTCTCCCTTTGATGCATATGTTCAATTAAAATTATGCCTTGACAGTTCCAAAACACGGATGCTATGATTTTCTTGGCTGAAATTGTTGTTTTGAGCTTTTTGGCGGAGGGTGAAGAGGTGTGACGTGACCGTTTTTAAACTCGCGACACCACTTGTACACACTCGTACGATTCATAGCTTTATCACCATATGCAGTTTTCCCCTCATTATAAACCTCAACCGGAGGTTTCCCTTCCAAACGAGATAACGGATGACGCCGCGTATTTCGCACTTGGCGGGAGATTGGATTGATATTTTTCACGAAACGTGTTGTCGCGTCGACACTTCTCAACGTACTGACCTCGAAGCGGTCTCGTTGCGGAGGGGAAGGGTCAGGCTACACGGAAGTGTAGCCAACATGTCGAAAGTAAAATCCATCCGGTCGTGAGAGCCTCAGTACACTTACTTTCTGGATACGCATAATATTATCATTTTTTGTTATTTGCTACCTACCCTTACTACTTATAATAAATATTATTTTATGATTACATACATACCATCACGCTATTTACCTGTCGGGGTAGGCAGAAATGACAGAACGCCAAACTTTCTCGACACACATATTTCGCCTCTTTTACATCCATACACTTTATACAACTCCTAAGATTTCTCTGACTTTCTACGTTTCCTTTCAAATTATCATTCACTTGATTCAACCATACTTTTCTTGGTATTCCTCTACCACACATTTGCAATATATATTTGTTTTATTAGTCTTACTTAATTCATTCGTTCTACATGTCCAAACCATCTAAGACTACTCTTCTTCATCTTACTCAATGCATCAGCTTTATGTTCACATTCATCCCTAATCACTTAATTCAGTATTCTGTCATACATTGTCACCTCATCTATTATTCTCAGTAAACGCATTTTTACAACACTTATTCGACTATTTTCAGCACTTATTCGACGATTTTTACAGCACTTATTAGATTATTTTCAGCACTTATTCGACGATTTTTACAGCACTTATTTGACGATTCATTATTTTTCCACGTCCCCGTTTTACTTCCATATATCAAAGTCAATACCAAAATAATTTTGTGTACTAAAATAATCTTAGGAAAGTTTGATACTGGTCGGTTCCAGTACATACTCGTATATATTAGTGTCCCATTCACTTGGTTTCCTATTACTATACGCCGTTTGATATCTATCGCAAATTTTCCATCATCTGAGAATATACTAACCAAATAGCAAAGTTCACCCATATATCGCCTTTACTTTTTCTTTCACACTTTTCTTTCACCATGACTTCGAGTTTCGCATTTTATAATTACATATATTTTCAATATCATTCTCAGAAATAAAATAAAAAACTTTATTTGTTTCGTCGATATTTGTGAAAGAAGCTACAATAACCAGATCGCTTATCTGCCTTTTGTTAGATCTAACAAAATGTTACTTTCATTTTCAACTTTCTCCCAAGATGACCCGTTCTGTTAGAAGCGACTTCGTCTCAATTGCTCACAGTTTCTGCTAGAGTGCTCGTATAATGTGCAGATACAGTCGTATGACCCGATTCCTGGCAGCGATAACAAACAGGTTCCGGCGGTGTGTCTTTATAAGGCGAAATGACTTGGAACAAGTCGGCAATGTCACTCCCACGTTTAATCTTTTCCACAATGAACAGAATCGACTTGATGTGTATCCAAATCTGCTACAAATAAGAGAGTATGATTGTCAGGATAAATACCATTTTTTATTTAACCCTCGTTTAATATTTTCCACAATGCACAGAATCGACTTGATGTGTTTCCAAATCTGCTACAAGTAAGAGAGTTTGATTGTCAGGATAAATACCATTTTTTATTGAACCCACGTTTAATATTTTCCACAATGCACAGAATCGACTTGATGTGTTTCCAAATCTGCTACAAGTAAGAGAGTTTGATTGTCAGGATAAATACCATTTTTTATTTAACCCACGTTTAATATTTTCCACAATGCACAGAATCGACTTGATGTGTTTCCAAATCTGCTACAAGTAAGAGAGTTTGATTGTCAGGATAAATACCATTTTTTATTTAACCCACGTTTAATATTTTCCACAATGCACAGAATCGACTTGATGTGTTTCCAAATCTGCTACAAGTAAGAGAGTTTGATTGTCAGGATAAATACCATTTTTTATTTAACCCACGTTTAATATTTTCCACAATGCACAGAATCGACTTTATGTGTTTCCAAATCTGCTACAAGTAAGAGAGCTTGATTGTAAGGATAAATACCATTTTTTATTTAACCCACGTTTAATATATTCCACAATGAACAGAATCGACTTGATGTGTATCCAAATCTGCTACAAATAAGAGAGTTGAATTGTCAGGTTAAATACCATTTTTTATTTAACCGTCTTAATTCTATATTTAAGACTGATGTGTTGAATAAGATGAGAAGAGATATTTACTTACAATACCTAAGTAGCTGCTTCTTAACCGCTCTTATTTTTTACAGCATCCTTTACTGTAAATGCAGTGAGACTCTAGAATCAGTTACAAACCAATGTTAGACTCACTCCGTCTTTGGCATGCTTTAAGAAGCGACTGACAAAAATCTCATAATTTCTAGTCATTCCTTGTTTGCGTGTTTCATTCCTATTTTTTCTTTCATCTCTACCATTTCTTCCTTTTTCTTTAATTGATGATATCATACTTTACATGAAAAGGAATTTTCGGTTGATTGTTCGTCTTTGTACGGTTTATGGGCGTATGCTCACGTATCTGTTCATGGATTTCGTGAAGATGGATAGTCATTTGCACGTTTTTTGCGACCATGCAACTTGCTTCATTTACTTTTGTCTAGTTGGTTGGATTGCCGCCTGTCAATAATCACGTCAGATTGTTTTTTTGCAATAAAGAATAAAATAAATTAATGAATTAAGTAGCATGATACTTTATATTTAAATGTAACTGTAACAGTTCTACAGCTTTACAAAAACTGAGTACAAAATAAGACTATCAAGAATCACGCCAGATTGTTTTTTGCAATAAAGAATAAAATAAATTAATGAATTAAGTAGCATGATACTTTATATTTAAATGTAACTGTAACAGTTCTACAGCTTTACAAAAACTGAGTACAAAATAAGACTATCAAGAATCACGCCAGATTGTTTTTTGCAATAAAGAATAAAATAAATTAATGAATTAAGTACCATGATACTATATATTTAAATGTAACTGTAACAGTTCTACAGCTTTACAGAAACTGAGTACAAAAGAAGACTATCAATAATCACGCCAGATTGTTTTTTGCAATAAATAAAAAATTAATTAATTAATTAAGTAGCATGATACTTTATATTTTAATGTAACTGTAACAGTTCTACAGCTTTACAAAAACTGAGTACAAAAGAAGACTATCAAGAATCACGCCAGATTGTTTTTTGCAATAAAGAATAAAATAAATTAATGAATTAAGTAGCATGATACTTTATATTTTAATGTAACTGTAACAGTTCTACAGCTTTACAAAAACAGAGTACAAAAGAAGACTATCAATAATCACGCCAGATTGTTTTTTGCAATAAAGAATAAAATGAATTAATTAATTAAGTAGCATGATACTTTATATTTTAATGTAACTGTAACAGTTCTACAGCTTTACAAAAACTGAATACAAAATAAGACTATCAAGAATCACGCCAGATTGTTTTTTGCAATAAAGAATAAAATAAATTAATGAATTAAGTACCATGATACTATATATTTAAATGTAACTGTAACAGTTCTACAGCTTTACAAAAACTGAGTACAAAAGAAGACTATCAAGAATCACGCCAGATTGTTTTTTGCAATAAAGAATAAAATAAATTAATGAATTAAGTAGCATGATACTTTATATTTTAATGTAACTGTAACAGTTCTACAGCTTTCCAAAAACTGAGTACAAAAGAAGACTATCAATGAACTCATTATTTTAATTATTTTTTATAGACATGCCTGCACTTAGATGAATTCATGAGGCAACAATGTTTGACAGGATATATAATGAACTAATTAGGAATGAATGTAAACTTAAGGCAGATGTATTGAGTGAGATGAAAAAGTGTACTATGAGATGGTTTGGGCACGTGAAACGAATGAATGAAGAAAGACTAACAAAACAAATATACAGTGCTAATATAAATAAAAGGAAACTTTATAAGAGATGTGAAGAGAACGATCTGAGAATTAATGTTGCAAAATTCAAAGTAATAGTGATAGAAAAGTGTGAAACATAAGTGAATATGAAGTATACGTCAAAATAAAAGATTTGAGCTCGTCGAGCGATTGTGCTGTTTAGGTAGTATTTTCACAGATAATGGAAGAGTTAAGAGGGATATCGAACGGCGTGTTGCGATAGAAAACAAAGTCAAAGGGGCGCTAAAACATGTGTCTTCGAATCGGACAGTATCAAAATATGCTAAGATGATAGTTCACAATAGTTATTTTGGTTACAACTTTGATGTATGGGAGTAAAAGGTGCACGTGGAAAAAACTGATAAGAGCCGAATAAGTGGTGTAGAAATGCGTGCATTGAGAAGAATACATGGAGGGACAATGTATGACAGAATATGGAATGAAGTTGTAAGGGATGAATGTGAACTTATGGCTGATATGTTAAGATGGATAAGAGCACTCTGAAACGATTTGGGCACGTGGATTGAATGCATGAAGAATAAAACAAATATACAGTGATAATATGAGAGGAAGACGTGGTAGAGGAAGACCAAAGAGAGTGTGTTTGAATCAAGTGAATAATATTTTGAAACAATGAAAGTAAAAATTCTGAGAAATCGTAGTAGATTTATGAGAAAATGTATGGATATAGAAGAGGCGAAATATGTGTATTGAGATAGCAAAGCTTGGTACTCTGTGTTCGCTGTCTACTCTTGCAGGGAAACTGCATGATGGTATGTATTGTAATTCTGTAAAAGTTCATTTCCTGTTCTTCTTTTCTTGTGTGACTTATTTCTCCGAGTCGGATTATCAGGTGAAATATCTATGATACAAATCGTCCAACTATTATCTATGATACAAATCGACCAACTATTATCTATGATACAAATCGACCAACTATTATCTATGATACAAATCGACCAACTTTGTTATGTACTTTACCAAAAGAAAGCATCAACAATAGGTTTTCTATTTTTCATGTAAGTAATTTGCTTAATATTATACATAGATATACCTGCAGGTGCGTTAATCTCTTTTAATGTTTATGGCTAGCCAAGAATACCCACTGAAATATCGTATAGTAGAGTCATGAACCATATTCTTCGTAATAAACGTGATGCAGAAGTATCTTTTACACTCGCTCTACTGTTATTTGTCTAATATTATATATGGATATACCTGCAAGTGCGTCGATCTCTTTTAATGTTTAAGGCTAGCCATGAATACCCACTGAAATATCGTATGGTAGAGTCATGAACCATATTCCTTGTAATAAAGGTGACGCAGAAGTATATTTTACACTCGTTCTTCTGTTATTTGTCTAATATTATATATGGGTGGGTATACCTGCAGGTGCGTCGATCTCTTTTAATGTTTAAGGCTAGCCAAGAATACCCACTGAAATATCGTATGGTAGAGTCATGAACCATATTCCTTGTAATAAAGGTGACGCAGAAGTATATTTTACACTCGTTCTTCTGTTATTTGTCTAATATTATATATGGGTGGGTATACCTGCAGGCGCGTCGATCTCTTTTAATGTTTAAGGCTAGCCAAGAATACCCACTGAAATATCGTATGGTAGAGTCATGAACCATATTCCTTGTAATAAAGGTGACGCAGAAGTATATTTTACACTCGTTCTTCTGTTATTTGTCTAATATTATATATGGGTGGGTATACCTGCAGGTGCGTCGATCTCTTTTAATGTTTAAGGCTAGCCAAGAATACCCACTGAAATATCGTATGGTAGAGTCATGAACCATATTCCTTGTAATAAAGGTGACGCAGAAGTATATTTTACACTCGTTCTTCTGTTATTTGTCTAATATTATATATGGGTGGGTATACCTGCAGGTGCGTCGATCTCTTTTAATGTTTAAGGCTAGCCAAGAATACCCACTGAAATATCGTATGGTAGAGTCATGAACCATATTCCTTGTAATAAAGGTGACGCAGAAGTATATTTTACACTCGTTCTTCTGTTATTTGTCTAATATTATATATGGGTGGGTATACCTGCAGGTGCGTCGATCTCTTTTAATGTTTAAGGCTAGCCAAGAATACCCACTGAAATATCGTATGGTAGAGTCATGAACCTTATTCCTTGTAATAAAGGTGACGCAGAAGTATCTTTTACACTCGCTCTACTGTTATTTGTCTAATATTATATATGGATATACCTGCAAGTGCGTCGATCTCTTTTAATGTTTAAGGCTAGCCAAGAATACCCACTGAAATATCGTATGGTAGAGTCATGAACCTTATTCCTTGTAATAAAGGTGACGCAGAAGTATATTTTACACTCGTTCTTCTGTTATTTGTCTAATATTATATATGGGTGGGTATACCTGCAGGTGCGTCGATCTCTTTTAATGTTTAAGGCTAGCCAATAATACCCAAAGAAATATCGTATGGTAGAGTCATAAACCATATTCCTTGTAATAAAGGTGACGCAGAAGTATCTTTTACACTCGCTCTACTGTTATTTGTCTAATATTATATATGGATATACCTGCAAGTGCGTCGATCTCTTTTAATGTTTAAGGCTAGCCAAGAATACCCACTGAAATATCGTATGGTAGAGTCATGAACCTTATTCCTTGTAATAAAGGTGACGCAGAAGTATCTTTTACACTCGCTCTACTGTTATTTGTCTAATATTATATATGGATATACCTGCAAGTGCGTCGATCTCTTTTAATGTTTAAGGCTAGCCAAGAATACCCACTGAAATATCGTATGGTAGAGTCATGAACCATATTCCTTGTAATAAAGGTGACGCAGAAGTATATTTTACACTCGTTCTACTGTTATTTGTCTAATATTATATATGGGTGGGTATACCTGCAGGTGCGTCGATCTCTTTTAATGTTTAAGGCTAGCCAAGAATACCCACTGAAATATCGTATGGTAGAGTCATGAACCATATTCCTTGTAATAAAGGTGACGCAGAAGTATATTTTACACTCGTTCTTCTGTTATTTGTCTAATATTATATATGGGTGGGTATACCTGCAGGTGCGTCGATCTCTTTTAATGTTTAAGGCTAGCCAAGAATACCCACTGAAATATCGTATGGTAGAGTCATGAACCATATTCCTTGTAATAAAGGTGACGCAGAAGTATATTTTACACTCGTTCTTCTGTTATTTGTCTAATATTATATATGGGTGGGTATACCTGCAGGTGCGTCGATCTCTTTTAATGTTTAAGGCTAGCCAAGAATACCCACTGAAATATCGTATGGTAGAGTCATGAACCTTATTCCTTGTAATAAAGGTGACGCAGAAGTATCTTTTACACTCGCTCTACTGTTATTTGTCTAATATTATATATGGATATACCTGCAAGTGCGTCGATCTCTTTTAATGTTTAAGGCTAGCCAAGAATACCCACTGAAATATCGTATGGTAGAGTCATGAACCTTATTCCTTGTAATAAAGGTGACGCAGAAGTATATTTTACACTCGTTCTTCTGTTATTTGTCTAATATTATATATGGGTGGGTATACCTGCAGGTGCGTCGATCTCTTTTAATGTTTAAGGCTAGCCAATAATACCCAAAGAAATATCGTATGGTAGAGTCATAAACCATATTCCTTGTAATAAAGGTGACGCAGAAGTATCTTTTACACTCGCTCTACTGTTATTTGTCTAATATTATATATGGATATACCTGCAAGTGCGTCGATCTCTTTTAATGTTTAAGGCTAGCCAAGAATACCCACTGAAATATCGTATAGTAGAAGTCATGAACCATATTCCTTGTAATAAACGTGACGCAGAAGTATCTTTTACACTCGCTCTACTGTTAAGGGGTTCTGGATTCCTCTCGGATTCAACATGATAGAGCCGCACTTCAATACACTGCGAACCACTGAGATCTCATAACAACGCAATCACCAATTGCCTTACAGACTTATCACAAATTCCAGAACTGTATAGGAAGATCAATATATATTCTTGTTATGAAAACCATGTGTTGTTTTACTGTTGAAAATGATGCTAAGGTATAATATCGACAGGCACAATGGGCTGATTATATATTATGTATTATATTTTAGGGTTCCAGCTCTTGAAAATATCATTAGCGTCCATTCGGAAATGTTGAAAGCGTGCTTTTTGGTCTTAATTCCCTTCCAGACAATTTTCAAAGGAATGCAGATCTTATCTTAAATCACAAGAATCAAATAATTGAGTACTTTTTTTAATTTATCCAATTTTACTTCTAATGATTAAGTCGTTATTGAGTTCAGATAACCTAATGCTGAAATCAATAGAAGATTAAACCTTGGATGGGCAAATTTAGTTAATCTTTTACATATATGTACCGTTGCTGGTAAAACGCTTGACTTTTACCCAGGGGTCTTAATTCCCTTCCAGACAATTTTCAAAGGAATGCAGATCTTATCTTAAATCACAAGAATCAAATAATTGAGTACTTTTTTTAATGTATCCAATTTTACTTCTAATGATTAAGTCGTTATTGAGTCCAGATAACCTAATGCTGAAATCAATAGAAGATTAAACCTTGGATGGGCAAATTTAGTTAATCTTTTACATATATGTACCGTTGCTGGTAAAACGCTTGACTTTTACCCTTTTCAACTGCCGATAGTCCTCGAAGATTTTTTTTTAAAAAAAGGTCCCAGTCTTGTAAAATATATCGTTTGGTAACATTACTCATAAGTATTAGACGTGTGCTAACTTTGTTGCCTCTTCACGTATGAGGAAGTATTGCCAATACTTGCAATGATAAACCGCGATTTAAGTGCTTACTCAAGTGGTTCTAAGGCAGGCTTGATGAATGAGGTCGAAGACAATGTTGACTCTTCAATGTAAGGGAAGATGCAGATTCAGCAGACACACATGACACACGCATGGCAACTAATAAAATGTTCACCATCCCTAGGTTAAAAGCTCTTTTTCCCAAAAGCAATATGCTTATTTGGCTCCCATTACATACAATGGCGTGCCGACTTCAATAAGGGTAAAGGTAGGAAAACCATTTAGACAGTCGATCGGAGCGTGGTTGTTATTGCGACAGGATTTTGAGTACTTGGGCTTTCAGGATGAATGACGAGTGGGAACGATTTGTGTGAGCTCGTGAGTGTGGGTTTCTTATTGTTGTTTTAATTTTGGTTGTTTTTGTATTTCTGTGTATTTTTTTGTTTTTATTTTAATTTTTATTCTTATGATTGTGTGCGGTATATTGTGGGATGAATATTTTTGGTCTTTCTGGAGTGATGATGTGTGAGGAGTTGAATTTCGCAAGATGTTTCCAGTTGTAGTTGAGTGTCACTGTTTGTCAGGTTGATGAGAGCTTGCAACGGGGTTTTGTTTTTGTGTAATGAAAAATCGGAAAGAAGTATCGATTTATTTTTTCATGCTAAATATCCTCAGTGAGATACAGGCAAAATCCTAGTTTACTGGGGATACGACAAATGAAAGGCAACAAACCCAGATCCATTAAAATTGTATGTCCAAATCAAATTACCTGTTGTTTTTTCGCAAATTGTGTATATTTCTTGTCATGTGTAATAATAATAATAATAATATATTGGTCGACATACAGAGGATAGTTGGAAGAAGAGGCTATTCAAATAGAATACAAATTATAAGAAAGATGAAGGAGGTCTACTGAATAGTTTTATATCCAGAAGTGAATAAATCTAGACTTATTATATTGTAATACGTATATTTTAAGTATCACGAATGGATTAATGTATCTTTGTTTTCAAGTCCCTTAACCTTTCCCATCCTATGCCAAAAAAATCTGTCCTTTCCGGTGATATGTATTCAATACACATGTAAAAATGAACGATATAAAATAAGAATATTCATAGCAAATCGCTTAAATTAATTAAATTTGAAGTCAAAAGTGATAATAATTGAAATTTAATTGCTGAAAACATGAAAAAAACATCGGCCGACGTTCACAAAACGGGCAAAAAGACCACCTCAGATGAATGCGCTAGAGCGACTGAGACCTGAGACGGACTGTATGTTATACCTCGAAGGAAGAAACACAACTGCAAACTGGGATTCTATTTCTTGCGTTCCCATATACCGAAGTAGAGTGAGATGTGAATAGCGTCGCTTCCTCACCCATAGCGGTTGTTTAGAATGAATATATCTACGTCACACACTGGCACACGTTTGATTGTATTGGTGAATTTATTCCCGATTTTCACAAAATATCTCTGATGTAGCCGATAAGTGCTGATTATTCATAATATTATTTTTTTCATTCAATGCGTAAATGTATTACGGAGGAATACCTGAAATCTGAACCCAGTATTTATTATATTTATAGAGATATTAAAGTTTTTAGAAGCAATGTGTACTAGTTACACATCACAGGGAAGGAAGAATTAATGGGGTGTCTCCATTGTATCTTTTGAATCTGTGTCTGAGAGATGTTCTTTCGGAATGGAGTAGAAAATTTTCGGAATGGAGTAGAACATGACCTCCGTGGCCTGGTGGTAAGACACTTGTCTGCCGATCCGGAGGTTACGGGTTCGATCCCCGCTGGAACCCAGATTTTTTTAAATAGGATTCCAGTCTGGTTAACACTTAGGGCCTATAAAAACATCTTTATGATTGGTTGAAAGAGATTGCCACATGGCAATAAACTCGTCAGGTTAAAAAAAACATTGAAGTCGATTTCTTATTCATCGAATAAATTGATTATTCCACATCGATCTAATAGAGCGGGGTATTATGATGAAGTTTTTGCTATTGCTGGTCTTGCGGCGTGGATTGATCTGCCTCTTAGTGTTAAATATATCAGTGGCGTGTGCAGCTTTAAGAACCACTCTAAGATAACCTTTTTTGGGAGGTCTTACCAAAATTAATGATTGTATATGAACACTACACCTAAAGCCGCATGTGTTCCTATTTCATATCGGAAGATCAACAAAGGTTTATTGATAGTTCGTCTTCCCTTTTCTGCAGCTTTCTTACCAAATATATTTTTTTGAACTTATGCATATCCGGGGAAGTGCCTAATCTAATGTCATCGATGTCACTTCCTTCCTATTGTTATATTCAAATTATATCAATTTATTTTGTCTTCTTCTTCTTCTTCTTGGTCTAGATCGTATGACCTGTTTGTGACGGTGGGCTGTCCTGGGATAATGACATCCAGCTGTCCTTCCACCTTTTCGGCGGCCTTCCTGGTAATCTCCTGCTGCTAGGGTTTTCAGTCTTAGTAATTTTCGCAAGTCTCGTATCCTCCATGCGGTCTACACGATCCCTCCAGAAGCGCTTTCTGCTTCTTCCCTACCTCATTATGTCTTCAACACCACAGACAGACCTTATCGTCTCATTTCTGATTCGATCTCTAAGAGTTATGCCTGCGATGGAGCGTAGGGTTCTCATTTCCGCCACTCTGAGAAGGTTTTTTGTCCTGTTGGTATCGGCTCTCACTTCTATCCCATATGTCATGATGGAGCGGACGCATGTCTTATATATCCTGACCTTACTTTCGGTTAACATGTGTTTGTTTCTCCATCAAGTGTCTCGCAGGCAGCCAGCCAATTTATTTTGTAATATTTTCAATCTATCAATGATAGTGGGTTCGAGATCCGAGCTGGAGTGCCCTTGAAGGGAGTTTGCTTTCTAAACGACGCTATATAAATTGTAATTTTATTGTTATTATTATTTCGTTGTATACGACCAAAAATATGTTAAAGATAACTTAAGCGAAACCGGACTATAACCTTTTTTTAAAAAAAAAAAAAAAAAAAGGGTTCCAACGGGAATTGAATCTGCAACCTCTTGGCTGGAAGGCAGGGTTCTTGTCAATTAGACCACGGAGGTCATCAATCAATTTATGTTGACGGTGAAGTAAACATATACTAGTAAACACTAAAGCGTTACTTTTTATTTAACAGATTTATTTATATTATAACTATGAACAAACTTAATTTTAATTTCCTACGTGTAATTTTATTTTTAATAATCTTATTTTTTTTATTTCTTTGTTATAGTTAACACCTACATACTAACTTATAACTAGATAACAATTCTTACAACTCATTATTTTAAAACTAAAGCGTTCCTGTGTGCCACGCCAACTCAACGCCTCTGCAGAATGCATTTGGTTTTACAGTTTCAGTATGACTAACGCAACATTTATTATACGTCTCAAGAACTCGAATACGACACTCACCGTCCATTATGTTTATTATTCATAATACCAAGCTTTGTCTTTTTGTTCTTCATAATCAGTGACAAGACACTTAATCTGCGCCCAAAGTGTTAGAACGAAGTGTCGTTTGTGAATAACGTGGTAGGCCAACTGCCAAGTAAAAGCCTCGACATGCATTTCAATGTATATGTATTTTTACACATTTCTTCTTTCGTATGGTTTCTCACAGGTTTAACCCAATTACATCAAATAACAAGAGAAAACAATGTTACTCTGTGAAGTGACTCAGTTATAAACCTACAAAATTTCTTCGTCGTCGTTGCTGGACCTCGTAGTCGAGGGTCTTCTCGCTATTCCAACATCAATTTGTGCTCTTACTTGTTGAGGCCGGATACTTTTGGATCTTAACAGAATATACTCTAGTCACTGAAAAAAACAAAATCTAGACATACGAGATTTACGAATACATTTTTTTAGCGTGGAGCAAAAAATAAAATGAAACAACCTGTGACATCCTAAAAAAACACTAAATTGCATAAACATTAAGAATTCTGCATTAAAATCGAACAACTTTTAGATCAGGGGTGTCCAAATCATGGCTCGATTTAAATTTTGTGTGACTTTTTCGAGGCTTCCAACTTTCTATACATTTTGAATTTTGTTATTGATAAAATAAAAAAACAAATTCCTTACACTTTAATTACTACCTTGATCAAAAAGTGTTAGGACCGGTCACCGTGTGGCGCTGTCAGTCACCCGATCGGAATTCTTTTTATTTGTTAGGTTACCACATCTATCATTGACACTTCCCTCTAAATTTCAGCGTCATAGCTTGAAATTTGTAAAAGTTACGCTGTACTGAGTACATCTACCTTTGTGCGTGTTTTCGATTTTTTACAAGTCTGAAAATGGCATCAACTGTGCATCAACGAGTTTGCATTAAATTTTGTGTGAAAAACGGATTTAACGGTCCGCAGACCTTGGAAATGTTGGAGAAGTGTTTTTCGGTGGCACGAACGCTTCAGAAGTGGTCGTAAGTCGGTCGAGGATGACGAACGCAGTGGCAGTCGAAAACCGATGAAAACATCGATAAAATCAAAAAAATGTTGGCCGAAAACCGCAAATTGACCATCAGAGAACTGGCAGAGGACTTGAACATCGCTTATGGATCCGCTCAAGACATTTTGGTTAGTGATTTGGGCCTCAGACATGTCGCTGCAAAACTGGTGCCGAAAGACCTCAATTTCATGCAAAAAAAGGACCGCGTAGAAATCGCGAAAGACATGATTTCCATGAGTTTTTGACCAAAAACAACACGACGACAATCCAGCACCCTTTGAATTAACCTGATCTGGCTCCCTGCGACTTTTTCCTGTTCAACCGACTTAAAATACCGCTTCGCGGAACGCGTTACAGCACCCGAAAGGATGTCATGAAAAAATCGAAGACGGCTCTGATGGACATACCGTAAATTGAGTACTAGCGATGTTTCGAGGATTGGATCAAGCGCTGGCGTAAGTGCGTTGCAGTCGATGGAGAGTACTTTGAAGGGGACCATATCGATTTTGGGAAAATAAACTTGTATTTTCGATTTTATGAATACAGTCCTAAAACTTTTTGATCAAGGTCGTATAATAATTCTCACATATTATTAATTTTGTGAGTGACGAATTTATTACCTGGATCCAAATTATTACCAGTCGATATTAAAAAAATATCAAATAAAAAACAAATGTTTCATTAATTTTTACAAAGTAATAAAATATTTAGATTTTAAGTTGTTTGTTTATTTATAATATTAAAAAAAACGTCATATTATTATTAAGTTATAAAATATTTATATGTGTGGCCCATCAAAGACTTGCAATGTTTGATTTGACCCACCAAATGATTTCAGTTGGACATCCCTGCTTTAGATAATAACATTCCCACCACAATTTCTTCACGTGCAATAACACTCGTGATATTATTTAAAATTTTGATAGCGTAAGTTGACTGTGTTTGTGGTATTAGAAATTCTACATTCTCAGTGAACTTATGAAATAGTATGCCATTGTTTATACTTCGTACTTGACTGCAGTTACTTTTGTTTATACAGCGCTATTTAACGTGTTCCCCGCGGGGAGCACAAACGCCTGTGATCTGACGACAATCCAAGTTTCAAATCACAAATACTTTAAAAAAATTGACATAAAACCGGAATAAAAATTGAACTAAAATTTAAAATAGTCTTTATTCTAGCGACATCTCTGAAAACCTTGTCAAATAATATATTAGTTTATGAGATATTGTTGAATAAACAGAGCGCCGAATTTTTTTGGTTTCTCAATATTTCCAGCATTAACGACCTGTCGCGCGGATCGAGTCCTGCGATGAGTCTCTCTTACGTAAATAAACATTACTAAGTCTCTCTTACGTAAATAAACATTACTAGTGATATATGCATTTGATTGGGTGAGTGTCATGAAGCATTGATTTGATCGTAGCATTCCTTTGTTTATTTTACGTAATGTTAAGTTTATCTCCTTTATTTAATGAGTCTCCTTAAGAGTAATGACTATTATTTATTATCAGAAAATTACTTAAGTGTCATGTTTACTTGGTGTTGTAATCAAATATCGGTGGTTCTAAACAAAATATGTGTTTAAACTTAGAAATTAAAAAACGCTGAAATTGTGCCGCGCACAGGATTCGTGGAATTTGATTTTTAACGCGGTGAACAGGTTAAATAAGGTAAAATACTAATTACTAACTTGAGAGTGTTTTCGAGAGATAGTAAGATAGGGAAATATATTTAAAGGTGTGTGTGTTGCTGCGGATAACAAGATCAATACCGCACCTACATATGCTAAAGAAAATGTAGCATGGTCCCTGTGACGTTTCACAAATTTGCCCCAATACAACCTTATAATGACGTTCAGTTATTTTAATTATTTTATCAACTTTAATATAAGCCTCGATTCTAATAAATAGCAAGTTATTTAGATAAATACATTACATAAAACTAACAATAATGACAAATTAATACATCTTGTTACAAATTAGCAAAAATGTGGCAGTTTGTTAAAATCAAATAATATTTGGCGACGTTCAAAAGTCACTACGTTAGTCTGCATTGGCTAGGGATGGGGTATACGATAATTGGATTTTCGATTTTTTTTATACATAAAATTAAATGTTCGTAATTAGTATTAATTTATAGTGGATCTTGGCCTATTTAAAAATAAATACAAATCATACAATAAATACACCAGAAAGTCAATATAATCAAAATTAGGAATTAAAACGACAGTTTAGAGAAAAACAATTTTTCGATTTATAAAAAAACGATTCGATTTGTAAAAAAAACGATTTTACCCCATCCCTTTGAGACATGACATTTCAAACGTCACAGGCACCATGCTACATTTTTCTTGAGCATAGTACTGTTGCAAATAAAGCAATTGCAAAATCTTAAAAAAATATTTGCACAGTGGTTAGAGTCAACCTTGATGCATGGAAACAAAGCATGTGCAGAAATGCATCTGGTATTAAAACGTTTGAATGAGTAAGATGAAGCCGAATAATGGATAACTGTTTGTTAAAGAGGGATATTTTAAGTAAAATTAAGAAAGGAATATTTAGATGTCACATTGAGAGAATGAGTTGCCTAACATCTACAAAACAAATAAATGTGTATATGTCTGGAATGAATGTAAAGCGAGTAAGAGGTAGACCGAGAAAAGATATAGTTGAATAAATGTTAACTGAGGGAAAGATAAAAGTATGAGAAACATGATCATAACTCAGCAGAGACACATGACACGCATGGAAACTAATGAAATGTTCACCATCCCTAGAGTTAAAACCTCTTTTGTCCAAAGGCAATATGCTTATTTAGCTCCCATGACATACAATGGCGTGCCGAATTCAATAAAGGTAAAGGGAGTAAAACCATTTAGACAGTCGATCGGAGCGTGGTTGTTATTGCGACAGGATTTTGAGTACTTGGGCTTTCAGGATGAATGAGGTGTGGAAAAGATTTGTGTGGGCTCTTGAGTATGGTTTTATTTCTGTATATTTTGTTTTTATTTTTATGATTGTGTATGGTATATTATGAGATCAACATTTTTGGTATTTCTGGAGTGATGATATGTGAGGAGTTTGATTTCGCATCATGTTTCCAGTTGTAATTGAGTGTCACTGTTTGTCAGGTTGATGAGAATGTGCAACGGGGTTTTGTTTTTGTGTAATCGAAAATTGGAAAGAAGTATCGATTTATTTTTTCATGCTAAATATCCTCAGTGAGATACAGGCAAAAACCTAGTTTACTGGGGACACGACAAATGAAAGGCAACAAACCCAGATCCATTAAAATTGTATGTCCAAATTAAATGACCTGTTGTTTTTTCGCAAATTATGTATATTTCTTGTCATGTGTAATAATAAATAAATAAAATAATACATGCCTGTTCTGTATGCATTTCGGCATACATAACAGTCATGCATGCCGAGATGTATCGATGTAGATGAGGTGTGAGCCGTGTGTATTGATAAAAAGGCAAGGAGATCTGTCCTATTTGTATATTCGAAAAGGGTAATTGCGTGATGTTAGGTTAGGTCCAATAAACGTATTCAACTCTGCATTACTCACTGGCGGAGAACACCGAAATTGAAATGCATAACCATCTAAAAAAAAAGCCCCCGGCCCCGATAAAATCAATAATCTCACCTTGAAAAAACTTCCGAAAAAAGCCATTTACGCCCTTACCGCCATTTACAATGCCTGCCTTCGACATAAATTCTTTCCAACCCCATTCAAAAACGCCGACGTCATCATGTTCCCTAAACCGGGTAAAAGCCACGTTATCCCTGAAAATTACAGACCGATCAGTCTGCTCCCGACTCTAGGTAAAGTGCTCGAAAAATTAATCCTAGAACGTCTCTCGTTAGAAACTTACTCACGTAACATCATCCCAGATTCGCAACACGGATTTAGGCCATTACACTCTACCAACCATCAGCTTCTTCGCGTTGTAGAACACATCATCAAATACTTCAGCTCCAAAGGCCTCACGACCCTCCTTTCACTAGACGTGGCGAAAGCCTTCGACACAGTCTGGCTCAACGGACTCATATTCAAACTGCACAAGTCAGGTATTCCCCTCAGACTAGTGCAAATCATCGCATCATTCCTTGAAAATCGCTCCTTCTCCGTCAAAATAGACGGTATAAACTCATCCCCTCGCCCCATTCTGGCAGGTGTGCCCCAAGGTGCACTGTTGTCCCCTATCCTGTATAACATATACACGAGCGATATGCCCCAATTTTCACGTACACATTGTATCACCGCGCAATACGCTGACGACACAGCCTTTCTCTCTTCATCGAAATATGAGTCCGTATCCCACAACAGACTGCAAGACTTCATTCCCATTCTGGAGCACTGGTGCACCAAATGGAAGATCAAAATAAATCCCACCAAAAGCACAGCAGTCCGCTTCTCACGCAGATACATCAAACCCATCAGAACTCTTAAACTCTTCGGCCAGAGCGTCCCATGGTCAAAACACGTAAAATACCTAGGCCTCACATTAGACAGTAGACTCTCGTGGCATAAACACGCCCTCAATATCAAATCAAAAGCTCACGGAACACTCAAATCATTATTTCCCTTGATCAGTAAATACAGCAAACTTAGCACGCGCACTAAACTCCACCTATATAAAGCGATCGTCAGACCGCAACTGACATACGCCCTTCCGGTCTGGGGCCACGCGAAGAAAACAACGCTACATCACATTCAGATCATTCAAAACAAAGCCCTCCGCATAATTTTAAAAGCACCCTACATCGTCCGTAATTCAAGACTCCACGCAGATACCAAACTACATACTATCCCCGAACATATGCGCGCTCTGGCCGAAAGGTTCTACAGCTCTATATCCCGTCATCCCAACCCAGTCATAAAAGCCTTAGATAACTACAACGCGAACACCAGTTACAGACACACTCGTCCGAAATCAATATTGCGAAACATCCCCCCGACCCCCCCCCTCTTTAACTCTAATCATCCCCCCAAATGACCCCCCGATTGTCCCGATTGTCTGAACACCCCATCATCGATAATTCCTCCGGCAGACAGTTTACCCCCATAGGCAACCGCATTTCTCACCTTCAATAAACATTTTCTACACCTTAATATATTTATAAAAGTCACACACATTTCCCCACTCATTTACTTATCTACATATACTATATACATTCTTATAATTTATTCACAATTCATTTTTTTTTTTTTTTTTTTTTTTTTTTTTTTCACCCATTCAATATAAAACAGTGTGTGACGACACAAATTTATGTATATTTGTATTTAATATTATGTACATATCATCATATTTATATATGTATTTAATCGTTTATAATTTCTCATAATCATTCATAAAATCAAAACAATTACCACAAACCTATCCTTTCCCGATTCCCAAAAAGATCCAAAAATTTCCAATAAATATCTTAACAGTCAGAACTTATCCGATGAAGGAGTAGGGTGTCCTACCATCGGACCGAAACTCCGAACAAGCTATCCATCACTTGTAATCTAAAAAAAAGCACCACTGATTCAAATAACTGTTTTTTTATAAATTGAAAAATAAAACGCTGCCGATGTGATATTATGTTATTAAGAAACAGTGCTATTCATTCCTCTATTATAAGTTAAACGCCAGAATCAGAATATAAATAGGCCAAAACCCGTATGACGGTTGTCGCCAAAGAAAGAATACGAGAATTGAATTTGGAATACAAGAGAGCGAGAGAGGAATACTTCGATTCTCTCCGAAAGTAATTTGAAATTTGAATCTCGGTGGGTCCGTGATAAATGAACAGATCGAAACTATACTGAACGAATTTTAAATACCTAGCTAACGATTTTTGAACCGGTGTAAAAGGAGACGATGCCAATTTATTTTGAATTGTAATTCATTAAATAATTAATTTGTTTCCTATTATATTAAACCTTATAATTACTCGTGTTTATTTATCGTATGCTCTTTTTTTAATGCAGACAATTAATTATATGTGGCTTTTTCACGACGTCGGAAACGCGCAAACATTCAAGTCAATATATCTGAAAAAAGTCTTCAATGAAAACTTTATCAACGATTTAAATTGAACACCAGTAATGTTTATACACAAAACATCGTGTATAAAGAGATTTTTGAGAATTAAATAATTCATCAATCAAGCTGTACCTTTTTATTTTAAACTTTAAACATTAATGAACCAAAAAAACTTTAAGCTGATCTTGCTCCATTCGGTATTTCAAAAATGTAGAATTTGTTTTACTTCCGTGAATATTTCACGGGTTGCAACTAGTGAATAACACTCCTCGTTCTCCATAGTGACAGATCTTGCAGCATCACTCTCAACTCTGAATCACTCACTTCTCTTACTCACGATTCTCATTCCGCAGCTTAACACGCATTTTATTAATAAATCGAAACGTGTACAATAATATTTATAGAGTGTGCGTCCAGTTTGAGTAAATCTGTTTTAGACGGCGTTTAGTGGCTTTGAATTCAGAGTAAAGGAAAGATCTCATGTTTTTGTATGATGATCTGAATTGTCAGCGACTAGAGTATTGAGCTCATTTTTCACTCTTTCTTGCAAATAAAACTAAGAAGTTATAAAAAAAATAGTGTTACACGTGGAAGAAATTAAATATAAAAGCTCTAAAGTTCTGTTTATAATTTCTTATATATAAGTTATAATTTCTCATTGAAAGTGATATTTTTTGCTGTGATAAATTATCGTTATTCTATTCACGTGTGAAGTTCACTAATATATATTTTTTAGTCTTGGCTTTCAGTTTATGTGAGTAAATTAAATGAATTTAAAAATTTGTATACACAGATACGAGACTTTATTTCTCTCTACTTAAAAAAATGTATAAACAGATAGAATACTTTATTTCTCTCTACTTAAACATGTGTATAAACAGATAGAAGACTTTATTTATCTCTACTTAAAAATTTGTATAAACAGATAGAAAACTTTATTTATCTCTACTTAAAAATTTGTATAAACAGATAGAAGACTTTATTTATCTCGACTTAAAATGTGTATAAACAGATAGAAGACTTTATTTATCTCTACTTAAAATGTGTATAAACAGATAGAAGACTTTATTTATCTCTACTTAAAAAAATGTATAAATACTCGTAAACAGATAGAAGTCAAGCTTGCTTTTTTATAATTTGGAAACTTTTTTTTATATAATTTAGTTCACGGTTTTTTAATGTTAATTTTCTTTTATCTATAATTATTTTAAAGTTTATTTTCATTAAAAATTTTATCTTACAGTATAGAAAGCATTTTGTTTTCTTTTTTTTATGATTGGGACGCTTAATTTTGACAGTTTAAAAAATCAAATAAAAAAAACATACATAACATCACACCGTTACATTGTTATGGTAGACAGAAAGAACAGAGCATCAGGCTTTCCTATCTCGACACGCATATATCGCCAATTCCATATCCATACAGCTTCTACGACTTCTTGTATTTCCTTTTTTTTTTTTTTTCAAAATATAATTTACTTTAGCCAACCATACTTTCCTTGGTCTTCCTCTACCGCGTCTGTCACTCACATTGGCAATTTTGTTAGTCTTTCTTCTTTCATTCGTTTCACGTATTCAAACCATCTCAGAGTGATCTTCTTAATCCTACTCAACACATAACATTCATCCCTACTCACTTCATTCCGTATTCTGTCATAAATGGTCCCCTCTGTATTCTTCTAAATGCACGCATTTCTATAAAAAAAAACTTCAAAATAAAAATAATTATTCGATAGTCCACACGTGGTCTTAGTATTGTTAGAGCTTTTATTATTTTACAGCTACTTTTAATTATAAAATACTATGCTATAACAAGTATTCTAAGTTAAAAATTATAGCCGCGGTACTGCGTTTTGCTTCCAATATTTGACTGACAATCGTTCTTGCATAACAAGCGCTACTTTTACAGCGTGGCTTAACTCCTTCGACCCTCATCCTCCCCTTTGATAATGAGATGCAGCAGAAACATATTTCACACATATATGATACTTTATGAAATTTAATATATGTAACATTTGGGTTCTTGCTCCAATAACGACATTGAAGATGCTCACTTAAGGGGGTATTACACGCAGCAGCTAGCAGCGCTACAAGATGGTGTGCTTGCTGATGGATATGTTGCGTGACCTATTACACGCATCAGCTTGCAGCGCTACATGTTGATATCAGCATGTAGTGCTGCAAGCTGCGCGTGTAATAGGGTAGAAATGTTATCTGTAAGCTGCTCACAACATGCCAATGAACATCGGATCGTTTTGATATTAACAACAAGCACACGAGCATGCTGTTGTGTGTAATACGTCTGTCAGCATGCGGACATCCAAAATAGCCTTAGCATCCTTCTATATATCCTCCTTTCAATCTCCATTTGTATTCCAGCTCTAATAAAGAACATTTGCCTTACTCACTAAATCTGTCCAAAGTAACCTTAGCATCGAACTATGTGTCCACATTACAATCTCCTTTTGTATTCTAGCTCTAATGAGAACATTTGCCTTACTCACTAAGTCTGTCCAAAGTAACCTTAGCATCGAACTGTGTGTCCAAATTACAATCTCCTTTTGTATTCCAGCTCTAATAAAGAACATTTGCCTTACTCACTAAGTCTGTCCAAAGTAACCTTAGCATCGAACTGTGTGTCCACATTACAATCTCCTTTTGTATTCTAGCTCTAATGAGAACATTTGCCTTACACACTAAGTCTGTCCAAAGTAACCTTAGCATCGAACTGTGTGTCCACATTACAATCTCTTTTTGTATTCTAGCTCTAATGAGAACATTTGCCTTACTCACTAAGTCTGTCCAAAGTAACCTTAGCATCGAACTGTGTGTCCAAATTACAATCTCCTTTTGTATTCTAGCTCTAATGAGAGCATTTGCCTTACTCACTAAGTATGTCCAAAGTAACCTTAGCATCGAACTGTGTGTCCAAATTACAATCTCCTTTTGTATTCTAGCTCTAATGAGAACATTTGCCTTACTCACTAAGTCTGTCCAAAGTAACCTTAGCATCGAACTGTGTGTCCAAATTACAATCTCCTTTTGTATTCTAGCTCTAATGAGAGCATTTGCCTTACTCACTAAGTCTGTCCAAAGTAACCTTAGCATCGAACTGTGTGTCGAAATTACAATCTCCTTTTGTATTCTAGCTCTAATGAGAACATTTGCCTTACTCACTAAGTCTGTCCAAAGTAACCTTAGCATCGAACTGTGTGTCCAAATTACAATCTCCTTTTGTATTCTAGCTCTAATGAGAGCATTTGCCTTACTCACTAAGTATGTCCAAAGTAACCTTAGCATCGAACTGTGTGTCCAAATTACAATCTCCTTTTGTATTCTAGCTCTAATGAGAACATTTGCCTTACTCACTAAGTCTGTCCAAAGTAACCTTAGCATCGAACTGTGTGTCGAAATTACAATCTCCTTTTGTATTCTAGCTCTAATGAGAGCATTTGCCTTACTCACTAAGTCTGTCCAAAGTAACCTTAGCATCGAACTGTGTGTCCAAATTACAATCTCCTTTTGTATTCTAGCTCTAATGAGAACATTTGCCTTACTCACTAAGTCTGTCCAAAGTAACCTTAGCATCGAACTGTGTGTCGAAATTACAATCTCCTTTTGTATTCTAGCTCTAATGAGAACATTTTGTTTCAGCTCAGGGATGGAGGCAAGCGAAGGAGTATGATAGTTACTACGAACAATAGGGGGAAGCCCACCATGGAGATATACCGCCCTCCCAGTGAGTTAACATTTTACATCACTTACTTTAATAATTTCAAAGCCTACTTTTTGTTTTAAAAGATAAACATTTTCCATATTCATTATGTAACTTTATATACATAGTTGTACATATTATCAAATCATTTATCTGTCGGGCAGGCAGAGGAAACAGAGCGCCAGTCTTTCCTATATTGACGCACATCCTTCACCTCTTCTGTTCCTACAACTCCTACGATTTCTTTGATAATATTTCCTTCTTTCAAAATACCAAACTTTCCCTTGTTTTCCTCTACCATGCCTTCTACTTACGTTTGCACTGGATATTTGTTTTGTTATCCTTTCCTCATTCATTCGTTCTAAAGCCCAAACCATCTCAAAGTACTCTTCTTCGTCTTACTCAACACACCAGTCTTAAGTTCACTTTCATTCCTATTTTATATAATTTTATTTTTCTTCTTGTTTTGTATCTATGATTAAAACTTCGCCTGTAAAATTAACAAGAAATACAGAAGAGTCCCGATTGTCCAATCTAAATGGGATTACGAATATGTCGAATAACAAGAATGAAGAATAATCTGGGACTGCATGCCGGTAAGAAGTTATCAAACTAAAAAATATTTTGTTTTATTACTTTAAAACGCGTTCCTACTTAACACAAATATACTCGTATTTTCACGCAGTATGCACCATATATCGAAAATAATAAACAGGCTTAAATATTGGCACTAACTTAAAAAACTTATACTCAATACAAAAATAGATATGAATAAACCTTTACTTAGCTACAAAATGTGTTCATATAATCGGCATTACATTTTTTTTTTACATTTTGACTGTGATCGTATAATCCGGAATATCGAATAATTGGGCTCTTATGGTAGATGTAACGAGTAGAAATCTACAACTGTTATCTAAATTGGATCGCGAAATTTGGCAAATTTATTTCCCACTTTCATTGTATACTGTATAAGCTGGCTGACTTATTGTCATTTGGCAATTTATTCCAACCAACTAAAAAAAATTCAAAGATGTCTCATGTGCAAACTAGACTGAGGCCCTTTTTGAGCAAAATGCTTAGTGCAAACTAGACTGGGAACCTTTACTAAGCTACAAAATGTGTTCATATAATCGGCATTACATTTTTTTTTGACATTTTGACTGTGATTGTATAATTCGGAATATCGAATAATTGGGCCCTTATGGTAGAAGTAACGAGTAGAAATCTACAACTATTATCTAAATTGGATCGCGAAATTTGGCAAATTTATTTCCCACTTTCATTGTATACTGTATAAGCTGGCTGACTTATTGTCATTTGGCAATTTATTCCAACCAACTAAAAAAAATTCAAAGATGTCTCATGTGCAAACTAGACTGGGGCCCTTTTTGAGCAAAATGCTTATGTGTGTTAATACGAGTATATGATAATATTAGAAATTTAATTATAGGAAATTTGTGTTAATATATGACAATATAAGAAATTTAATTATTAGGGATGAATGTGAGGCCAAAACAGATGTGTTAATTAAGTAGGGTGAAAAAGAGCGCATTAAGGTGGTTTGGAAAGGGGGAAGATATAATGACTTAAAAAAGGGGGGGGGGGGGGGTATTCTACTCGAGAAATTTGAAAAAAAACGTTTTTTGTTTCACACCGGTGTGAATAAAAATTTCACACCGGTGTGAATCTCCTAGCGAATAGATGTGTTGGTTAATTTTATTGTGTCACCGTGATTTTACAAAATGGCGGAAGCTTTAATAACAGCTGTGTATAAAAGGGAGTCTTTGTGGAACCCATCAAGCGAATTATACAAAAATGTACCTGTAATAAAATCACTTTGGAATGAAGTTGCACAGAAAGTAAATAAAGATAAGATAAGTTGTAATTAAATTGGTTAGTTTTGAGTGTGGCATCGTTTGTTGACTCAACCGCTCCCAAATGTCAAATGAATTTGTGCAAAGCACTTTGGTGTGGCCATGCATGAAATCACCTAGTTTATTAGTCACGTTTCACCTAGTGAAGCACTTTGGTGTGGCCACGACCTTAGACCTCGGCCACACTGGTAGGAGCCTCGCTTGTTGCTTAGAGCTACGCTGCGAGCTAGGTGACATATCCTAGCGAACCAAATATACCGTATACTATCGCAATGGCCACACTGCACGCTTCGCGCCACGCTACGTGACTATTAGTCACCTAGTGAGTCTCCTAGCGAACAGACGTGTTGGTTAATTTTATTGTGTCACCAAGTGATTTTACAAGATGGAGGAAGTTTTATTCCGCAATTCTTTGTAGGGAAGTTGAAACTCTCCACTCCATACTTCTAGATAACATTAACATTATGCACCCAACAAGTTCGAATTTGAGATCTTCGAAATTTTAAACTTATATTCTCTGAAAGAAGTAGCTTTCTGGTTAGTTTTGAGTGTGGCATCGTTTGTTGACTCAACCGCTCCCAAATGTCAAATGAATTTATGCGAAGCACTTTCGTGTGGCCAAGTCTGAAGTCACCTAGTCTATTAGTAACGTAGCACATCGCTTAGCACTAAGCGAAGCGCTTTGGTGTGGCCAAGCCTGAAGTCACCTAGTCTATTAATCACGTAGCACATAGCTTATCACTAAGCGAAGCACTTTGGTGTGACTTTAGCCTTAGACTTTACTATCCATTTTATAAAATTCATTCACTATCTTTCCTGGCAAATAACTTAGAATCTTTAATAAATTTCGAGTATCCTTTCTGAATGGAAAATAAATTGTAACATATTATGAACAGTAAAATGTGTGAAACGTGCAAAATTATTCAATGAAATTCGTTAAACGTGGAAATATATTTATATATTTACTTCACGAGACAATTTCGCACGCGTTACAAAATGCTTAAGCCTGTAAGTCACGTTCGAAAAGAAACATGTCAAATTGTACTTTCTATTCTTTTTAATGCTGAGGAACGTTGGAACTGCTACATGTTGCATACATTATTTTCCAATCTCTCCGGCATTTCGATATCCGCTGAGCTTGTGACAATAACAAACCCGTAGCACTCTTCATATTTTCCAAGAGTGCCCAAAGTGGTCGATATTGACCCCCTAGGGTCGATAGTTTCAATAAAAAAAATTGGGGGTCGACGACAGCAAAAATAGACCCCTTTACTACTGCTATTTGTTTGTTACTTCAAAATATCTATTATTCTAATAGGTGCCTAATAAAGAAGTAAAATAATTTAAAGAAAAACACATTACATACCAAACTTGCTTTAATTTTCGTCAGCACACATTTCAATATTAAATGTTGCGCAAGATAATGCAATGCATAATCCGTAGTCCTTTTATCTTTTTCAATCCTTAATTACAAGTGATTAAAATGAAAAGTTTGATATCTAGCGTTATATTTAATATCGAGTACAGTGCAAACGTATTAATTTGAGTAAGTAAAGTAAATGACTAGGGGGGAGACGGTTTTAAAAGTTTTTGATAAGGGGGTCTGCGGCCGAAAAAAGTTTGGTAACTCTTCATCTAATCTATAGTTTACAACGACTGACAAATCGCGACGGAACACGTGTATGAATGACAGAGAGGACGCTCTACAAAGCCGAAGTTAGCCGATTATGGCCGACAGTCTCTTTCTTAAGCCCGATGTGTATAACTTACCACTGGGTACTTGTAATTGTATTCCTCGTATTGTCTCGAGTTTCAAGATGTATATCAGTATGTTCCACAATGCTTCATTAATATTCTTTCTACAAAGTCAGCCATCGGGCTCGTGGATATGTTCAAATACGAAGGTTAGTCACGAGTATTAATTCATGTATTCATTCATATAATAACCCTTCAACATATCTGAATTTATTATGATTCGTACATTTTGATAAGCATGGCCGGGATACAATATTGTCTTTGGTCCCATTAATTGGATATTCGGATTCTAAGTAGGTACGGATAAATGCCCATTACCCGTGACAAGTATAATAGAAGGCACAATACAAAATGGAAGATCAGGGTACTTGACGTTGGTGCCACCGGAGATGACTATGAAAATCGATTTGTGATTGGCATATTATGTTGCATATAGGACAAGGAGCTTTTACTTGCAGTTTGTCTGTGTATTCTATCATTGGTTCTCTGATAATCAACAACAGTTCTACGCCATTTGATACTATCTGCTGCATGTAAAAAGCCAATAACACTCGTACACGTCTAGCGCGTGTGAGTATCATTACCAGACGAACTCTTATCAGACTGGGACTGGTATTATTGTATTGTATTACACACTTTCGTTGTATACTACCTTGATCAAAAAGTTTTTGGACTTTATTCATAAAATCGAAAATACAAGTTTATTCATCAAAATGGATATGGTCCCCTTCAAAGTACTCCCCATCGACTGCAACGCACTTACGCCAGCGCTTAATCCAATCCTCGAAACACCGCTGGTACTCAATTTTCGGTATCTCCATCAGAGCCGTCTTCGATTTTTTCATGACATCCTTTCGGGTGCTGTAACGCGTTCCGCGAAGCGGTTTTTTAAGTCGGTTGATTAGGAAAAAGTCGCAGGGAGCCAGATCAGGTGAATTCGAAGGCTGCTGGATAGTAGTCGTGTTGTTTTTAGTCAAAAACTCATGGAAATCATGTCTTTCGCAATTTCAACGCGGTCCTTTTTTTGCATGAAATTGAGGTCTTTCGGCACCAGTTTTGCAGCGACACATCTGAGGCCCAAGCTATGACGCTGAAATTTGGAGGAAAGTGTCAATGATAGATGTGGTAACCTAACAAAAAAAGAATTCCAATCGGGTGACTGACAGCACCACACGGTGGCCGGTCCTAAAATTTGTTGATCGAGGTAGTACAGTACAATCTGGCAGGTTTATTGTCATGTGGCAATATCTTCCAACCAACCAGAAATATCATACAACTTCATATTAGAAGGCATTGAACTGGTTAAACGTTAGAAATAAATGCCAAATTCACAGGCTCTCTATTGTAAAATATCCTTAACTGTCCCGCCGCCCCCTCTTATCTTGCCGAAAATGTTCAGCGTCTTTCCGATCATGGACTAGCACTACGCTCAAACAGATATTATTTATTGGCCTTTTCAGTTCATCGCTCTTCTTTTTTTACGTCGTCCTTTACTGTCCATGCAATGAGACTCTGGAATCAGTTAAAAACCATTGGTAAACTCGCTCCGTCCTTGGCATGCTTTAAGAAACGACTGAAATAACTCTTAATTTCTAGTCAGTAAAATAACGTGTTTCATTCCTGATTTTTCCTTTCCTGTCCACCATCCCTCCTTTTTCTTTTGATTGATGATATCTCACTTTATATGAAAAAGAATGTTCGGGTGATTGTCCGTCTTTGCGGGGTTCGTGAGCTCATATGCTCACGTATGTGTTTATGGATTTCGTGGGGATGGATAGTCATTTGAATGATTTGTGCTACCATGTAAATTGCTTCATTTACTTTTGTCTAGTCAGTAATATAACGTGTTTCATTCCTGATTTATTTTTTCCTTTCCTCTCCACCATCCCTTCATTTTCCTTTGATTGATGATATCTCACTTTATATTAAAAGGAATGTTCGGGTGATTGTCCGTCTTTGTGGGGTGTGTGGGCGTATACTCACGTATGGGATCATGGATTTCGTGGGGATGGATAGCCATTTAAATGTTTTTTTTGCGACCATGTAACTTGCTTCATTTACTTTTGTTTGGTTGTTTGGAAGAGATTGCCGCCTGGCAATGGGCCCGCCAGATTGTTTTTGCAATAAAAGTGTTAAATAAACATGTTGAAGAGGCCTTAAATGAACACCAGACTGGAATCCTTTTAAAAAAATTAAGTTCCAATGGTAATCGATCCAGCAATCTCCGGGTTAGGAGACATCATCGGGAATCGAACACAAAACTCCCGGTGGATGTCTACCGTCTTTAGGTATAATTATATTCAAGGTATTATTGTCTCGAGACTCATGATGTGTATCAGTACGAATCACAATAACCCATTAATATTCTTTCCATCGTTGGGCTGTCATCAGCATCAGCCATTGGGCTCGTGGAAACGCGTATTCATATGACATCAGCATGAGGATGTCAGCCCTATACACCTTTATTCGAAACGTTTTCGCAAAGCCAAAACAACGAACAACATCCGTAGCCTAGTTGATAAGACACATGTCTCCCAACCTGGGGGTTGCGCGTTCGATTCCCGTTGGAACCTAGATTTTTTCAAAAAGGGCTTCAGTCTGGTTTTCATTCAAGGTCTCTTTAACATATTTCTGGTTGGTTGAAAGAGATTAGGCAATAAGCCCGCCAGATTGTACGGTATACAATTAAAAGTGTAATGCAATACAAAGGATGGGACAACTGGGGCGCTGGCCCCAAGCGCCATATCTGATGGGTGCTAAAATTGTATAGAACATTGGTGTTTTTTTTTTCATAATCGACATTTATTTAAGATCTTGTGTGAGAGAGGTTATCAAATAATTATAATGTAATATTATGTAATTTATATAGTGCCATTTAGTGAATGACATCAACCAAACTAAGGCTTTACCCAATTGGGAATAAAGCCGACGAGCCAAATTGATGAAATCTATTAATAAAATAATTACATTTTTACAGAAAAATAAACATGCACGGCTCTTATCTATATTGAACATTTTTACTTAAAAATAAACATGCACAGCAATTATATACAATATGTTGAACATTTATACAGAAAAATAAACATGCACGGCAATTATCTATGTTGAACATTTTTACAGAAAAATAAACATACACGTATAGTATATTATCTATGTACATATATTGAACATTTTTACATAAAAATAAACATGCACGGCTATAATCTAATATTGAACATTTTTACAGAAAAATAAACATGCACGGCAATTATCTATATTGAATTTTTTTATAGAAAAATAAACATGCACGTCTATTATCTATATTGAACATTTTTACAGAAAAATAAACATGCACGGCAATTATATATATTGAACATTTATACAGAAAAATAAACATGTACGGCAGTTATCTATATTGAACATTTTACAGAAAAATAAACATGCGCGGCTATTATCTATATTGAATTTTTTTACAGAAAAATAAACATGGACGTCTATTATCTATATTGAACATTTTTACAGAAAAATAAACATGCACGGCAATTGTATATATTGAACATTTATACAGAAAAATAAACATGTACGGCAGTTATTTATATTGAACATTTTACAGAAAAATAAACATGCGCGGCTATTATCTATATTGAATTTTTTTACAGAAAAATAAACATGCACGTCTATTATCTATATTGAACATTTTTACAGAAAAATAAACGTACACGTATATTTTCTATATTGAACATTTTTACAGAAAAATAAACATACACGTATATTATCTATGTACATACTCGTATATTGAACATTTTTACATAAAAATAAACATGCACGGCTATTATCTAATATTGAACATTTTTACAGAAAAATAAACATGCGCGGCTATAATCTAATATTGAACATTTTTACAGAAAAATAAACATGCACGGCTATTATCTATATTGAACATTTGATTTTGAACAAAATCAATTTCAATAAAGTAATTTTACCACTCTAAAAGCTCGAAAAGTAAACTTTTAACATTTAAAGAAATAATAGCAAAGTGTTCATACGACCCCATTTTTAATGCCGGGCGTGTTTTCTTTTGGTAAGTAAAAAATCACTCGTTAAAAGAAAAGGAAAATATTCCAATAATTATACCCGTTCTCAAAAGTATTTTTTTTTTACATTATTGTAGGGGCGTACGTTTTAGAATGAATGCTCCAAGCACCAAAATATATCAATCTGATCCTGCGTTTTCAGTTGTATTTTTTTCAATTATAGAATTCCCAGTTCACCACGCTTCTTTTTTTACGTCGTCCTTTACTGTCTATGCAGTGAGACTCTGGAACCAGTTACAAACCATTTTTAGACTCACTCCGTCCTTGGCATGCTTTATGAAGCGACTGAAAATCTCTTAATTTCTAGTTAACAATGTAACGTATTTCATTCCCGATTTTTCTTTCCTTTTCACTATCCCTTCATTTTCCTTTATTTGATAATGTCTCACTTTTACTTTTATTTTGTATATATGTTCATAAATTTCATAAAGATGAATTATCATTTGAATATATTTTCGCGATCATATTTATTTACTTTTGTCTGGTTGGTTGGAAGAGATTGAAAGAAAACCCTGCCAGATTGTTTTTTTATAAATAAATACAAATGTTAATAGTTTTAAATAGCCCCTTAGGCATATATGTATCAAACATAATTAAATAAATTAATAAAATAAATAACTACGCGTTATGAACACGGGCAAGTGGGAATTCGGCATAATCTGTCAAACTTTCTGGGTAGGCCCTGATTTCAATTTTTACTTCTTGAAAAATGGTGATCGAAGTGGACATCTGCTGTTGTTTAAAATTCACTCTTTAAGTATTCGATTTTTAAATGCGATCCAGGGTGTAGTCGTTATTTCATTGAACGTAAAAAAATAAATTAAGTATTTTTAAACGCTTAAAAAACAGAAACGACATATGTGGCATAGTTGTAAAAATATTATGTTCCATCTAGGAAATCGGGTGCTCGAGGTTAACCGAGAATAGCATACTCTAACTGATTTTTCTCATACAATCTATTTAACATTTTTGCCATGACGACCTAATTAATAAGGCGCAGATTCTCCTATCAAGGGTTTCGTTCGATTCCCGATGGTGCCCAAAAAAAAAAGGTTACCTGTCTGGTTAAAGAGTTTGTCTGATAACAATACGACGTGTGCGAGTGTTGTTACCTCTCTATATGTGATGATTCCATCACGTGTGATGGCAAACTATGAGTTATTGGCCTACTTCAGTAGTTCTTAACTCGAAGGGTCGATTACTGTGACCGAAGACAATATTGTCTTCAGGCCACCCTCTTCAAGATGTTAGCATCATCATTTCTGATGTGTTGAGGGATACTATACGAATGACCTTCCAGAAACCTAAATGTATGTATGACCAACCAACCAACATTTTCTGCCAAGTTTTATTAAAATTTAATATAATTTTTATACATATACTGCTATGTTAACTAATGGTAAATTTTTCGTGGCCTAACTGACTTTCGACCCGGTGATTGCGGGTTCAATTTCCATTAGTAGGTACTTAGATTTGAAATAAAAGGATCGATTTTAGTTTTCACACAAGGCTTGTTTAACAGCTTTCTGGTGGATTGAAGGATATTTCGACTAGCAATTAACCCGCCAGGTTGTACTGTATACAACGTAAATGCTGGTGGTAAGACACTTGTCTGCCGATCCGGAGGTTGCGGGTTCGATCCCCGCTAGAACCCAGATTTTTTAAATAGGATTCCAGTCTGGTTAACACTTAGGGCCTAAAAAACTATCTTTCTGGTTGGTTGGAAGAGATTGCTACATGGCAATAAACTCACCAGGTAAAAAAAAAAAAAAAATAAAAAAAAAAAAAAAAAAAAAAATTCAATAATTTAATGAAAAATGAAAATGTATCTGAAATACTTTTAATAAAATTAGATTCAAATAATATGAAAATACGGTTTAATCAATTTATTTGTATCATTTACAGTATTTTGTATCATTTACAGTGAAATTAGTTTATCTACTGCCAGATTGATTTTTATTAGAAAACTGTATGATTATTCATTCGAGAAATTAAGTTAAATATATAGGAGTTCTTTTAGATTTGAAACTGTATAGATCTTATATAAAAATAATTAACAAGGCAAAAAGTATTTTGTATTCATCATTAGTAAAACATATTTCACGATCTCATTTAAACCAAAACTAAAGTCATAGTGATGGAACTAACTTCAGCAGTGTCGTGTTCCACCTACCGTTTGTTTTATTTCCTTAATTTATCCGATACAAGAGCGATTAATTGCTACAGTCAATTGACATTTCGCTTGTCTATGATTGTCTATCAAATATTTATCTGGATGAACTTCAGAATGACCAACGGCAATGGTCAAAATGAATCCAGGCAAGCAACCTAACGATTCGGCTTACTACATATCGTCAAAAAATATATACAAATAGGATATGTTTTTGTTTTTAAAGTTGCTTTACAGTCGATCTCAAACAAGCATTCGGACAAACCGCGGTCAAATATGAATCCGACCCAAATTATTCAAAATCAAGTAAAAAATCCTCTCCCTCTTTGATAACCAAAGTTTTGGTGACATTTTTTTTTATTTATAATTGTTTGTTTTCATTTTTTTATTATTTTTTTTATTATGTTTTTTATATAGTTCTTGCGATGTATACTCGTACATTACACTCTGATGATCTTTTTCAACCAACCTGAAAAGAGGTCTTAAGTAAAAATCAGGCTAGTGCCCTATTTATAAAAAAATGGTGCCAACGGGAATTGGACACACACAACCCTTGGGTCGAAAGACAAGTTTGTTATCATCGTCATGGAATAAAAGATTACATTACTTCATATTTAAATGACCTCCGCGGGCTAGTTGGTAAAACGCCTTTCTTCAAATTATTTAAAAAAAAAGTGTTCTAGTCTAGTTTACACTCAAGAAATCTTAAACATCTGTCTTGTTTGTTGGAAGAGATTTCCACGTGGCAATAAACCTACTGTATACAGTAAAGTGTTACATTATAATCGTTCAATTGTGTGTTTGTTTGGAATAAATTGGCCATTGCTAATAATCTAGTTCGATTGTAAGTTTGACATTTAAATTTTTTAAACTAAATACTTCGATGTTTGCCTTCAGAATTAATATGTTTATATTCAGGAAAGTGTGGTTGGATTAAGTGAATGATATATTGAATGAAGGAAACGTAGAAAGTCAGAGAAATCGTAGTTATATGAGAAGATGTATGGATGTAGAAGAGACGAAGGATGTGTCGAGATAGGAAAGTCTGGCGCTATGCTCTCTATGGCTACCCCAAAAGGGAAATGTCGCGATGGTATGTACGTATATATAAGCGAGTTAAATAATCTCCGTGGCCTTGTTGCTAAGATGCCTATCTTTCAATCCGGGCTTACGAGTTCAATTGCCGTTGGAACCCAACAAAAAAGAAATTTAGACCGAGGCTAAAGACATCTTTAACATCTTTTTTGTTAGCTGGAAGAGATTGGCAATAAACCTGAATTTTGTACCGTATACAATGATGACCTCCGCGGCCTAATTGATAAGACGCATGTCTCCCAGCCCGAAGGTTGCGCGTTCGATTCCCGTTGGAAGCTTGGTTTATTTTTATAAAGGATTCCAGTCTTTTTTTCACTTAAGATCTCTTTAACATATCTGTTCTGGTTGGTTGGAAGATATTGCCACATGGTAATTATCCCGCCAGGTTGTACTGAGTACAACGAAAGTTTAACACAACTAAAAAGTATATATATATTTAATAAATCAATAAATTTGACCGATTAAAAACTGTGATTCGATACACCCCTGAATGAAATCGTTCACAGCTGTATGTAGTCAGCATAACCAAACAGTTGACGGTATATAGTATTCCGCTGTGATGGCGCCGCGACTGTCGCTTCCGATCTAACCGTTACGACCGATATCGCTAGCTATGGCATCGCAAGAAGTGGACAGCAACAATAACACTAACCCGACTCTGATGGCAGGTGTGAGGGTGGACGGCACGAGCGTGCAGAGCCAACAGCAACAGCAGCAGAACAAGCTCAACGTCCACGCCAAGGAGTTCACGATGACCAAACAGCAACACGATCTGCAAAATTCCAGGTGAGTGCCATTTTCTCCTCCATCTTTTTTCGTTTGACACTCAATTGTTTTTTTTTTGTTTTGTTATGATTTGTCAAATATCCTGTACAGCACTAAAAATAAATAATTTAATACTATCAGAATTGAATACAAGATAACGACTATCGTTATCGACAGCAGCTAGCCAAGATCTGCGCTGGTTTGTCGCCCACAAAGAACTCGACAGATTGGATGTCCATCTCATACCGTTTTTATGATAAAGAATTTCGCAACCTTGACCTAACGTGTGAGGTCGTTGAGTAACGTAAAGATGGGTGATAGATATCATAGATACTTCGGGCACGTTGTCACCAGGTGTGAAGACTAAAGAGAGAGACTCATTTTACAAAGAAAAATAGATAACACGTTAGATGGATCTGAACGAAATTGTGACACCACTCGCTGGAGGAATGCTCCAGAGGCACAAAATGGAGATAAGCAATTAGAGCAGTGCTGAAACGAGAGGATCGTAACCATGATCACAAGCAAGTGGAAGACAAGCAAGAATAACTATGATAATTTACATGACACTTTGTGTCCTTTAGCAGGCAAAGGCGATGGACAATTAAAAGCCATGTGAAGAAATCTTCCGTGTTCTTCAACCCCTTTCAAGGGTATGCTCCATGTTAAAGCACCAACATTGCAGAAAGCTCTTTCAAAATAACTAGGCTGACTCGATTAGGCTCGTCAAGCTGATTCAATAATGATGTATTTCATTTAGTATTTCTTTTAAAGCAATTATTTGTGCTTTAGAAAATTAATAGCCGTTTACCGAAGATGGCGTTTGAGGAATTAGTCACTCCTCATAAACTCTAACAGTGTCTGGTTAAATATGACATATCCGTGTCAGCTATCGTATTATATACCATAGTTTGGAAATTCTAGGATGAGTCCTGTGACAGCTCACAAATTTGCCCCAATACAACCTTGTAACGATGTTCAGTAATTTTAATTATTTTATCAACTTTAATATTAGGTCCTTACATATGAAATTGGCGTTTTGTTTGGGAGGAACATAAAGTTGATTTTTTTTTAATATAATATATTTATTTAATCAAAGTATGTACCATTGCTATCTATGCACTTTTGCCATCTCATAGGTAGTTCATCGATCCCTTTACTAAAAAAACCATTCGGACGGGAATCAATAAAATCTTTGAAGTCGGTTTGGACTGCCCCATCGGAGTTGAATTTTTTCCCTTGCAAGAAGTTATCCAAATTTCGAAAAAAATAGTAATCTGTTGGGGCAAGGTCCGGAGAGTACGGTGGATGTCTTAGACATTCCAATTGAAGCTCTTCTAATTTGGTAGCCGTCTGTTGTGCAGTGTGTGGTCTAGCGTTATCATGAAGCAGCAGTGGCCTAGAGCGATTAACCAGCCTCGGTTGTTTAGCAGCTAGCTTTTCCATCATGGTTTGCAGTTGCTGACAATAGACATCTGCCGTAATCGTCTGGCCAGATTTAAGAAAGCTGTAGTGAACGACACCAGCACTAGTCCACCAAACGCTCACAAGTAACTTTTTTGGAGTCAATTTTCGCTTGGGGCATGGTTTGGCTGGTTCGGCAGGGTTCAGCCATTGCGATGAGCGCTTCCGATTATCATACAGGATCCACTTTTCATCACAGGTAATGATTCGATTCAAAATCCCTTCATTATTGTGCCGGTTGAGTAATGCAACGCAGCAGTCAACGCGCGTTTGTTGATTTGCTTCACTCAATTCGTGAGGTACCCACCTTTCAAGCTTTTTCACCTTCCCAATTTGCTCCAAGTGGATTAAAACAGTTTTATCACTAACACCGCAGCCTGCAGCTAACTCGGACGTGGTTTGCAATGGATCCGCTTCCACAATAGCCTTCAATTCTTCATTATCAACTTTGGTCTCCGGCCGTCTACGGGGCTTATTCTGCAGGTCGAAATTTCCAGAACGAAAACGTTGGAACCAAAAACGCACTATGTTTTCTTTTGCGGCACCGTCGCCATACACATCATTAATCCTTCGAGCCGTTTCTGCAGCACTGGTGCCACGGTGGAACTCGTACTCGTAAATAACGCGATATTTCAAGTTTTCCATTTTGTAAACTGAGTGACGCAAAGAAAAAAAACAATTGAGGAAAAAACAAATGAATTATAATTTTCGAAACACAAATACTTGAGTAAATAGCTGTATAAATTTTAATTTGGAATTCCTAACCAAAGAGAAGATATTTGAGATCAAAGTTGCCAGTACGGCAAAACGCCAATTTCATATGTAAGGACCTAATATAAGCCTCAATTCTAATAAATAGCAAGTTATTTAGGTAAATACATTACATAAGGTTGTATTGGGGCAAATTTGTGAGCTGTCACAGGACTCATCCTAGAATTTCCGAACTATGCCTGGATCAAAAAGTTTTAGGACTTTATTCATAAAATCGGATCTATAAGGGATGTTCAAGTCCTCTGCCAGTTCTCTGATGGTCAATTTGCGGTGTTCGGCCAACATTTCTTTGGTTTTATCGATGTTTTCGACTGCCACTGCGTTCGTCATCCTCGACCACTTCTGAAGCGTTCGTGCCACCGAAAAACACTTCTCCAACATTTCCAAGGTCTACGGACCGTTAAATCCGTTTTTCACACAAAATTTAATACAAACTCGTTGATGCCATTTTCAAACTTGTAAAATATCGAAAACACGCACAAAGGTAGATGTACTCAGTACAGCGTAACTTTTACAAATGTCAAGCTATGACGCTGAAATTTAAAGGGAAGTGTCAATGATAGATGTGGTAACCTAACAAAAAAAAGAATTCCAATCGGGTGACTGACAGCGCCACATGGTGACCGGTCCTAAAACTTTTTGATCAAGGTAGTATGATACTCGGCAGATTCTCATTATTGGATTACAGAAGCCTGTGTTATTTCTAAATTAAGCTACTGTTAACAAAGCAAGTATTCTAAGAGAGCGAGAAGGAATACTCAAATCAATTCATTCCAGAGTTGCACGACCATTCAAGATTTTATAAAGTAACACATTATCAAAGGTAAATGTATGAGACTCAAGCGAAGATCGAAAAAACACAATTTATCACTATACTATACAAGAACATTGAGTATCCCCCATGTCATAAGTCTATGACATATACATCTCAAAAATCGTCGCAAGTCTGCGTCAATGAAGACAACGTATAACTTTTAGCTAGAGTTCCACATTACAGAGCCATACTCCAGGTTGTTTCATACCATGGACTTACTATATCATCAATGGGGGCACATTCTTCAATGGTCTTGAAATTATCTTAAAGATGTCTTCACATCTTCTCGATATGATAATCGAACGCAAGACTGGAGTCATAATAGACACCAAGATCAGGTCATAGCCTCGACACTGCAACGTTTGACAATTTACAAGTTTATGCAGTATTCACCATGAAAACCGTTGACGCTGTTGCGTGTAAATGTAATTCTGCAACACTTATCCGTGTTCAGATAAATATAATTTTAATGACACCAACCACACAGCGAATTCAGGTCCGTTTAAAACGTCCTCGAATAATTCAAATCACCTGCATTGTAGCAACTCTTAAATGCTGCCAACTTAAGGAAACTTATAAAAGATTGCGTCCACGGGATTTCGACCAGCCACTGCGATAAAACTAGCCACTTCTAAATTTCGATCAAGATAGTCTGATGTGTTTGCTTGATCTGCAACAATGAAACCGTCAATTATGTGAGGTCTGATCCATCATCCCATTAAACACGTTTTCTTCTTTAAAGCCTTGTATCTTGGTTTGGTCTCTTGAATTTTCTATCACTACGCATCTCTATACTCAGCGACCACCTTTCAATCACCTCATCAGCTCGCGACTTGAAACACTCTTGAAATATTAAGCAGTCCCAGTGGGAGTAATAATTATTCTGAAGGTTTGGGCTGCAATACTCCGGATCGTTCCTCTCCCATTGTGTCGATCGGAAGAGTCAATAAGATGAGCCAAGACCTTTTGATGACCAGATTTGTTCTTCTAACATGCTTGTAATATATGTATATCTTTATATTATGTTTGTCTGGCCTAACGTCTCAGAAACCATCGCCATCGTAACATAGTAAATACTTTTATCAATGACATGGTTTTAATCCGACCTTCTTTCACTCTCGTCTATCGGATCGGGCGCACAGTAATGCGGTTAGTTACTTTCTTATTTCCTCCAGAACGATGGCCTCCTTTGTTATTGTATAACCTCTATAGCATATTGGTAAAACGTTTGACTTCCACTTAAAGATTACTGAAGGCGATCAAAACAAAAATATTCCATTCTGATTTTTGTCACATTTAGGTCTTCAAACATTCTTGTAGGTTGAAGGGAATTATGCGTTAGGGATATGTGATGAAACGCGTTACATTGAAGTCATCTGGATTTCAGAGTGTTAACTGTTTAGTTGAGGTGAATCGGGGAACAGACCTCGATCGATCTTTAGGGAGTATCTGACCCTATGGCATGAAATATCCATTCTCTGGAGTATTAGTAGACTAAGGCCTCGGCCACACAGGTAGGAGCCTCGTTCGATGCTTAGAGCTACGCTGCGAGCTAGGTGACATATCCTAGCGAACCAACTCACCCCATACTATCGCAATGGCCACACTGCACGCTTCGCGCCACGCTACGTGATGATTAGTCGCCTAGTGAGTCTCCTAGCGAACAGACGTGTTGGTTAATTTTATTGTGTCACCAAGTGATTTTACAAGATGGCGGAAGTTTTAAAAACAGCTGTATATAAAAGGGAGCCTTTGTGGAACCCATCGAGCAAATTATACAAAAATGTACCTGTAATAAAATCACTTTGGAATGAAATTGCATAGGAAGTAAATAAAGATAAGGTAAATTGTAATGAAATTGGTTAGTTTTGAGAGTGGCATCGTTTGTTGACTCAACCGCTTCCAAATGTCAAATGAATTTGTGCGAAGCACTTTGGTGTGACCATGCATGAAGTCACCTAGTATATGAGTCACGTAAAACCTAGCTTAGCACCTAACGAATCACTTTGGTGTGGTCAAGCATGAAGTCACCTAGTATATGAGTCACGTAAAACCTAGCTTAGCACCTAACGGAGCACTTTGGTGTGGTCAAGCATGAAGTCACCTAGTATATGAGTCACGTAAAACCTAGCTTAGCACCTAACGGAGCACTTTGGTGTGGCCAAGCATGAAGTCACCTAGTATATGAGTCACGTAAAACCTAGCTTAGCCCCTAACGAAGCACTTTGGTGTGGCCTCGGCCTAACTGATGGCTTGGAGACATTCGAGAGGATTCTTAAGTTCGAAATTTTTAATTTTCCTTCTCAAGTCTTGTCTTGTCGATTGAATTTCATTAATTGTATTTGATATTTTTCTTACTTCTCTTTCCGTGTTGTAAAATGTTGTACATTTGTATTTTCGTGCATCATATTTTAAACCATCATATGCATCATATATCCTGCATTGTGAGTTGTTTTGGAAGATATTGATATGGTATCTTTTGTTATCATTATAATATAAATAGGCCAAAGCCCGTACGATGGTTGTCGCTAAAGAAAGAATACGAGAATTGAATTTTGAATAAAAGAGACCGAGAGAGGAATACTTGGATTCTCTCCAAAAGTAATTCGAAATTTGAATCTCGGTGGGTCCGTGATAACTAAACGAATTTTAAATACCTAGCTAACAATTTTTGAACCAGTGTAAAAGGGGACGATGTATAAATGATATATATTTATAAACGAATTTTACATTTATGAATATATATTTTTATAAATGTAGAATTTATTTTACTTCCGTGAATATTTCACGGGTTGTAACTAGTATTAGATATAGCTTAATAAATACTGAATTTTTCATCATTTGAAATGTGTGTATATTTTTTTGAGACAACCTGTATGGCTGTGTAAAAAGTATACTTTTGCCATTGGTTGCGATATATTGCATTGTAGGCTTTGAAATATAAAATGTTTACAGTTATTTCGAAATCATCTATAGATCACAGTTAATTACAATACTTCCAAGCCTAACATATCTTTAGATCACGTTTAATTACAATACTTCCAAGCCTAACATATCTTTGGATCACATTTAATTACAATACTTCGAAGCCTAACATATCTTTGGATCACATTTAATTACAATACTTCCAAGCCTATCATATCTTTGGATCACAGTTAATTACAATACTTCGAAGCCTAACATATATTTGGATCACATTTAATTACAATACTTCCAAGCCTAACATATCTTTGGATCACATTTAATTACAATACTTCCAAGCCTAACATATCTTTGGATCACATTTAATTACAATACTTCGAAGCCTAACATATCTTTGGATCACATTTAATTACAATACTTCGAAGCCTAACATATATTTGGATCACATTTAATTACAATACTTCGAAGCCTAACATATCTTTGGATCACATTTAATTACAATACTTCGAAGCCTAACATATCTTTGGATCACATTTAATTACAATACTTCGAAGCCTAACATATCTTTGGATCACATTTAATTACAATACTTCGAAGCCTAACATATCTTTGGATCACATTTAATTACAATACTTCCTAGCCTAACATATCTTTGGATCACATTTAATTACAATACTTCGAAGCCTAACATATCTTTGGATCACATTTAATTACAATACTTCCAAGCCTATCTACGGATCATAGTTAATTACAATACTTTCAAGCATATCTATCACATATACCTACGGTTTTCTAAAATAATATCGTTCACTCTCGATTAAGACATTAATTATGTGAGAAGTGGATAGTACAGTACTATTTGCTCTCTATCCATATTGCGTCACGTTACTCTAGGTCAGCTGGTGTACACGAGCAAACATTAGACAAAGTCTAGACACCCACCAGACAATCATAGTCAATATTCAGAGAGGAATAGAGTCAGGGCTGCCGCTACACAAATATAATATTTTAGTTTCCTCTTTTGTGTGATCTTAATGTGCGATCTAAGGTCATTTACTCGTATTTATTGTGAAAGGAAAAGTAAATGCGATATACGGGTGAATAAGCTGACGCCTAACTATGCACGCTAGGCAATGTTGGTTAGGGCACTCTATTGTCGTGGAGAAGTTAAATACTATCCGAAGGCGGAGGAACCTTCGTGGTCTCTTATCATATACGCGAGGGTCAACGCCATAGGATGTGGAAAACTACGGGACACGACAAATGAAAGGCAACAAACCCAGATCCATTAAAATTGTGTGTCCAAATTAAATAACCTGCTGTTTTTTTTTCACAAATGATGTATACTAGTTGCAACCCGTGAAATATTCACGGAAGTAAAACGAATTCTACATTTATGAAAATATGTATTCATAAATGTAGAATTTGTTTATATACTCGTATATATATCATTTATACATCGTCCCCTTTTACACCGGTTCAAAAATTGTTAGCTAGGTATTTAAAATTCGTTCAGTATACTCGTAGTTTCCATCTTTTCATTTATCACGGACCCACCGAGATTCAAATTTCTAATTACTTTCAGAGAGAATCCAAGTATTCCTCCCTCGCTCTCTTGTATTCAAAATTCAATTCTCGTATTCTTTCCTTGACGACAACCGTCGTATGGGTTTTGGCCTATTTATTTATACTATACTATGATTAGCACTTCAAATCAAAGAAGATAAACGTAATTGTTTTTTTTTCATTTGTCGCAAATCCTCTAATTATGGTTTTTTCTGTCTGCTCTGCTGATACCGTGGCATCACAAACTTCACGCACCATTCTTTTTGTTATTTGGCCGCATTATCTTTCAATGGCTGCTCTCAGATAGGCTTGGAAGTATTGTAATTAACTGTGATCCAAAGATGATTTCGAAATAACTGTAAACATTTTATCTTTCAAAGCCTACAATACAATCTATCGCAACCAATGGCAAAAGTATACTTTTTACACAGCCATACAGGTTGTCTAAAAAAAATATGCACACATTTCAAATGATTAAAAATTCAGTGTTTATTAAGCTATACTCGTATCTAATATTTAAGCTGCAAATTAAAGAAGATAAACGTATTTGTTTTTTCATTTGTCGCAAATGCTCTAATTATGGCTTTTCTGTCTGCACTGCTGATAGCGTGGCATTACAAACTTCACTAACCATCCTTTTTATTATTTGGCCGCATTCTCTTTCAATGGTTGCTCTCAATTCATTGTTGTAGGTTTTGTGCTTCTTCATTTTATTTTAGGCCTGGTATGGTCCTGCATCATTGTTTGCCTCTTGCGACGTCGACTGCCAGCTGTCTTTCCATCTTTTGGGAGGTCGTCCTGGAGGTCTGCTTGTTTGTGGGATACTGTCCCTGGCCGTTCTTACGGCTCTTAGGTTTTGTGCCATTTACTTTATTCTTGATGAGTCTTCATTAAAAAAAGTTCATTGACGTGAGGTTTGGGGCGCTCGGCGGGTATTCAATGCTACCTCTAGATCCAATCCATCTGTTTAGCAAATTTTCATCAAGATAGGCTCTCACATCACGACGGTAGTGGGGAGATACACCATCTTACTGAAAATAAGAGTTCTCCTCATCCCTAAACTCTTCACGAATGCGCAGTATGGCAAACTTCTGCATTAAGTTCAGGTAAACGGCACGGCATGAAAGTGTGTATACATTGTTTTGACCAACACTTGTATTATAAAATATGATATATGTCTTGCTCTAGCAAATTTTTTATAATATTATTTCAAAATGTATCAGTGATCCTTCCCCTCCTTATATTGTGTTGTATTACACTTTCGTTGTATATAGGACAACCTGGCGGGTTTATTACCATGTGGCAATCTCTTCCAACCAACCAGAATTATGTTGTAAAGATCTGAAATGAAAACCTAAAGATTTTATGATAAATTAGGTTCCAGTTGGAATAGAATCCGCAGCTCACGGCTTGGAAGACAGGCGTCTTACCAACTTGGACATGGATGTCATTATTATATTATCGCAAAATACATCAGCGACCCTTAAATCCCAGGCAAATATGCCCTCTCCTTGTATCATATTGTATTACACTTTCGTTGTATACAATACAACCTGCCGTGTTTAATGCCATGTCGCAATCTCTTCCAGCCAAACAAAATTATGTTAAATAAATCTGAAGTGAAAACCTAAACTTTTTATAATAAATTGGGTTCCAATAGGAATCGAATACACAACTCACGGCTTGGAAGACATGCGTCTTACCAACTTGGACATAAATGTCGCCATAATATTATCGCAATCCCTTCCAACCGACCAGTAATATTTCAAATAGGTTCAAAGTAAAAACCTGACTGGAAATTTTTTTTTACAATAAATTAGATTCCAACAGAAATCGAACCCTCTACCCGAGGTTTAGAAGACAGGCATTTTCACTTGCAGGCTAGTATTGCCAACACGTGCGATGAAGAACCGCGAGTTCCGTGCCTACTCCAGTATTCCTTAAGCCGGAGGCTCAATTAATGAGGCCGGAAAAAATGTTTTCTCCCGGCCTTGCTCTTCAATATGTCCGAATCGCTAATTCGGAAAAAATCTGTTTCTTATATATTTCCCTCAGTTTAAATCTATTCAACCTTGGTATTCCATTCGTTTCATTCTCTCCATTTATTATTGATATTATGTTTTCATAAATATCTTACACATACATACCATCATGCCATTTCCCTGTTCGGACAGGTGGCGAGGATAGATCGCTAAACTTTCCTATCACGACATACTTCTTTCGTCTCCTCCACATCCATAAATCTTTTCATACAGCTCCTTCTGTTTCTCCTATTCCTTATCCTTCCTTGTTTCAAAATGTTATTAAATTGTTCCTACCATACTTTTCTTGATTGCCCTATATCATGAATTCCGCTTATGCTTGCATTATTAATTTTTTAGTCAGTTTTTCGTCACTCAACTGTTCAACACTTCCAAATACCCTAAAGATGCTGTTTTTCACCGTACTTAACTTATCAGTTTTAAGCTAACACTAATCGTTAATCATTAATTACATTTCTTTTTCTGGCATGCATCGACACTCCACATTTTCTCTTCAGTGTGTGTATTTCCACTTCATTTACTCTTTTCTACAACCACGTTTCACTCCCATACATCAATTATTATCAGGCATTAAAGCATTGTTATGAACCAGTAAAGAATAAGAAACTTAGAGATAAAAAAGTAAGAAAGTTGAGAATGAATGCGGAGGAAATATGCAATTTTGAAAGGAAGTAATTAAAATGCAAGGAAAAAATTATACAGATGGTATGAAAGGAATATTTTGAAGAACTGTATGAGAGTGGTGATAGTAGTAGAAACAACGGTGAGTCTGGTATAGCTAAAAATGGCAAACGTTTGAAAAATGTAAATGAGATTTATCTAGACCAAGAGTTCCCAGAGTGGTCGATAACGACCCTCTGTGGTCGATATCGACCCCCTGGGGTCGATTTAGTTTTTCTAGGGGTCAATAGTTTCAATAAAAAAATTTGGAAGTCGATAACAGCAAAAATAGACCCCCTTACTACTGCTATTTGTTTGTTACTTCAAAATATCTATGATTTCAATACGTACCTAATTAACACACTCACTGCGTATAAAATGTCATACAGAGATGCTGAAAATTAGCGAATTTTTGAAAACCCATAACTTTGTTAAACATCAAATTCTACTTTCTATTGAAACATCATATACAAGTGTATTCCTTCGTGTCTTCAAAACGCATGAAACCGGCGACGAATCCTTATCGGGAGACGTTTATGAGTGCACTCAACATTCAAGGCTATTTTGTATGAACACAGGAGCCGTGTTCGACGCAGTGAACGTGTTAAGAAGTAAAATAATAAAAAAAAAACACTTTCGATAAAAACACATTACATACCAAACTTGTGAACGAAAAGGTAAAATGTGTCATTAAAAGAATCAATTTTTTTTGCTTTAATTTTCGCCAGCACAGATTTCAATATTAAATGCTGCACTAGATAATGCCATAATCCGTAGTCCTTTTATATTTGTCAATCCTTAATTAAAAGTGATTAAAATGAAAAGTTTGATATCTATAGTTCGGAAATTCTAGGATGAGTCCTGTGACAGCTCACAAATTAACCCCAATACAACCTTATGTAATGTATTTACCTAAATAACTTGCTATTTATTAGAATTGAGGCTTATATTAAAGTTGATAAAATAATTAAAATTACTGAACATCGTTACAAGGTTGTATTGGGGCAAATTTGTGAACTGTCACAGGACTCATCCTAGAATTTCCGAACTAGAGTGAAATATTTAATATCAAGTAATGTACAAACTTATTAATTTGAGTAAGTCAAGTAAATGACTAGAGGGTCGACGGTTTTAAAAGTTTTTGGTAAAGGGGTCTGCGGCCGAAAAAAGTTTGGAAACTCTTAATCTAGAAGAAGCACGAATGACTGTAAAAGGTACGAAAAAAGGAAGAGTATCAGGTTGTGATGAAGTGAGTACAGAACTAATAGTGTGTGCGGGTGAACGAATGATGGAGTGGCTGAAAAAGGGAATCTGACTACGCACTAAAAGCTGAAGGAGTGCAGTAATAGTTCCGTTAATAAAGAGTGAAAAGAAAGTGTAAGATGCTCATGTTCCGTTTTAAGTAGGAAAAATGCATCAATCAATATTCAACATGATAGTACAAGAAACAAAGGATGTGTGTTCACATAATAAAGTCTGGTGCTCGGTCCTCTCTACCTACCCCGACAGGTAAATGGCGTGATGTTATGTATGCATGTATGAACCGTCATTTTAATATCATTAACTTTAGTTCAATTTATGTGATTACAAAATATTCAACCATGATTCCAGATCGGGTATGAGCTTGAACCAGCTGTACGGGAATGCGAGCGGTGGACTCCACCATTCCAAGTCTTCAGGTAACGTGCTGCAACAGCTGAGCATGCAGCAGCATCAGCAACAGAGTATGCAACAACAGCAGCAGCAGGGACTGACGCAGCCCGGTCAGATCCCACTGGGCAGGGGCCGCCCGCTGCTAGGGGGGCTCTTCCCCCACCATCCGGTGCTACCTCTGCTCACCTCCGCTTCCACCTCCAACATACTACATGTGAGCTATACTCTCTTATTACCTCATTGGCAAGTTTATTGCTAGATAATAATTATAATAAAAGGAAAATTTATATAGTGCCGTTTAAGAGAGCAGTCTTGACTCAACGGTGATCTAACTTGATATTCGAAGCCACTATTATTTATAGATTGAAATAAGTTGAGTGTAAGAATAGGAAGGTGGTGTCTATGGCCATTAGATAAGGTACTTCCCCACATTTGTATATGTTTACTTACATATGAAAACTTACCAAGGGAAGATGACTTAAAAATGAACCTATGTAGATCTCCTAATATGTCATAATCGGAGCGTGGTTGTTATTGTGACAGGATTTTGAGTACTTGGGCTTTCAGGATGAATGACGTGGGGAAATGACGTGTGGAAAAGATTTGTGTGGGCTCTTGAGTGTGGGTTTCTTCTTGTTGTTTAATTTTTCTTGTATTTGTGTTTCTGTATATTTTTGTGTTAATTTTATTCTTATGATTGTGTGCGGTATATTATGGGATGAACATTTTTGGTTTTATTTTTGTTTCATTTTGGGTTAATTTTTGGTTTTACTTTTATTTTTGTTTTTATTCTTATGATTGTGTGCGGTATATTATGGGATGAACAGGTTTGGTCTTTCTAGAGTGATGATGTGTGAAGAGTTTGATTCCGCATGATGCTTCCAGTTGTAATTGAGTGTCACTGTTTGTCAGGTTGATGAGAACGTGCAACGGGGTTTTGTTTTTGTGTAATCAAAAATCGGAAAGAAGTATCGATTTATTTTTTCATGCTAAATATCCTCAGTGAGATACAGGCAAAAGCCTAGTTTACTGGGGATACGACAAATGAAAGGTGACTAACCCAGATCAATTTACATAATGTATGTCTAAATTAAGTTACCTGTTGTTTTTTCGCAAATTATGTATATTTCTTGTCATGTGTAATAATGAATAAATAAAATAAATAATAACACATTTAGCTCAACATGAAGTGTAGTGTTCATATATAAACATAAATTTTGATAAGACCTCCCAAAAAGGTTGCCTTCAAGTGCTTCTTAAAGCTTTCAGTACTGAACTTGTTAATACATTTTTATTGTCTATATATGAATATGGGTTTGATTCTTGTTAATGGTTCTATTTTATACAAATAAAGTGCCATTGAGACAAATTTGCTCTCTAAAGGGCACAAAAGATTAAAAAAAATATTGTTATTAAAAAGAGGCAGGAAAAAATTTATTTTAATCAAATTTATTTACATCTTCCAACTTAATCACCTGTCTATTGGGTGTTAACATAAGTTGTGTCCGTTTTTTTCCAAATTAAAAATGAGCACCAAAAGTAAAACAAAATGGTAAAGTTTATACGTTATTCGAAAGAAAATTTTCTGCTCTACAAGATATTGTGTTTGCTTTTACGTTACGTATATTATTTTATTTGATTACAAGCCTTCAAAATGGATTGTCAAGTAGATGAAAGTGAGCATTTTCGACACCTCAATTGTCGAACGTTGATTTTTATTGTTTTCACTCAAAACATGTGGAACCCAAGCGCCAAACTTCTGAACTTTTCCCATTTATTTAAGATGGTGGTACACAGTCATGTGACTACAATTCTTCTGCTTAGCCAATTCTACGGTGGTTTGAAGGGGATCTTCATGAATAATATGGTTTAAGCGGTCCTCATCGAAGTCCACTAGTCGTCCGGAACTCTCCATGTCTTTCAGGTCGAAATTACCGTATTTGAAACGCAATAACCATCGACGAGCTATCCTTTCATTCATAGCATCTTCACCGTACACTTCGCAAATATTGCGAGCAGCTTTGGCAGCTTTATTCTCTCGATTGAACGCGAACAGAAGGAGGGGTCGAAAATGCTCACTTTCGTCTACTTGACATTCCATTTTGAAGGCTTGTAATCAAATAAAATAATATATGTAACGTAAAAGCAAACACAATATCTTGTAGAGCACAAAATTTTCTTTTGAATGACGTATAACCTTTACCATTTTGTTTAACTTTTGGTGCTCATTTTTAATTTGGAAAAAATCGGACACAACTTACGAGTATGTTAACACCTAATACATTAGTATCTTTTTTTTTGGTTAAGGCATTCTGCTAAAAGTGATTTGTGCCCTTCATATAGTTAATTTCATTAATAGAATTTTCACTTTTTTTTCCGACTTATATGTTGTAAAAATATATAAACGTTTACATGTTGATACCATTATCAAAAATATTATTGAAAGAGACCGCTAAAACATTTGAATCATAAAAGAGTTGGTATCTTGTTCTAGAACCTAATGGGGCAAGGCCAGTGAAAAAGAATGGAAAAAGTAAAAAACAATATGATTTTTAATATATTCCAACTAAATCACGCAAGTCTACAGTAGTTGATAGCTCGTTCCACTGCCTAAAAGCCAGGACAGTGAAACTCGTTGGAAAAAAGATAATCCAAAATGAAATCCCTACTTTAGAGCAGAGTAGTTAAAACCTAAACACTTTGTAAAGATATGGGATGGCCAGCTTTATTCTTTCATTATATAGAGACAATTCAATTTGACAGGTGTAATGCTGTATTGTAATTTTTTCAACAACGCATAAATGTTTCATTCTTTTCGTTTGGGCTGCCCCTCTGGGTTTTAAAGCTCTCCCATTCACCAAAAATACCATTTAATATCATGAATTTTATCATACATAAATATTTGATTTTCATGTATTCTGAATTGAACAATTCTTAATGGAAAATTAATATACAGTTATCAATTGATTAGTGACAATATTGTACAAATAAATGTTTAAACAGAATGATTTAACAGTTTGACAAAACTTTCGTAAAACAAAACAGACATGTCACTTTCATTTAAGTTTATTGTGTAGATTATTTCCACATTTGAGTATGAATGAAATTATTCTGTTAAAATTAAGTTTTTAAAAGCCTAAATGTGGATAAAACATACTGAGATTCTTTGCTTGCTATAAATATTATATCTTACTTATGACAACCTCCGAGACCTAGTTGCTAAGTCGCCTGTCTTTCGACCCAGTTATTGCGGGTCGATTCCCGTTTGTACTATACTCAATTATTTTGAAAAGAGACTAGTCTGGTTTTCAATTAAAGCCTCTTCTTTCTGGTTGATCGGAGAAGATTGGCATATGACAATAAACCTACCACATTGTACTGTTTACAATGAAAATATAATAATGGACAGTACCCGGTGGTAAGTAATACACATCGGGCTTAAGAAAGAGAGTGTCAGCCATAATGGACTAACTTCGGCTTTGTAGAGCGTCCTCTATGTCCCTAGAACGCTTAACAATGACTGACAAATCGCGACAGAACACGTGTATGAATGATAGAGATGACGCTCTACAAAGCCGAACTTAGCCGATTATGGCCGATAGTCTCTTTTTTAAGCCCGATGTGTATTACTTACCGTCGGGTACTGTACAATTATACTATTATTCTATGTGGTCAGAATTAGCACAAACATTGTATGAAAACATTGTGTAATATTAAAATAATTGTATACTCTTTATGACCTCATATTAATGGAACCTCTTTTAATGTAATATAAACTATGTTTGTGCAAAATAAACAAAAATGAAATAGCTGGAATGTTTTTGTTTATTTTGTGACACCTGGTTTAATTTTAAATAACTCAGATATCGTATCAATCATCAGTTAACACATGTGCAACTAATAAAGTATGTGCAAGTGATCTTGCATGTGATTATTCTTTGAATGTAGTTTTGAAAACCACGATAATTTGATTCTTGTAATAATTTCTATCCTGTTAATTAATTTTGTACTCGGTGAATATTTTGATGTGTATTTCTTGGGCATATAAGATTTGTAAATATATATTATGGTACAGTAAACTCTTGATTATTTGGGATCACATTAACCGGATTGTAGATAACCCGGGGCAGATTAAAATTTCAAAGTATTATTTAGAATATAAAAACAATTTTTCATTTACCAAAATTATCCTCGTAAAATTGAAAATATGAAGAAAAAAAAATTGAACTGACGAAATTGCAAACACACCATGTACTGAAATTTCCGGTCTGTGATGTGTTCGTAAATTATTATAAGGCACGCTTAAATTAAGTGTTTACTTTTTGTTTTTTAAAAATCTTTAGCGACAATGTCGAAAAGTAAATGAGTTGTTCTTGCTATAAAACAAAAACTTGAAATGATTAAAAAAAAATTTAAAAAGATTATCGGTGAAGTCAGAAAAGTATACAGCACAAAGGTCCAGGTTGAGTTTTAAAAAAGAAGACTTTTTAACTACTATGCGTATCCAGAACGTAAGTGTACTGAGGCTCTCACGACCGGATGGATTTTATTTTCGACATGTTGGCTACACTTCCGTGTAGCCTGACCCTTCCCCTCCGCAACGAGATCGGTTCGAGGTCAGTACGTTGAGAAGTGTCGACGCGACAACACGTTTCGTGAAAAATGTCAATCCAATCTCCCGCCAAGTGCGAAATACGCGGCGTCATCCGTTATCTCGTTTGGAAGGGAAAACCTCCGGTTGAGGTTTATAATGAGGTGAAAACTGCATATGGTGATAAAGCTATGAATCGTACGAGTGTGTACAAGTGGTGTCGCGAGTTTAAAAACGGTCACGTCACACCTCTTCAACCTCCGCCAAAAAGTTCAAAACCACAATTTTAGCCAAGAAAATCATGGCATCCGTGTTTTGGGACTGTCAAGGCATAATTTTAATTGAATATATGCCTCAAGGGGAGACCATCAACTCTGCAAGATACTGTGAGACCCTAAAAAAACTGCGGAGGGCGATTCAGAACAAGAGGAGAGGCATGCTGACAAAGGGAGTCTGCCTGCTGCACGACAATGCCAGACCACACACGGCCAACGCCACGAAGGAACTGCTCGCCTCGTTTAAATGGGATGTCCTGAACCATCCCGCGCATTACCCTGACCTAGCACCTTCAGATTACTATCTCTTTACCTCCCTGAAGCTGCACATGGGTGGGAAAAGGTTTTCAACCGACAAGGAGGTAAAGGAGGAGGTGGAGAAGTGGACGGAGGGGTTGGCGGGAAACTACTTCGAGGAAGGCATCAAAAAGTTGATACCCCGCTTCACCACCTGCATTGAGAGGAATGGCGACTATGTCGAAAAATAGCTTACATATGAACTACGGTAACCACGTAATTTTTTGGTTAAATTAGAAAAAATTGTAACCTACAAAAATTCAGTACACTTACTTTCTGGATATGCCTCGTATTTTAATGTAAAAAAATAAAAACTGAAAATATAGCACAATTGCCTTAGATCAAAAGTTGTGACAGAAAATAACTGCACTATTTAAAAAAATTGAACAAAACACTTTAAAAACATTATTAACATTGATATACCGTATTTTACGGACTATAAGACGCACCTTAATTTTTAGGCAATTTTTAAAAAAAATCTCATTTTTACCATTTTTATTTTTAGATTGCAAAGCCAGACTAAAAAAATTCTTAGTTTATAAAACTGAACTGCAATGACGCATCATAGGCTAGACAATGTTCTGGGTTTGTGATGGCGGGGCGGGAGGGAGACAGTGTTAGCAAGCTTGTGAATCCCCGCAACTCATGTTCGTCGCATCGGTGCACTGATGCTGCCAGATGAATCCAATGTTGCCAGATAGAGATAGGTTTCCCGCGGCATCGAATATATGGCCATTTTTAAGACTGGCGGGAATTTTAAATCAAACACTGGACATTTTTATATTAATTTCGAGTATAAGACGCACCTGAATTTTGGAGGCAATTTTTTGAAGAAAAAAGTGCGTCTTATAGTCCTTAAAATACGGTATTAAAAAGTTCTGTTCTTTTGTATTGTATAACACTTTTGTTCTATGTTACGTTGTAATCTGACGGATTTATTGCCATGTGGCATGCCATATCATGTAGCAATCTCTTCCAATGAACCAAAAATTGATTAGAAGCCTTACATGATAACCAGACTGGAACGTTGTGCAAAATAGATTAGTGCCAATAGGGATCGAACCTATAACCCTGAGCTGGAAAACAGATGTCTTACCAACTAAGTTATGGAGGTTTTTTTAAATGAATATACTACACATTTATTATATATAAAAAAATGTAACAATATTTTATAGCCACATATGTTACATTCTTATGAAATTAATCTTTCCATTCCTTAATTTTTCTTATGGTTAACCTTATCGAAACTATCTTATTTTGTTGACTGCAGACTTCATAATACGATGCAACAAAATTGAGAAATTATTCTAAGGCTTAAAAAACTCGAAATGTATAAATTTACATAATGGCCAGAATTGGTTCCCATCGTGTCGACATGGCCGTAGATCCCGACTATAACTGGGACTACAGCAAATCAGTTAAATAACTAATTTTATATCACATACTTGTTATGTAAACAAATCTATATATCTAAAATTAATTGATAGTGGTTAAGAAATAAATCAAGAAAAGGATTTAAAAAGATATTCGAAGAAATGACTTACCACAAAAATGAAAGATTAGATTTCATTATTTTCAAGCTTGCAATAACATTCAATGACATAGAATAATAATAGCATGTACTAAAAAAAATAATTATTCTCTAGCACTGTTTATGATTATAATCATTTCAAAGTATCGAAATATCTGTAAATATGTAATTTATCTTCCAGGGTCCTTTATTCTCCTAGTCCAATTTCCTCATCCTATTATTTTCCCCTTAGATTCAACTTTAGTCCAATAATACTGCCTGTTATAGTTTTCTATATGTTAGTGCTTAACCTGCATCCTCCATCGCATCATGGCGTCTCCATTTAACTAGCATTATTATGATTAAAAAGTCTTCAGGTCCCATTACAAAGTATTTGCTTTTTAACTCTTCTGCCATCTCCATGACTCACTGTTGCGCATGAGTGCTGGCACCAAAATCTCATTATGCACCCTTTATGTTTCATCTTTTAAAATATAATTTCTATTGTTCAATCACAGTTCTCTATAAGTTGTGATTGAAGAAATTTTTATTTCAATGTCCTTTCTTATTTTCTGGGTGTCGAAAATATATTTAAACAAATCTGTCTAAATACAAGTCTTAATAAAAAAAATTGTTTGAAAAATAACATGGTGGATTTATTTCCATGTAGGAGTATCTTCTAACTAATCAGAAAGATTTTAAATAGGCCGTAAGTAAAAATTAGACCAGAACCATTTTTAATCAAATTGGATACCAATGTTAATCGATCCCGTAACTACTGAGTTGACAGACAAACGTCATGACAACTAAGCCACAGAGTAACCAGATTCCCTAGTTACAGAGATATATTATGGTCCTGCCTGGTCAAAGAGTCTTCCTGGTCACAGAGTGCCCAGGCAGACAGACGTCTTACTAACTAGGTTACATAGTGATCTAGGTTACTATGTAACCTATTTGGTAAGATTCATGTAAAAAGGTGTATAGTACATACTCCAATCTAGTTACAATTTATGTTTCAATTCAAATGATTAAAAATATCAATGAATCATGTAGTTTTTATTTATTTCTCACAGTCGGAAATCATATTTAGAGATACATATTTCAAGCAGAAAAATGAAGCATATAACTAAATGTATTCCTGCTTCATACTTTGATAAGAATAGAAAAACACAAGCAAAAACAAACAAAAAAAAAACAAAAACAAAAAAAAAACACAAACTGTTACTGCTCCTTTTCAATCTAAGGTATAGCATTCTTCTCAAGTAACTAAGTTATAAGTAGTAACAGCACTAAGTAACGCTGTAATAAAAATAATATTAGCATTATTTTTGATACCCAGGAAATAGTTTAGAATAGTGGTGGACAGCGAATAATTATTTCTAAAGAAAGAGGATAACAATTGAAACATGATTTTAAAGCACTCTTCCTTGATAATTAATCCTCAAAAGTATTCTTCAATTCACAATGAATTTTCCAAGTTTTACTTTGTTTTCCTCATTCTGCAAACGACAAAAGCATACCCGTTTGCTTTACAGAATGATTCCAAAGTCCTCAAGCCAGAACCCCAACAAGCGAGCGTCCCGCAAACGACAATGGTATTCGTCAAAGGAAAGCCGCCTCTGATGAATGGCTACTACAAGGGGGAAAAGGTCAAGCGAGCAATGTCCGTCAAATCGGCGCCAAAGTCACATGTTGTTCCTTTTAATTCGCAGAACCCGCCAAGGGTGCACTTCAAGTTGCAGCCCCAACAGATGAATGCCATTCCACTGACGCCGTTGGTTCACGACAAGAAGAAATCCCCGCCGATGAACGGACAAGGGCAAGGCCAAGGGATCAACGGTATGGAGAATAAACCCAAGCAACAGAAACAGCAACAGGCACCACTAGCATTAAAGAGGTCCAAGAGTTTGACAGCCAATGATACCCTGGCTAGTGGTATGGCGGCTCTCGGACTCACTGCAGATGCCTCAGATTTGGGTATTTTCCCCAAGGAGGTGCAGGAAAACTTGGACAAGGCAACAACTGGTTAGTGTACATTTGATTATCATAATACAATATTATTTGCCCTGGATTGTTCTTAAATAATAACATTTTTATATGCTGAATGCTGCAGTCCTTAATTTTGTTTTATGCACTGTCCTTCACTTATTTTTTTACTTTTTCTTCATGAACATATGACAGTCAAACTAAATATAGCACATCGATCAATAAGTTCCGGGACCAACTACTAAAACAACATTTGTTTGCCAAAATTCTTCTTTATTCATCAACATAGTCCCCTTCAAGAGCGATACATTCATTCCAACGCTTTCCTAACTTTTCTATGCCAGCCGTGGAGAATGATTTATCTTTGGTTTCGAAATAGGCGTTAGTTTCGGCAATCACTTCTTCATTGGAGACAAATCTCTTTCCCTGGAGCATGTTTTTGAGGTCTGCGAACAGCCAATAGTGACTGGGGGCCAAATCTGGAGAATACGGTAGGTGCGGAAGCAATTCGAAGTTCAACTCATGCAATTTGGCCATCGTTACCATCGACTTGTGACACGGTGCATTGTCCTGATAAAAGATAACTTTTTGCTTCCTCTTATGGGGCCGTCTTTTTGGAATTTCTGCCTTCAAACTCTCCAATAACGCTAAGTAATATTCGCTATTGATGGTTTTTCTCTTTTCAAGGTGATCGATGAATATTATACCATGCGAATCCCAAAATACGGAGGTCATAACCTTCCCAGTCAACTGTTAAGTTTTTGGTTGCTTCAGACGACTTTTACCGGCTGCTCTCCACTCAGCTGACTGCCAATTTGATTCTGGAGTATAGTGGTGAATCCAAGTTTCATCCATTGTCACATACCGACGCAAAAACTCCTGTTTATTTCGCGTAAACAGTGCCAAACAGCGCTCTGACTCATCGATGCGTTGTTGTTTCTATTCCATTGTGAGCAAATGCGGCACCCATTTCGAAAAAAGCTTTTTCATGACCAAATGTTCATGCAAAATAGTGTAAACACTACCAAATTATATCTTCAGGATGTCAGCTATCTCACCCAACTTTAAATTTGCGATTTTCCATCACGATTTTGAGGGATTTTTTTATGTTTTCTGGTGTAAAAGCCTCATTTCGAAGACCAGGGCGTTCAGCATCATTTGTGTCTGTACGACCGCGTTCGAAATCAGCATACCACCGACAAATGGTTGTTTTCGACGGAGCAGAGCCCAGATAACACTTTTCAAGCCATCGCTGAGTTTTAACGGTATTTTTTCCCATTAAAAAGCAATGTTTTATCAACACACGAAATTCGGTTTTTTCCATTGTATTGAAAATAGCAAAAATGTTTTTAGTATGAAAAAATTCCCCATGGTACTATGAAAAAAAAGCATTTAACAAATTTTCAGAAAAAAAAATGTTTTAAATTTACTTCATAAAATTCGGGTACATATTTTGAGGAATTCTCATATAAATATATTATAACAAAAAAATAGGGTTATACTTTTTCACAAATACAGGGTTGGGCATGAATCTTGCTACAAAAATAAATTTAAATAAAACGATTTTACCCCTTTGTGACAAATGTCCCACGGTTCATCCTAGACTTTCTGAAGTATAACCATATTTTTTCATGTTATTGTTTTACTCAACTGCGAATTTCCCCATATGCTAGTATAATTTTTCCCCTTAATTTATTGGTATAATATATTTCAGATCCCAACCAGCTACCGGCACGCGTGTTAATGGAGCTGGTGGGACAGGTACTGCGCCGTGCGGTGGAGAGCCCCCGATATGCACTGCCCGCAGCACGCATCTGCATTTCCATCATTGAACGGGAGCGTACACGCACCTTCCTCGAGTCACTGCTCAACACTTGCCAGCAATGGTACCAAGACAGGGACAAGGTAGATCCATTTAACTCTCACCATTCTGGAACACCCATCAGACATCCAGATATATGTGTATGTCGAGTAGATATGAGAACTATGACTAAACCACTATAGGGTTAGGAAAAGAAAAGAGGATGCCACATGAAAATATGAATAAATGGTGTAGCGGAGAACAAACGAGCCCGTGAGCAGTATCACATTTGTATAGATGGCACCCCTAAACAGTTTGCAAATTGCGCCCCCTCCCCCAACCACTTCGCAATATGTTAAAAAATTCTTACCCTTTCCGTTTGACTTGGATGATGATGTATTTTTTTGACACAAAACAAACCATTATAGTGATTGTCTTGCTTTCTTCTCCATAAATACATTTACAATATCGTAGAAGTCCATATTCTCTGTTTATTTTTTTGACACAAAACAAACCATTATAGTCTTGCTTTCTTCTCCATAAATGCATCTACAATATCGTAGAAGTCCATATTCTTTGTTTATTTTTTAAATATTTTTATAACCTTTTATGAATTTTTGTCTCTGCACATGAGAAAACACATTAGCGATATTAACAAGGAATTGTTTGATAGAATACTGAAAGGTCGAAAATTTTGTGTTAGGCTTATGTGTAACTTAAAGAATCATGTACACATATCGAACATTGTTTCGGACTCTAATTGCGGAAAAAGAGACTGGAGAAATCTCCTCATTCAACCTAACCTAACCTAAAAAATCATGTACGCATATCGAACATTGTTTCAGACTTATTGCAGAAAATGAGACTGGAAAAATCTCCTCATTCTCCTAAGCCTCTTTGGAGTGTTGAATAATTCAAAATATAACATATAAAAAATTTGGCTTTTTTTCTGAACATGAGCTATTTCTCTGGTCTGGTGATGGGAGAAATCTTTTTATTATGATGCATCGCACATCATTGTGTCTTTTGCAGTTTGGCTCAACTTTGAAATGATTTTCCTTGCTCAGATGTACTCCATCCTTATTTATATTAAAAAAACTAAAAAATCCATTATTTATGTGGAAATTTTCCAAAACTCTTCTACAATTGGTATCATAATTCTTGTTTTCCTCGAGACTTGTCTTTTAGCGTCATCTTTGTTACTTAACTATTCTCAAACAGAACGTTTTATTCACTACATAAATCCGCCAGATTTATTTGCATGAATGTTATAGGTAATTAAATAAACAGAATTGAGTCTGCAAAACTCGCAAATTTGATCAAGAAATGCTTTTGAACACCATTAAATATTTAATGACAAATTACTTTGTTATTCCATTAATTACATTAATCTCCACAGCACATGTTTCTAACTCCTATCTCGAGGCTCTCTTCAGGCGATCTGGTTTGTTATGAAAACAATACTTAGTTCCAACTGGTTTCACATTTCATCGGAAGTGTGTGTGGTGCTTCCAATGAATTTTAATACCAGTTGAACCTAAGCATTGCTCTCGTAACAAACCGAGATCATTCTGCCTGAAAAGAGTCTGTAGATAGGAGATGGAAACATGTGTCGCGGGGATTAAAATTATTCATAGAATACCAAAGTGATTTAAAAATAAATATTATAAAAAAAAAATCCACAAAATTGATGCAAACTGTGCTGTCATTCCAGGTGCTAAATGTGATGATAGGTGGCGGGCGTCCGCGCCTGATGGCATTTATTTCCTTGCTGCTGGAGCTATTTTGCCAGCTTCGACGGCGCTGTCCCGTAACACTGAGCGTGCAGGGTCCCGGAGCAGGCCCGGGAACACAAAGCAGCCAGGGTAGCTCCATTTCACCGCCGGCGCGGGCCCTGCTCACACTCATCTGCAAGTGCTGCGAGGAGTGCATCAGGGCGCCTGTCCCTTCAGCTTCTGATGTAAGTCCCTCTCAATGTTAGTAACAATAAGACATATAAAAGATGATTTGTATATTTAGACTGGGATTCCAATAATGAATACCAAGACACATGACACACATGGCAACTGATCAAATGTTCACCATCCCTAGAGTTAAAACATCTTTTGCCCAAAGGTAATATGTCTATTTAGCTCCCATGACATACAATGGGAGCTGAATTCAATAAAGACAAAGGGAGGAAAACAATTTAGGCAGTCGATCGGAGCGTGGTTGTTGTTGTGACAGGAGTTTGAGTACTTGGGCTTGCAAGAGGAATGACTTGTGGAAAAGGTTTGTGTGAGCTCTTAAGTGTGGTGTTTTTTATTGTTTTATACTTATATTTTTACTTTTATGATTATGTGCGGTACAGTGTGGGGTGAATGTTTTTGGTCTATCTGGAATGATGAAGTGTGAGGAGTTTGATATCGCCTGATGTATACATGTGTAATTGAGTATCACTGTTTGTCAGGTTGATGAAAATGTGTAACGGGGTTTTATAAATTAAAAAATCGGAAAGAAGTATCGATTTATTTTTTCATACTATATGTCCATGTCCTTAGTGAGATACAGGCAAAAAAAAAGCCTAGTTTACTGGGGACACGACAAATGAAAGGCAACAAACCCAGATCCATTAATATTGTGTGTCCAAATTAAATTACCTGCTGGTTTTTCACAAATGATGTATACTAGTTGCAACCCGTGAAATATTCTCGGAAGTAAAACAAGTTCTACATTTATGAAAATATATATTCATAAATGTTTTTTTTTTTTCATATATATCATTTACACATCGTCCCCTTTAACACCGGTTCAAAAATTGTTAGCTAGGTATTTAAAATTCGTTCAGTATCACGGACCCACCGAGATTCAAATTTTGAAATACTTTCGGAGAGAATCCAAGTATTCCTCTCTCGCTCTCTTGTATTCAAAATTCAATTCTCGTATTCTTTCTTCGGCGACATCCGTCGTATGGGTTTTGGCCTATTTATACTATGATTTCTTGTCATGTGTAAAATAAATTAATAAAATTGGTACCAGCAATACAGCTTCTGATGTCTGAGTATCTTTACAATATAATAACGAGGAATATAGGATGATGGCTTTGAAGTCAAAAAAATAATGTATGCCTTACCTAGTGAAGTGGAACTTTATATCCATAAAATAAGGCTTTTATTTGCATTGGTATGTACATTAGAATGGCGGCAGCCGTTGATGACCCTTTTAATGATCTTCCATCTGGATCTGTCCCGGGTCAATCAGAGAACATCTGACATTGTAGATTCAGTCGCAATCCTGATCAAGTCACTCCATCTAGTTGGGGGTCTTCCTCGTGATCTTGCTCCTTTGATGCTTCCGACGACCACAAGTTTCTCCAGGACTTTTCTAAGATGGACACATTTGTTCTCATGGCTGTCCATGGTATACGGAGCATTCTGCGCCAGCACCATATTTCAATGGCATCGTATAATAAATGCATATTGTTTTTTTGTTTTAGACGGAAAACTTGTTCTTCGTTCTCACTTACATTGGTCGAGACCTGGAGACACAACTACCCGGCGAGCTGGAGAATCTACTGTCGGCCGTGAGAGACGCCTTCCTCAACGCTTCTGCAGCGGCTCCGTCCGTTTCCAAGACCCTCTTGCAGCTGATTGAGCTGCACGCCTCCCACTGGCAGCTGCCTGGGGGCGCGGTCTTGTATTACTATCCCTCCGCTAAGTGATAGGGAGTGAACGATCTCAGTATATGTGTATCCAAATATTCCTAAAATATAGCACAACTCGGATGAGTCTTTGTTTATGCACTGTCGCATTGGCAGCAAGTTACCTTCGGACAATGTGATTTGATGCTATAATAAGCAGAAGTGTTTGCGGAGATTTTTTTAAATTTTCAATTTAGTGCATTTTATGAGCAAGAGAAAATTCGACATGTGGAAAGTGTACTTGTTTGAAGGCTCGCATATATATGTATATATATATACAACCGGCCTCAAAAAAGACAGTTTGGTTGATTTTGGGTTGTGCAAATTGATAAAGATGTAGTAAATTCTAATTTATAAGTGGTGTAAGTAAAATGGTTTTTATTGCATCATTTGAAGCAATCTCAACTTGGAAACGAGGCCTTTACCTTTGTATTAAGTGTAACAGGCTCTTTCTTTGAATATTCCAGAGTGTAAATAATAAATGCATTATTATTGGAGTCATGCCAGGGTTATCTATTGATTTTATATGAAAAATTTTGTACGCGTGTTTAAAAAAAATTACTAAACAGTATTTAATCGTAGAAAAAAAGAAAATTAAAAGTCAGAATAGAATTTGAATGAATATTTTTTACTAATATTTTGATAAAATAACATTGTATTTTTCTAAATTTTAAATAGTGAACGAATGCATTCTGTGAAAATGTTTCATTTTTGAGTTAAAAGTCCTTTAAAAAATGTATTTTAGGTGTACTATTTAAGCGTCTTATTCCACTAATCAAATTGTACTGAAGAGATTCTGGTTTCATTTTTTTTAACGCTAGGTTGTTTCAACAAGTATCACGGGCCCATCATTATTATGGCTCCGTTATTGACTTTAGTTATGCCAAACTGTCTGTTTATGACTTTTTGTTATGCCAAACTGTATGTTTACGGTTTCTTTTTATGACTTTTGATTATGACAAACTATGTTTATGACTTTTTGCTATGTCAAGTTGTGTGTTTATGACTTTTTGTTATGCAAAATTGTCTATGACTTTTGTTGTGTCAAATTGTTTGTTTATGACTATTGTTATAGCAAAATAATCAATAACGGAGATGTATATGTGAGGTTTGGTCAAACAATCGAGCCAAGCATTTTAAATGCTTACTTCTCATAGAAAAAATACAGATTTTTCTGCCTAGTTTTTATTGTTTTGTTTTTAGAAATCAAATATTTTAAAATGAAAAATTTATTTATTTTACATATCAATGCCCATAAGGTGTTAAAGAATTTTGACTAAAATTGAAAGTCTTCAGACAACAATCGAATAGCAATAAAAAATTACTTCCATGGCCTTGTTGATAAGACACCTGACTTCCGACCTGGGGGTTGTGGCTTAGATTCCTATTTGAACCCAGATTTTTTAAAATGAATTTCAGATTGATTTTCACCTAAGGCCTCTTTAACATATTTTTGGTTGGTTGGAAGAAATTATCACAATGGCAATAAGCTTGTCAGGTTATACTGTATACAAAGAAAGTCTAATACGTTACATTATAATAAATCCCTGTAAAAATTACATCACTTTTAAAATACTAATCACAATCAAAAAAAATATTTTGTCAAATGTATATTTGTTAATATACTCGTATACTAGATACATTTGAAAGAATATAAAAAAATAATTAAAATACATTATTTCTGTACGAAATAACATAAAGCTGGAAATATGTCATAAAAATTCAACAATTTGATGTTTAAATGATTGCTCCTTAACACCAAAACTCGTAGATTCCTGTGAATGCCATACTTATAACTCTTGTTCTAAAACTATTTAATATAGTTAAGATATCCATTATATAAATAAAATTATAATAAACATTTTAATTTTGTAATTTGGTCCTTTGCTTGAATTATTATAAGAGTTAGCGAAGCTATTTTGAAATCCAAATAGAGTGCTACTCAAACCGCTAAATAAAATAATTAAACAGGACCATTTTAAAGCTACTCAAAAAAAATAGGCTACTCACAGATCATTACTTAACACTGCGTACTATATTACTGAAATTGACAAACTGTTTATTAAAAATATTCGACGAGTACAAGAAACTTGCGGGGGATATTTTTTATTATTTATTTTTGTCGTAACATTAATGGCTTTCATAACTCTCGAAGTAGTCCCCTGCGGCATTTGTACAATAATCCAAGTCCAATTTTAATTATCAGAAACACTGTCAAAAGTCATTTTTAGTCAACATATTGGTGTCTTCCATTGAAACAACAATTGTTTTGTTTCCGGGTCGTACCCATAAACTTTAGATACACCAGTGATGATGCTTGAGTAATTTTCAGTGTAGAGGGAAAATATTCGACATGTTAAGGAGATACAAGCCGTATCACAGAATGTGTTGAAAACGTTGATAGAATATTACTTCCAGCAATGTTTCTGATTGTTACAATAATGCTGGGATCATTTTATAAATGCTACAATGGACTTCTTCGAGGGTAATTAAAGCCTTTTTTTTTTTTTTTGGTAAGCTGTTATTTTTTTCACGCATAAATTTTAGAAAACTTTGGGTAGCTATAGACCAGATAGAATTTAATAAAAATATGAATGTTTAATGAAATTGAAGCAAATGTTTGTTGCTTAATTTTAAGTAAGATATGGTGCTGTGAAATATCCAAGCTAAATGTAATTTTTTTGAATGAATTTAAAATTTTCAAATTTAACATTATCAAAAGATTTTAGTGGGTTTTGACGAAATTCAAAAAATATTTATGTATTACAGAAGACATCTTAACACATTGATCGCCAATAGGATTTACGTAAAATGTCCAAAAAATGTTATGTACGTTTTTAGGTTTTTAATTTAATATAACCTACCTATCACATTCATGAGTATATCTTTTAGAACCATGAAGATATCCTAAGGCCATATCGTAGTAAGATAGAGAAGGGCCGTGTCGGCCAAGTTTAATAGTAGTTTAATACAGAGCGCGTAGCCGACGGACAGGATGACACTCTGAAGTTAGGTATGCCGTGTCAGCCACCGGTGGCTGACACGGCCCAATTGGAATACCTCGGTGTCGGCCACCGGTGGCCGACATGGCGATCAACGTGTTAAACAGTAAATAATATTTATAAATGTAAAAACAAAATGCTTTGATTGGCTTATTTAAGTAGAAATTCAAAAAGGATTCTGTATTGAATTCAAATGGCAACCTCTGTGGCCTAGTAGGTAAGAAGCCGTTCTCTCGAAGGTCCTATTGTTACCCACATTTTTAAGAGAAGTATCAGTCTGGTTTTCGCTTCAGGCTTGTTTAACACCTTTCTGGTTGGTTGGAAGAGATTTTCATATGACAATAAGTCTGACAAGTTGTGCTGTATAAAACAACACAATAAGAGTCGGAGTTAAGAAATTGTTCACGAAAGATACACAACATCTTGCTTATTTGTGATCTAAAATATCTGATTACTGTAATTGGTTTGATTGCAAATACTTTTTGATATGATACAATACAGAAAAGGGTCGATGAGGAGAAAGATGACCTTTCCCTCTCGGCCTGTATCATCTACAAAAGGCCTTTCAAATATTCTTTTCAGAAAAACTAACTTGAAGAAAGTAATTCAAGAATGAAATATTCAATTTATTTTATTATTTGACAGTCATAAAAATTATGGGAAAATCTTAGTGCATATCATTTTAAGATGTATTGTAAATTGTAACAACGCGGAAGACTTTTCAAATTTGAAAGTACAGTCTACCTTTGTTAGTTATGAATACTTTGAAATGTAGATATGTCAGTGTTCTCAGAGATGTTAGTTATCTTTGCTGGTAATTTTGATAATCATCCAACGTTGGAAATGACCAAAAAAGCGTGGAACTCAAACAAGTTTATAATCAATGGTCTCACTACTTAATATAAATGGAACAAAATGAAGAGACTTAAAGGACTATTGTGCTGACAGTGTTAGATCTTTAAGGTACCTAACCCAAATAGATAAATTACCTTTTAGAGCTCTTATAATGCACAATGATAACTCAATAGAGGTCATACCAATGGACTATTATGAACTATAGGCCAAGACTCAGAAGATGAGGGGACTCGGTAATATCATTTTATCTCTAAGCCAAAACAGAAATAGAGAGAACGTATATTTAACAACTCTTATATTTACTGTTGAGATGTCAAATTGGACCAATTAGATTCACATGAAAATAAAATCAACTAATATTTTACTAATAAAATATTCATTATGATTATAAGATTTTGAATAATTTAGGCAATCATTATTTTTGTATCACAATACAAGACTCCTGTCAGAGCTTTTGAATGAATATGAGTTAAGGTAATAAATATTTTACTTACGTTGTACGCAATTTATTATTATAAGATGGCTTAAGTATTGCCTCTATTCGGGAATATGATATATCAGTGCCTTGTGTTTTAAAAAGGAAATAATTTACATAAACAGCTTGTCCAAATACCTTTATTGTAACCAAAATATTCCCAAACTATAAGATTCTTGAATATTTTAAGTATTATAGAATTAACTTATTAATAACTCTCAGTATCGGGGAGTCATTTCATTAATTTTGGTTGAGGAACCAAACTAGTTTAATATACAGGATATCATAATGATAGAAAAATATTATTTATTAAAATGCCATTTAGTTTCTAACTATAATGTTATTATACTCTGGATGTAACAATGTCGAGGTTGATCAAAAACATTACAGTCAATCTTTTTTTTGAAAGTTTAAACCAATGTTCATATATTTTTATTTATTTATTTACTATCCACAATATGTACAACATTTACAATTTAAATAATTTGAATGAAAAGGCAAATTGAAGAGAACAATAAGTTTATAACAATATTTAAACCTACCATTTTGTGGATATAGAGAACCACTTCATTAAGAAAGGACTGTGACATAGTTGTCTCACTTCGTAGTCACAAATTTCATATATTTTTCCTTAATCCTAAAACACTCAGCTGAAGAAAGGACTGTGACATAGTTGTCTCACTTCATAGTCACAAATTTCATATATTTTTCCTTAATCCTAAAACACTCAGCTGAAGAAAGGACTGTGACATAGTTGTCTCACTTCGTAGTCACAAGTTTCATATATTTTTCATTAATCCTAAAACACTCAGCTGAAGAAAGGACTGTGACATAGTTGTCTCACTTCGTAGTCACAAATTTCATATATTTTTCCTTAATCCTAAAACACTCAGCTGAAACATTAACATACTTATGAATGCTAAGTTATCAAATACACAATTCCAACCGCATCGAAATCTCAACATTATATCAAAAACGACTCTTTATCACACTCTTTATATTTGTATCAGTCATTCACTCAAATACCTGTTTGAAAATATTGTTAAAAGCTACTTTGACTATGTAGCACTATTACAGCTATTTTTCAGTCTAAAGTAGCGTGCTATTAATTTAATTAAAAATTAATTAACAGCACTACTCTTTGAACAATTTGTGCTAACTTAAAAACAATGTTTTTTGAAATATTTTGTACTCGTACCCTGAAAATGATACATAAATGGTGTCCCTATTAACGAAGTTGATAAATTTAAGTATTTGGGTGCCATGATAACTGAGAAAGGGGGTCTCGAAAATGAGCTACCTGTTAGCTGGTCCTGCCAGTAGTGCCTTCAAAAATATATAGACCATATGGACTTCCTCAGTGTTAAGTTTGAAGATGAAGTATCGACTGTATGATACCTTCATCCTACCTATTTTATGACTCTGATGGCCTGTTATCAAGGCACAACAGAGAAGAATTCCTCAGTTTTGAGAACAGAAACCTTGACAGGAGGATGATAGGTGTCAGGTTGTACGACCTAATAACGAATGAGATGTTTCATCTTCAGATGTAGCAGCATCTTATAACCACCGCAATAAAGGTGAGATGGTCACGTATTGAGAATGCCACCTGGTGGTAGCTGGTCAAAACTGTACTGTTTTATCACCTACAAGAAATTCAATTCGACTGTGGACCGATCTGATATGATATGACCGATATGATATCCCTATATTCCTGGTGGAACATATAAAATAATTATAATATTTTAAATAAGTTATATGTGTGTCGTGAGATATGATGAAGTAGAATTTTAATAAAATAATACATTTTAATAAAGTCCTCATTAGTTTGAAACACCCAAATCCTGTAATTCAATATAGAGTAGCAAATTTCTGTAATAAATAAAAAAAAAAAAGACTTTTTGATCAACCTCAAACTATATATTATAACTTGAATATTTATAGCACTCGTAATTAAATATTCGAAATGTTATCCAACCAATATTCAATCTTAACAGACCAATGATAATTATGCTTAAAATATTTGCAATAATATTGTTCATGCAAAAGCGATAACATTTATTCTATTTATTAGCAAATAGTTTATTTAAAAAAAATTAATGTGCCAAAAAAAATACCCATTTTACCTATTTATTTATAAGTTGTTACAAAACATTTTTCATTATTGTGCGAGAGTCATTTTTGAATGAAAAATAAACTTTAGATATCTTTCTGACTGCACAGAGACTGTTTTTAATTTAAAAAATAATATTTATACATAACCCGTTAACCTTTTCCCGGACAGGCATGCAGTAGGTGGTGTATATCTGCAGACCTGATTTTTTTAGACATTGTTATTTTTGTTTTAAAAAATAGTTAAACAATTTGAAAGTTGATTAATCACAGTTTGTTGACTTTTTGTTATGTTTTGCGGATTATGGTTATTCCATATTGTTCTTCTTTTTTTCTTCTTCCTGGCACTGTCCCAACTCATTGCCTAGGTAGGCTTTTGGGGTCAGCTCTTCTCGTTCTCAGGCTGTATATTCTTCGATTCTGGATGTCGCTTTCATCTAGGCCGTTTCTCTGCAGGATTTTGGAGCATTGAGTCATCCAGGAGTTCTTTGGTCTTCCTCTGGACGGCTGTCGAGGAAGATCCACAGACATTGCCTGATTTACAATATGGTCTGGTGGTCTCCGTCTTATGTGCCCGTACCATGTCAGCTGTCGCTCTTCCCGCTTACTATTTATGTCAGTGACTCCCAGGCTACCACGAATTATACCACGAATGCTACCACGGCTACCACGAATGTTTATTCCATATTCAATAACCATAAATTTGCCACCTTTAACTGTATGCTTCATAGATTGCTCAGTGTCCCATTAACCGACGACAATTTTAAAAAGGAATTAATAACCATAAAAAAAATAGCTCCAAATAATGACTATCCTGGAAGCCTCATTGATTAACTTTTAAAAAAAAATTATAAAAAATCATATTTAACGACACCTATAAGCATACCTATAAATGGAGCAAAGTCCTATTTATAAAAAACATATACGAAATAACCAAAAAAAATCCAAGTCACATAAAGCCAGCTTTTTACACTAATTTTAGTCTCCGGAAACTCTTATTTAAAGGCAAAAATGGAATACTTCGCAACAGTGGTGTGTATAAACTTTTATGTGCTGACTGTGATAATTTCTATATAAAAAAGACAGGAAGATCTTTTGAAAAGAGATTTCGTGAACACAAATTCGCCTTAACAAATCCTCTAATTTATTCTGAAATGGCTAATCATTGTCACCGTAAAAAACAGCACATTTTCTATCGATGATGCCAAATTCTCACATATCAGTAGTAACGGAAATAAATTGGACAGATTACAGGCTCTAGAAATTTCTAAGTCAGGGCATCAAGGTGAACATCTGGCAAACACATATATCCTAAGAATCTCTCTGCTGCTCGCCGAGATTGTCTCATCCCTCCCTCCATCCTCAGTCCTCAACCCGAATGTTTACCATTAGAAGTGTGTATCTTGGTACCAGTTCGAACATAATCCAGTCTTGTTTGTGTTCCCCTGATGATGATGTGAAAGCCTTGAAACCGGTAGGGCTATACCGTTACAAAAAAGTGGAATAAACAGTGTTTGATAAAACAAATTACAATTAAAAAATATACTGTCCGTAAAGAGAAAATAAAATAAACCATAAATTTTATTGTTGACTATACTATTTTATCATTTATGTAATAAAATGATAATCAATACTTGGTTGGTACATATATTGAGAATACCAGATGACTGTATTCCAAAAGGATAAACAGAGAAAATTGTTGAGAAGGAAGAGTAGAAGACCGGATGAAAGGACTGTACGAGTACAGACTTCAGCTGGCCCTAATAAGTTATGGGAAGGGAAAATGGAGGTTAAAAAGACAGATTATTTTATTGCAGCAGATATTTACATTGTAGTTAGTGGACTGGCCTGGAAAAGATATTTTTTGTTAGCCAATTGCAAAACTTGAATGGTTTTTCTCAGCTCCCTCAAAATACAATTTTTCCACCTTTTGACTATCATCTCTGTTTTATTGAAGGATACAATTTGTAGGACGCATTTTGCAGGCAAAAACTAAATAAAAGTTTTAATGGAACCTCCAAAATAAGAGTTTTTCTTTACAGAATTTAATTTAAGATGAGTCCAAAAGAATAAAAATGAACAGGAAATGATGGTAAGTTATGAAAAAAAAATAAAACTGCAAAAATATTTACGGTTTTATAAAAATCTATGAACACCTTATGTTTCGTGATAGGTACAGTACCCGGCGGTTAGTAATACAAATCGTTTGTAGAGCGTCGTCTCTGTCGCACGATGTGTTAACCGCAACGTGACTACAATACTGAACTGTTAGCACGTCGTGCGACACAGACGACGCTCTACAAACTATGTACATTACTTACCACCGGGTACTGTACCTTAATTATGATTACAAAAAGGAATGACAAGATGTACAAAAAAGTAAAAACTTGTAAGTCGAAGACTGGTGATGGTAGAATTTAAAATGAGTTAGAAATCTATATATATATATATAGTAATTGGATACAAACCCATCAATTCTATTGATTCAATGAAGGATTGATTTAAGAATATTGTGAGAAGTGATAGAAAGGAAAAGAGATAATGATGTTTGTAAATGATGTGAATTAATAAATGAATGTTATAAGAGGGTGATTCAAATCTGTTTTATGTAAATATGTTGTTAATGAAATGAATGAAAATGGAAATCAACTTATAGAAATCTGTTTGGAATGTGATCTGGTTATGTTCCATACTTTGCTCATCTAAGAAATTATATATTTATGGGAAAAGGGAAATGAAAGGATGATAATGATGCTATTGGAGTGATTCGAGGAGTCAACATCAATACTGATCATTAGTGTTGTGCCTAAAAGTAGCTGTTAAGTAATTAAAATACTTTAGTAGCATGCTACTTTAGGTTTAAAAATAGCCATAACACTGCTAATATTTAAAAGAAATTAACATATCTGCATTTTAGTGACTAGAATCAAGCTGTTCCAGGGATACCATGCGAGAGTGAACCAATAAGCAGCAACATAAAGTGTCAAGAGAGAGATTATGTGAACGCAAGTTAATTTAAAAAAATGGAATGTATGAGTTAAAATATGAAGAATGACAAAATATTATACTTTTCTGATAAGGAAGCCAGTGATGTAAAGAATCATTGTAAAAACAGCTGATTCATTGTAAAAAAGCTGACCGTAGCTATGTTTTGGTTAGCTGCTTAAGTAACATGATATTTAAGATTAAAAAGCAGCTCAAATAACACTGAACACAGTGCATACTAGTAATATATTCCAACTTTTGTGCCCAACCACAAATAACATGACATGATAGTATATAAAAAAAATAAGACCATAAACACTTTTTAGTTAGCTGCTTAAGTAGCATGCTATTTAAGATTAAAAAGTAACTTAAACAACACTATATACAATGCATACTACCAAGTTACTCCAGCTTTCGTGCCCAACAATAAATTCTATCATATGGTAATAAATAAATAAAAAAATAGGAGGAATAGGTTCGTGAATATTTTTTATTTCTTCAAATTAAATTGTTGCACGTAAGTTATTCATGAGATAAATTGCAGATACTTCATTACTCGATATTTGTAAAAACTATCAGGTCAATCGTGTGTGATAACTTCAAAACACTAAAATAAAAACAATTTAATCAACAGTGTACATTAAGAACTTTATAACATGATTTTTAATGCAAATTCTCCGAAATCGTCAATAAACTCGAATTCTTTACTTTGTGACGAGCATATATGTCAAAAAAATACGAATTGTGAACATCTGGAGATAGCAAACACGCGCGAAATTGTTCAAATATTTTGACCCTAGTTGACGTTTACTAGGGATGTCATGAACGATATAAAAACGGAATCGATATTCATCGCATACATTAATTTTCAATTAGTTGATTTGAAATATCACAAATCAATCATCTTGCTTTTTAAAGTGATAGAAAAATAATTGATTTAATAAATTATTTGGTATTCACAATAATTAGAATACGTCGTATTTTTTTTAATAATAGATAAAATCGAATGGTAACACAAATTATTTACATGGAAAAACTTTCAATCTATCAAACACTATTTTCGTTCCGTCAGAAACACGGGAATGCTACAAAAAAGTCATCACCCAAGTATGGTGTAAGACCACATCCAATTTGTCGAGGGTCTTCCTTATGGGCCATATAATAATAAAGTTCTTATATCAATACTTGACTCAACTACATTCAGCGTATCATTCTTACTGTGGTAGTTTGATTATAAGCTGTTAGGTCTGAAGATCAACTGTCTCGTACGTCACTTAAACGTACTAATTTAAATCCATCATCTTTCTACGACATTTGTTTTTAAATCTGAGTTTTTCTCTTTGGCCTTAGGATTTAAAATCCTATAGCAATACGATCAGGATACATGTGTCATATGCACCTCATAGACACTGCTGACAGCGCCGCCTTTCAATAAACAGTCTATCCCCGAGATATCTAACCCCAGCAAACATAGCACCTAAGAACTGTACATGAAAAATTATGCTATTTTGAGAAAAGTACAATTGATTTTCTAATGTACAAGAGTATAATTAATCGATGTACATGGAATAAAAAAGTCTCTTTAAGAATAGAAACATATAATTATATGATGATAGTTTTAATCAATATGAAGTATTAACTAAAAAAATATTTTTATTGCTTAAATAAGATAATTGAAAAAAATACTTCAGCTAGTTTTAAAATAATGCGAAAAATTAAGTCCCTTTTACTTTGACCAAACAATGATTAAATTTTTATTCATAATTTTTACTTTCCTTCAAATTGTTTTCGAGATTTTACACGTCGTTTTGCAAGACGTTAACCACACCATTTTAGAAATCGGCGTAATCAATTATATACTACCACAAAAATACATTTCATTACTTTTCGAGTTAAAATTAAAAGGGTTAAAATAAAGCGTCTTAATACACTTTATAAAGGAATATCTTGCCAATGAGGTTTTTAACATCTTAAAAAGACAAAAGTATTGTAAAAATTATGTGATTCGTATGCCGGGCTAGAGAAAATCTTTAAAATGTTCTACTATAAAGTTATAAGTCATAAAAAAATTATATAATTAGCGCTTTGTACGACATGATAATACAGTACTATCCATTATCAAATGTTTTAACCGGATTTCAATAATAAATGTTTCAATTAATTTATTTAAAAGAAAATCCCACATGTGAAGAAAAACATTTTAAAAAATGAGAGTAAAAACATCTGTTTTAACAAAATATATCGAACATCCAACCACTTATTTGCATCCCTAAAGCTAGTTTCCACAATAGTTTTTTGGAAAACGTAAACTGCAAGTTATCTTGACGTTTGTGTTGTTTTGTATTTTCAATTCAGTTCGTATGCAAATTAAGATGAAAACGATAAGCGTTGTTTATATTATGAGTAAAAAATCACAACCGAGCCTCCATGTTGTATAAAAACAAAGAGTACGCAACGTTCTGATGTCATTTTTAATTTTGACAGCGATGAGTCAACTGCCACAAATCGCCGAGTGACGGGAGACGGTGTGAGTCGAGTCGCCGCTCTGCTGCAGTACGTCGCGTTGAGGCGTGGAACCTGTTGCTCTTACGCGATGTCTGTTTTTTGTACAAAAGTGATAACATAAGTGAATATATCGTTCTAATGTGATTGTTTACCGAATAGTGTTAAAATGGGGTTAATAAGTTCTAGGACGGAGACCCCTCCCTTGTTGGATATTGTGCCCCTGTCTTCCAGTAAGAACCATGCCCGCTCGGCCTCCACAAGGAGTCGGGCCAAACAGCCGATGCCGGAACCATCTGAACTTGACAGGCGGTTCATTAAAGTTTTGGTAAGTCTCAACCCGGTTTTATAATAACAATAGTTCAAGTGCAGACATTATAAAACTGCTAACGACAATAATAATAGATTGTACAATTCCATTTAGAGAGGAAACTCTCTTAACCAACAAAAGCATAACTCAGAAATAAACAAAAAAATATTTCTTACAAAGTTTTTTCAACTTAAAAAATATTTGAAAATTAGTAATGAATGAAAGTTTATTTATTGTGGATTGAACTTTTGCCATTTATACTCAATTATAAATACAGATAAAAAAAAATCAGTTTCATATAAATTAACAGAATACAGTATAACAAGTCATGTTTTTCATTTGTTTCTTCTTGAATAAATTGGCATTTCACATTAATAAAAAAACTTTAATACATATTTTGGTATGTTTTTTAATAAATTTTCTGTAGAATATATTATCTAGAGATAAAACTTACTTTATATGCATTGAACAAATTTTTGACAATTTTATCTATTTTACATGACAAGTATATGTAATATGTCTTCTCCCTGGCTCCATCCCAACTCACTGTCTGCGAAGACTGTTGGGGTCAGCTCTCCTCGTCCTCAGGTTGTATGCTCTTCTGTCCTGGACTACGTCCCCCAGGCCGTGCCTCTGCATCAGGTTATCTTTTTGCACCACCCATGAATTCTTTGATCTTCCTCTGGTTGTTATTCGGGGAAGATCCATGGAGATTGCCTGGTTCACAATGTGATCGGGTGCTCTGCGTCCAACGTGCCCATACCATCTCAATCGCCTCTCCTCCATCTTGATCTTGATGTTGATGTCTGTAACACCTAGGCTTCCACATATGCGTAAGCTATTTATTTTTTCTCTTAGGGACACACCAGCTGACCATCTTAGCATGCGCATTTCAGCAGTTTCTAGTTGAAATGCGCATGCTAAGTATATGTAATATGTATACATAATATATTTAAAAAACATAGGATGTGGGCTGAAAAGCATCTGATGTCCTTGCAGCCGGACTCGCCATATATTAATGGGGTGTATCTCCACCGGGGGGATGTTATGAGATGCGCCCAGACATTTTGATAGTTTCTCTCTTAAATGTATTTTCTGTTATTTATCTTGATACTCGTATATACTCGTATGTGCGATTTCGGAATGTATTTATATATTTACATACTATGTTGCCATCAATAAACCCATATTTATTTATCTAAAATAAAAACAAGACAGTTGAAAACGGGTGATTTCTAGAGGACACTAGAATTATATGTATCAAGGTTTGTTGCCTATCATTTATCTGACCCCAGTAAACTAGACTTTTGTTTGTATCTTAGTGAGTATATGTAAACATGAAAAATCCATCCTGTCGTGTAGTTTATGACTGAACATTGTGACTCCCATGATAGTCTCTGATGACTCCTTTCCATTCATCCCCGCACTAATGCCATAAAAATATGCCAATACTTTTTACTATTTTTTTTATTATTATCTATGTTAAAAATTCTTATTAAAGAAATCACTCTGTTCTCATATTCCGTTGTTTTCTGTGCAGTGTCACAATCTGGTAGGTCATCAACGTTTTTTACATTGGAATAGCATTTCACCCACTTACTTACAAATGTTTTGACTTTCTCATGTATTTAGCAGTGGCTCCGTATGACATTTTCGGTCCTTTCGGATGTGTACACAGAAACACGGCTTCGTACCGTGATACGTACGCGGCACTCATGGGGAAATCTGTTCTTGTGTAACCAAGGTCGAACGACAACTGAGTTTTTCTATACAAAGCATCTTGGGGAATGGGTCCTGCTACCTGTTCGCGTTTGAATCTATCCTCTAACGGTTTCCAGGAAAAAATGTAGCCGTACACGTTCTTGTCAAACATACTGTAATAACATTTTTACAGATTAAATTGAAGAATGATACATACAAAATTTTACTAGCAGATTTTTTCTAAATTAATTAATGAGATTTTCTCATTTAATATTTCAAACAAATAAAAAATATGTTTTTTATATTTTTTAATATACAAGGGACTGGTACTTGATGGGATATATTGAAAGATACAGAAAAGCAATAAAAATTAAAATAATATAATGTTGGAAAATATTGAGAGAATAAAATTATAAAAGCTCAAACAGTACTCAAGGAGACATTGCCATTTGGTTTTCCCAGTTCACCACTGTTGAACTGGGAAATGACTGTCCATGCAGTAAGACTGAACCAGTTACCAAATTATGTTCAACTCCTCCCCTCATCATTTGTGTGTATCCAGCAGTGATTAAAAAACACTTAATTTCTATTCAGTGTTTTGACGTGTCGTTTCCCAATTTGTCTTTCCTCGCACCCAATTGTTCCTTTATTCCATCAGTTGTAAAAATTTCAATATTTTTTAGATCATGTAACTTAATTTATATTTTACTGACTTATTGGTAGTAAAAGAAGACCGCCTGGCAAGCCTGATCTTGAAAATTAAATATTAACTCATTTAATAAAACTAAAGCGCAGATCACCAACCTTTTTTAAGTAAAGTCATTGTTGATCTGTCTAACCTCTAAGCTGTTCTGACAAAGGGATGAAGATAGAAATACATCAAACCATGGTCATTCATATATTTCTAATACTATGTATCTGGCAAGTTGAAGAGCCACATTAAAGTTTACAAAAAACCATGGAATGTAGACCGCTAAATAAAAGCTAGAAATTGAATTAATTTTATATCCAGTTTAATTATACAGTTTTAACTCTATCCTTTGTAATAATTCAAATGCCAGTCATTGACTTGGAAAGGCTCAATATAATATATACCTCTTTTACGTTTTATTCCTTAACAGGCACTCTATAGTTTTAAATAATTATTCAATTACTTAATTGAATATTGAACTTTTTATAACGGTTAAAAGACGAACAACAGAAATTCCAAGATGTCTGACTAATCTGACTTATGAAGATATACTGGGTTTATTGAAATTACCTATTCTGCAGCAAAGACGAAATCATGGAGACTTGATTGGGTGTTACAAGATCTAAAGTAGTCTTTATGACTTCACAGAACTCCGTCAACAATTTTCTTTTAATCAATGCATATATTTGAGGTTCCAAAATAAAATTTATTGTTTAACTTTTGCTTGCTTTTTTTTTTAAATATGATAGTTAAACTTGATATGGATGTTAATACCATTCATGCTGCCTGTCTATAATGATACTAATATTAATTTACTATTGCTTTATAATTATTTTATGTTTGTTTTTTTTTTTTATTTGAATAATGTATGAAACATTGACAACTATAGAAACCAAATCTTATGAGGAGTGCTTATTTCCATCCTTTGCATGTTTAAGCTTTCTTGAATAAATTGGCCTCTTATGCGGCTTAGTGCTAGAATATTTTACTTCTAACTGGAGGTTTGAACTTGGATTTCTAAAAATTATCATACATAAAAGAGTAAGATTATTTTCTCACATTCATACCTGACATTTTCTGGTTGGTTTGAAAAAAATTGCTATATGAAAATAAGCTCACCAGATTATGTTGTGTAGACATTGAAAGCGTAAATATATACTCAAATATATACTCGTACATTATCCCTTTATATTTTTTAAGGGGTATCTATCTGTCTATCAATTCTCACAGCTTTTGCCTCATCTATATTTATACATTTCTTTCAGTTTATCCAACTGTCTCCTCCAATTTCTCCTTGGTCTAACTCTTACTCATTTTTTATATTACTTTCGATTGGTAAATTGTTATTAGATATTATTGGCATCTTAATTTCAAACTAACTTTCAGAAATCTATCCACTAGAATTTATTTAGTGTCTCTTATGAGGAGCCTTTTATAAATTAAAAAACAATGAGCCTTTTGAAACTTGTTTATTCCACTTTATATAACGGTATAACCCTACCGGTTTCAACGTTATCATCTCATCATCGAGGAGCACAAACAAACAAGACAAGAGACTTATTTGTGCTCCCCTGATGATTAGGTGAAAACCTTGAAACCGTTATATAAAGTGGAATAAACAGTGCTTGACACAAATTACATTGTCTTTAAACTTCCACAGTGTTAATGTCTTAACCATAAATAATACATAATGAGCTATTAAGTTGATATTTTGCTATGACAGCAGTATACAAGTAATCTATTTACATATCATTATTACATACATACATATCATCACACCGTGGCCCTTGTGGGGATAAGCAGAGAGAACAGATCTCCAAACTTTCGTCTCCTTTACAATCATACATTTCTTTATGCAAAATACGAGTATTTTACTATTCGTACTTCCCACTTAACCTTCTTTCAAAATCAGGTTCACGTGATACAGCCACATTTTCTTTGGTCTACCTGTTCCACGTACATCTTGCACTTATGATTTGTATACTTTATTATTACATACATATATAACATAACGCCGTTTCCCTGTCGGGGTAGACAGAGAGGACAGAGTGGCAAACTTTTCTATTTCGATACATCCTTCGCCTCTTCATATACAACTTTTACGATTTCTTCAATTTTTACTTTTTCTTTTAAAATATCATTCACTTGGTCCAACCATGCTTTCCTTAGTCTTCCTCTACCGCGCAATCCACTTACATTTTTTTTATATTTGTTTTGTTAGTCTTTGTTCATTAATTTATTCATTACTTCTACATATCCACCATTCACTCCCATAGTAAAGAAATAGAAGACAATATGTTTTAATAGAAAAGCATGGTGGTATTTCTGCTGCTTACTCACTATTTGATCACCATGATGATTTGTGTGTATATGTAAAACAATTATACATATGATTTGAAAAAATATTATTAAATTGTTGTTACAGTTCATTTGGATTCATATTTTGTAAATATTGAAATGACTCAGTGTTCTTTTTGTAATTATTTTCATATATGAAAGAAAACACCATACATACTTACACTGAAACCTGCAAATATACTCATATGTATATATATACCATATACATATATAAGTGCTGTTTCCTAAATCATTATCACTTCAAGAATGCTTTGCAGCTAATACATATATATAGTATCCGGCGGTAAGTAATACACATCGAGCTTAAGAAAGAGACTGTCGCTTTGTAGAGCGTCGTCTCTGTCGCACGGACTGTTAGCGCATCGTACGACAGAGACGACGCTCTACAAAGCGACAGTCTCTTTGTTAAGCTCGATGTGTATTACTTACCGCCGGGTACTATACACCATTATGCCATTTCCTTGTCGGGGTAGGCAAAGAGTAGAGTGCCAAACTTTCCTATCACAACATTTGCTTCACCTTCTCCACACCCATACAGCTCCTTTGGTTTCTCTTATTCCTTACCTTTCCTTGTTTCAATATTTCATTCATTCGGTCCAACTATAACATACTATTCTCAGTCATTCTCTACCACAACTACCACTTATGCTTACATTTTTAGTCAGTCTTTCATCACTCATCCGTTCAACTTGTCCAAACCACCTCAACCTGCTCTTTTTCACCCTACTTAACATCAGTTTTTAACTCACATTCATCTTTATTAACTGCATTTGTAATACATTGACACAACACATATTCTTCTCTGTGCACGCATTTTCATTGCATTTACTCTAAGGAAAGAATGTGTACTTAAGGCTGATATGTTAAGAAGGTGAAGATTTTTTTTTATACAGAATTTATAAATAGGTACATCATTTATGAAAAAACAACAGGTAATTTAAAGTGGACACACAATTTATATGGATTTGGGTTTGTTGTCTTTCATTTGTCATATCCTCATCGAACTAGGATTTTGCCTGTATCTTACTGAGAACAATATTGGTTACAATGCTTTGCCTAGAAGATTTAAATAATATTTTCAAACTTCATAATTAACAGAAGAACTACATTGATAATGCAAAATAGTTGTCAATTTAAATTCCGTATATTATACTATTTTTTCCACATAAAAAACACATATATGTATTGAAAAAATTTACAAGGAAATTAACTAATTCTATTAAAAAAATAGTAACAACATAGATCTTTCATCTATTTTGTTGCGAATTTTTTACTGGGAGATAGAGCAGGTTGTCTCTGCACCAAGGTTTCGAGTTGGGGTGCCCTTTAAAAGGATTTATAAACATTTAACTGTCCCGCGATTCTAGAAGCACTAAGTTTATATGTACCTAATAAATATAGCCGTGCAAGGAATCACCCTCTGTTCTACATACCAACTTACAGGACGAATATCATGGCTAAACACTCAGTCACGCGTGGTATAGGGATATTGAACCAACTGAATGACACTGTTGATATATTCTCGGTATCGCCTAGCAGTATGAGAAGAATCCTGACTGATATTCTTCCTAACGAATAAGCTAACGCTAGAATCATACCCTCTATGTGTAACAGGAGAAATCTGTGCAAAGTGGATAAAAAAAGACAGCGCTATATAAATTTTTATTATTATTACCAAAATATCTAGTCATAATATTGAAAACATGCTGGGAGTCAAATAGCAAATATCTAATCTGTAATTGATACGAAACATTTGAATACATGGGTAATCAGTTGAAACTAACAGTAGCGATATCTAGCACGACTAACTATTAATTCTATCGCTCTAAGAGCACAATATAATATAAAAACCATCATTGCCAAACCACACGCTTCACTGATTACAACAACTTTGTTACAAGACAATCTGCACACACCATTCCCACCTTGAATGTGCTCGCCCGGCAATTCTAGCAATTATTTTCTTCTCTTAGTTGATAAAAATCAAATTCCATGTTTTTCATCAATCTTAAATGCAACTCATCAAGGCCAGACATGTTAGGAAATGACTAACAGTATTTTTTTTAAAGTCTTACTCATATCGAATTTGCCGGTACTTTTTCAAATGTTCAGATTTATCTAGGTTAAAAAAAATTGGATAAATCTGGATTTTAGTTTTTTGTATATTTAATATCAAGTGCGTGTAGAAATAGGAAACAAAGTCTATGGGGCACTAAAACGTATAATATGTATGTTTGAATGGGACAATATCAAAATCTGCTATGATGTTCGCCCATCACAGTATTATAGTACTAGCTTTGATGTATTGGAATGAAACATGCTCTTATGAAGTATATGGGGGGATAATGTATGACGGAATACGGAATAAAGAGATTAGGGATAAATGTGAACTTAAGAGGCTGATAAATAAGATGAAGAAGAACATGCAGAGATGTAGCCACATTAAATAAAGAGATTAGAGATAAATGTGAACGGGAAGAATAAAGAGATTAGAGATAAATGTGAACGGGAAGAATAAAGAGATTAGAGATAAATGTGAACGGGAAGAATAAAGAAATTAGAGATAAATGTGAACGGGAAGAATAAAGAGATTAGAGATAAATGTGAACGGGAAGAATAAAGAGATTAGAGATAAATGTGAACGGGAAGAATAAAGAGATTAGAGATAAATGTGAACGGGAAGAATAAAGAGATTAGAGATAAATGTGAACGGGAAGAATAAAGAGATTAGAGATAAATGTGAACGGGAAGAATAAAGAGATTAGAGATAAATGTGAACGGGAAGAATAAAGACATTAGAGATAAATATAAACATATATTAAATAAGATGAAGAAGACCATGCAGAGATGGTTTGGACATGTAGAATGAATGAATGAAGAACAGAATAGATGTATAGTGAAAATGTAAGTGGAAGGCGTGCAACAGGAAGACCAAGGAAAGTATGGTTGGATCAAGTGAATGATTTCCTGAAAAAAGGGAACATAGACAGTCAGAATAATTGTAGAAGTTGTATGAATTTAGAAGAGGCTAAAGATGTTTATCGAGATAGGAAATTCCGGCGCTCTGTTCTCGCCGCCTATCCCAACATTGAAACGGAGTGATGGTATATAACATATGTGTATGTAATATTAATTTTTACATACATAGAACAGTGCCAGACTTTCCTATCTCAACACACATCCTTCGGCTCTTCCACATCCGTACACCTTCTCATACAACTCTTACGATTTCCCTGATTTTATACGTTTCCTTCTTTCAAAATATTTACTTGATCCAAACATGATTCTTCCACAACCACGCCTTTCACTCACATTTGTTTTATTTGTCTTTCTTCCATTCATTTGTTCTATGTTCATGTCCAAACCATCTCAGAGTGATCTTCTTCATCTTACTCAATCAGGTTTAAGTTCACATTCATCCATAATTACTTCATTCTGTATTCTGTCATAAATTTTCGTTCCATGTGTAGGAACTACTGTCGTCGCTGAATATTGTCAACACACACGGTCAACGACCGACGAAACGACCTTTGGATATGTCCAAAGGTCACATACCAAAACATTGAAATTGTTTACCCACAAATACTATTTACGATACATTCCACAGTAGAACGCATCACGCTGTCTCGCCGTTTTCGCCAACAAATTGTCCACCCACAATATTATTTGCGATGTCTGCAATATTTCAATCGATCATTTCTGCACGCACAGAAGCGAGATAAAAATATATTGCGGGCGCACTCCCGCGCCCATTCTGAAATGTATAAATACCCACTTACCGATAAATAAAGCATCATTAATTATTAATTATTATTCATTCACTCTCTCTTTCTGCATTGCTAATTGACGTATTTTATTTAAATACCAAACAACTACTATCATCATCTCGTCCTTCAAGGACATTCCGCTAAACATGCATTTCTGCACCATTTATTTGGAATATCAATCTTTCTATATCCCCATTTCACTCCCATACATACCATAAAAGTTGATACTAAAATACTGTTTTGGACTATCATTTTAGCAGATTTTGATTTTTAGAGGTTCGAGTTTATATTTTTTAGTGCCCCATTGACTTTGTTCCCTATCGCTACAAGCCGATTGATTACCCTCTTAACTCTTCCATCGTCTGAGAAAATACCACCCAAATAGTAGAGTTCCTCAACTTACTCCAATCTTTCAATGTTTATCCCCATGTACCTCATTCATTTTTCAATTTTCTATCACCATGACTAGATTTCCCGACATTCATTATGAGATATTTTTTGATAAGTATTTGTCACAATATATTTTACCATACTTTTTTTTTATCCACTTTGCACGGATTTCTGTTACACAAAGAGGGTTTGCTTCTAGAGTTAGCTTATCCGTTAGGAATAATATCAGCCAGGATTCTTCTCATACTGCTAGACGGTACCGAGAATATATCAACAGTGTCATTCAGTCGGTTCAATATCTCTTAACCACACGTTACTGAGTGTTTAATTCGTCCTGTAAGTTGGTATGTAGAACAGAGGGTGATTTCTTGCACGGTTATATTTATTAGGCACATACTTTTTATTTATTTATTTTATTTTTATTTATTATTATACATGACAAGAAATATACACAATTTGAGAAAAAACAACAGGTAATTTGATTTGGACATACAATTTTAATGGATCTGGGTTTGTTGCCTTTCATTTGTCGTATCCCCAGTAAACTAGGCTTTTGCCTGTATCTCACTGAGGATATTTAGCATGAAAAAATAAATTGATACTTCTTTCCGATTTTTGATTACACAAAAACAAAACCCCGTTGCACGCTCTCATCAACCTGACAAACAGTGACACTCGATTACAACTGGAAACATCTTGTGAAATTCAACTGCTCACACATCATCACTCCAGAAAGACCAAAAATATTAATCCCTCAATATACACAATCATAAGAATAAAAATAAAAATTAAAACAAAAAAAAAACACAGAAAAACAAATACAACAACAACCAAAATTAAAACAACAAGAAGAAACCCACACTCACGAGCTCACATAAATCCTTTCCACTCGTCATTCATCCTGAAAGCCCAAGTACTCAAAATCCTGTCGCAATAACAACCACGCTCCGATCGACTGTCTAAATGGTTTTCCTACCTTTACCTTTATTGAAGTCGGCACGCCATTGTATGTAATGGGAGCCAAATAAGCATATTGCCTTTGGGCAAAAGAGGTTTTAACTCTAGGGATGGTGAACATTTCATTAGTTGTCATGCGTGTCATGTGTGTCTGCTATATAAACTTAGTGTTTCTAGAATCACGGGACAGTTAAAGCAACCTTGATAAACCTTTAGTAGTAATATCCCAATGGATTCTTGCCTTTTTGTTTCGAGGCTTCTATAGTTACACACCGTGAGAAGTTCGACAGCAGAATAAATCTTACGTTTTTTAACTGTTAAAATTTTCTTGCCACTATTTCAACTTATTTCAAAGTAATTGAAATAGTGTCAAGAGAAATGTTCATATTTGTGTTTTTTTTTTTTCATAAAAAAAAATTAAGTATTTTGATACCGAAAAATCTGTATACACAATTCCCACCTTGAAAATGCTATCATAACAATTTCACCAATTGTTTCCTTTGATTTTATTACACCTCAAAATGACATATTTTACACAAGTTTCAGATTACAGCAATCTTACCCGTAAATGCAACTCATCAAGGCCAGATACTTGAAACATGAAATGATGAACAGTCATTTGCTGTATTAATTAATGTATATCTTGATAATGAGACGGTAACATGCAATATTTTTTCAAGGAATCTATGTTTAGAATAAAACTGAATTTTAAATTAATGCATTTTATCATTAACAGAAGAAGCCGCAAATAATTAACTACGTATAGAAATGATGTTGTCGTCGTCATCATTATCACCATCACGCCATGTCCCTATTGGGGCATTGTATTGTATTATATGATGAGGGAAAAACCTTGAAACCGGTAGGGTTATACCATTATATAAATTGGAATAAACAGTGTGACTAAACAAATTACAATGTCTTTAAACCTCCACAGTGTTAATGCCTTAATTATAAAAAATATAAAATAAAAGTACAATTTATAAAATGTCATTTAGAGAGCAAACTCTCCTCAAGGGCGCTCTAAGTCGAGATTCAAACCCACTATTATTGACAGATTAAAAATATTACAAAAAAAAAAACAAATTGAGTGTAAGAATGAGAAAGTAGTGGCTGCGTCCATTAGATTAGGTACTTACTCGCATCTGCTTCTTATTTTCTTTTTTCTTCTTCTTCCTGACTCTGTCCCAACTCATTGCCTAGGTAGGCTGTTGGGGTCGGCTCTTCTCGTTCTCTGGCTGTATGTTCTTCGGTTCTGGGTGGCGCTTTTGATCTAGGCCGTTTCTCTGCAGGATTTTGGAGCATTGAATCATCCAGGAGTTCTTTGGTCTTTCTCTGATTTATCGTATGGTCTGGTGGTCTCCGTCTTATGTGCCCGTACCATCTCAGCTGTCGCTCTTCCAGCTTACTGTTTATGTCAGTGACCCCCAGGTTACCACAAATGCGTTAGTTCTTAATTTTATCTTTTAGTGATACTCCTGCCGACCACCTAAGCATTCACATTTCTGCTGTTTCAAGTTGCCTAGAGTAGGAGCTGTACATAGTCCAGCATTCTGAGCCATACATAATCGCGGATGTAACGATAGTCTGGTATAACTTTCCTTTTAGTTTTATAGGCATTTTTGGGACACACAAGACTCCTGTACTTACTCGCATTTGCATATGTTAAAAAAAAAACAGGTAATCTGCATTCATGATTCCCACCTTAAAAGTGCTTCCCAAGCGATTATATATTTTTTTTCTGCTGATTATATTATATGTAACAAATAATCTTGTACAACAATAATATTATATAAATTCCGACACCAAAACAAATTCCGACCGTACATTTTATACAACAAAGGGATAACATGTTTTGCGTAACTAAAGGATATTGATATTATTTTCCATTTTGAAAATCGCTAGTCACTTATCTTGAGAATCGCTTATCCAAGCGCATCCAATGATCACTACAAAGAAGAGTCACGCTTTCTGCACTTGTGAAATGAACGATGAGTTGACAAGATTGAATTGATTTGATCCACTTAGACGCTGTTTGCCCGGAGCAGAGTGAACATGACCTATCACCTCCTCATGTGACCCGATTATCATATTAAGAACCATTGTACTACCGAGACATGACTGTTATTACTACCATTTCTTCAGATTCCCCTTCATGAATGAATTTGATTTATTAAAGACGTTTTAAAAGAATTTTATTTTATTAATTGGTTTATTTAGTTGAAATGGTAATTTTAGCAGAGAATGAAGATGAATTAGAGAGTTTGGTAAGTAAATTGTATGAGAAAGATCTGAGAATGAATGTTGCGAAATACAAAGTCATGGTGATAGAAATACGTAGAAGGAAAGTGAACACGATATATGGGTGAAAAATGAAAGATTATGGCAAGTTGAGGAATTTTGCTATTTGGGTAGTATTTCGTCAGATGATGGAGGACTTACGAGAGATATCAAATGGCGTGGAGCGATAAGAAATAAAATCAATTGGGCACTTGAACATATATACTGGAACTGGACAGTATCAAAAACTGCTAAGATGATAGTCCATAACAGTATTTTACAGAGAACGCTCACAGAGTTCGATGAACCCCGCTCAAACTACAACATGATTATCTCCGTAGCAAAAACAAAGTGTTTATAGTTAAGGCATTAACGTTGTGGAGGTTTAAAGACATTGTAATTTGTCAAGTAAATTACAATGTCTTAAAAACAAAGTGTATGAAATTCTCCAAAGACCCACTAGAGTGTAGAATTTCAGTATGTGACGAGCCAATTGAACAAACAACCCAGTTCAGATATCTTGGCAGTGAACTGCTCAGCTCTCATGAATAGTAAGGCCTCAGGTAGATAAAGCTGCAGTTGTGGCGGGCTGTCTGAGAGATGTCATATGGAGGAATAAAGATATGAGAACAGATAGCAAGGTACGCATTTATAAAACCTGTGTGCGACCTATCCTCACATATGGCATCGAAGCGAGGGCGGACACTGTCAGGACAAAAAGTATGCTAAGGACAACGGAAATGAGAACTCTGCGCGCTATCGCTGGGAAGACTTTGCGTGATCGTGTAAGGAACACCACAATCCGAGAGTTCTGTGAGGTCCAAGATGTGGTCAGATGGGGAAGACAGCGTCGACGATACTGATACCAACATGTACAGAGAATGAATTCCACAAGAATTCCATACATAGCTCTGCATGGGGTACCGAATAGACGGCGTCCACCAGAGAGATCCCCGAAACGATGGAGAGATAGCTGGAGCTCAGCATCACAAGAGGATAATCCTGTAATAACAGACTCTTGTGTCTACAGAAAGTTGAAGAAGAAGTATTCTAGTACCAATAATATATGGAAGTGAAATTTAAACATGGTAAAATACTGAAAAAACCTAATAAATTATGTAAAAATGTGTGCACTAAGAAAAATATATGGGATGACAATGTATGACAGAATAAGGAATGAAGAAAAGCACTCCTAAATGGTTTGGGCGTGTGGAATGAATGAGTGATGAAATACTAACAAAATGTAATGTGAGTGGAAAGTATGGTAGACGAAAACTAATATAAGTATGGTTGAATCAAGTGAATGATAATTTGAATGAAGGAAACATAAAAAGTCATAGAAATCATTCGAACATCATTTTACAGTGAATACTTGTATATTATTAGAAATTGTAGTATATTAAAATCAGCCGATTACAAGGAGTTGGAACCACGTTTTTTATAACAATTTATGGCATAGAAATGTAATCCTAGCAAGTATAATTTTTCTCCCATTACAGAGAATGTTTATTTCTTTCTTTGGAATAGTTGCGAGCTCTGCCGATGGAAAAATCAATTTCCTCACGAACTCTTAAAAAAAATCTTGCTTATTGCGCCAAATAAGTATTTTTCTTCTTGATAATGGCACAATCCAGTTAGGAGACATGTACAATATCACAATAAAACCACTTAACATGAAAAAAAGGGTAAGCAAAGCTCCGATTAAAGACATCCCTTCACTTTCTAAAAACCAGGTTATTGAAATGAATTAGTTAAACCAGTATACCTTCAAAATCTCTGAATTAGTAGGTCGAACATATTGAAGAGGGAGACATTATTATCTTCGGCCCTGTTTATCGAGCCTTGCATTTCGTCATCACACGTGTTAGAATATTACTCCACACTAGAAGAGGCAACAATTCTCACGAACCTCTAGCACGTGTGAGGATTGTTACCTGACAAATTATTTCTTTTTGTGTACCATCGAGAATCGAACCCAAACCCCCGAGTGGAAGTCAATCGTCTCGCAAACAAGACCAGCTGTCGGCAACCTATGACATGCTTGAATAATTTCTGAATAATTCCTGTATCCTTAAATGCTTAAAAATTATTCAATAGTGGCACTTCAGTGCATATAGATTGCCGACCGCTGAACTGGACCACAGAAGTCGTCATTGCGGTGATTGTGCAGATAGACTCGTTAGAGTTAGTCTATCATTCAGAGTGATGAATCAGGAACAACTTTAAAATATTATGTCAATCTATCATCAGTAGATATAGCTGTACTGTCAACTGAATAAAATAATCACCATAGTCTATGATATATTTGGGACAGTATGATAATTGAAAGGAAACATTAATTTATAGCGTCAATGAAGGGGCAAATGAATTAGACCGTACTGTTAGAGTACTAAATTTGATAATATCAAGGAAAATATGTTTGTGTAATAACTTCGTTCCTCTTTTCAAATAAAGTCGTACCAGCATAACCTTGTATTAGGATATTTAAGGTCTCATTCATTGATATATGTTGGGTTCTTTCAGCTTGCTGTTAAGTATTCTTGACACAGTTAACTCTTCAGATTGTGAACACTGTTTTATTGTCACTTATTGATACATGCACTGTATTGCATTGCTCATAAAAGTGCATACGTATAACTGAAGTAAATAATTACTTCCGTGTCTAATTCTTCGGTCTATGTCACGAACATATTGATTTCAAACTTTGTCTCTTTGTATTCCCTTGATGGAATGTCTCCGTTGTATCTTTCGAATGTGTGTTGGAGGGATGGTCCTTCGGAGAGAAATAGAACTTTGGAGATTTCTTTGGATGAAATGGTCTGCCTCCTAGTGTTAGAGATGTGGGTAGCGTGTGCAGCTTTAGGAAGCATTTGAGACTTAGAAGACAATATTTTTTTTGAGGTCTAAAATTTATGAGTGGGTTTATATTTCTACAGTAATTTTAATCCTGAGTTAAAGTGACCTTTGCTCTCTAAACGGTGCTATATAAATTTTCTTTTTATTATTATTGTATTTGCAAAGTAGTAATGAAATAATATACACATCATCACGCCATTTCCCTGTCAAGGTAGGCAGAGAGGACAGTGCGTCAGACTTTCCTATCTCAACACACATCCTACGCCTCTTCTACATACATACGCCTTCTTATATGATTTCTTTGACTTTTTACGTTTCCTTCTTTAAGAATATCATTCACTTGATCCAACCATTCTTTCCTTGGTCTTCCTCTCACACGCTTTTGTACTTAAATTTGCACTATATATAAGTTTGTTAGTCTTTCTTAATTCATATATTATTTATGTTATAGTTAAGGCATTAACACTGTGGAGGTTTAAAGACATTGTAATTTATTTTATCAAACACTGTTTATTCCACTTTTTGTAACGGTAGTAAGTCACTGCATCGAGGTCTAAGTCAGTGCATCGAGGTGAACATCTGGCAAACACACATTGTATACCAAGAATGTCCATTGCTCGCCGAGGTTGTCCCATGCCTCCCTCAGCCCCCAGTCCCCAACCTGAATGTTTACCGTTAAAAGAAGCGTGTATCTCAGTACCAGTTCCAACATAATTCAGTCTTGTTTGTGCTCCCCTGATGATGAGGTGAAAGCCTTTAAACCGGTAGGGTTATACCGTTGTAAAGTGGAATAAACAGTGTTTGATAAAATAAATTACTTTCTTCATTCATTCGTTCCGCATGCCCAAACCATCTCAGCGTGCTCTTCTTCATCTAACTTAACACATCAACCTTAAGTTCACATTGATCTGTAATCACTTCAATCCTTATTTTATCATACATTTCCACTCTATTTATTCATCTCAATGCACCTATTTCTACAGCATTTATTTGAGTACTCTCAGTCTTTCCAGGTTCACGTTTCACTTCCATACAACTAAGTCACCAAAATACTATTGTGAACTAGCGTCTTAACAGATTTTGATACTGTTTGGTTCAAATATGCAGAAAATTCTACCCTAATAGCTGAATTCCTCAATTTCCTCCAATCATTCATATATCGCATGTACTTTTTCTTTCGCATTTCTCTATCACCATAACTTTGGATTTTGCAACATTCATTCTCAGATCTTTCTCTTCACATCTCTCATACAATTCCCCCACATATTAACCTGTACACCGCGTTAAAAATCAAATTCCACGAATCCTGTGCGCGGCACAATTTCGGCGTTTTTTTATTTCTAAGTTTAAACGCGTATTTTGTTTAGAACCACTGATATTTGGTTACAACCAGGGCTGTGGAATCGGATGAAAATTTACCGACTCCGGATTTATTTTATACTCCGACTCCAACTCTTGACTCTTACTTCAATTTTTATTTTATTTTATAATTTACTGCGTCTACCTAATGTATTTATATTGACTTATTAATAATGGATACAGGTATAAATAAAAAATTTATTATATTCGTACACAAATGAAACAATTTAATAAAAAAATATATAAACAATACGGATTAAGCAATATCTTCACACAAAAATAATATTAAAAATATATATTAATATTTAAAAAAAGAATTAAATAAAACTTTTAAAATAATTAGAAAAACAACACAGGTAGGTATTAAAAAAAATAAGAAAACACTTTAAAATAAAAATTTGTTTTCATACGTTAACTAAATCTTATTTATATTGTTTATTATTTTTTTTATTCAATATTGAATAGAACACAAGATTTTTGAGAACGCCCCCGAATGCGGCGGCATCTTCCGAAGTAATGAACGAATATCGTATGCTGATGTAATACACTAACAATATTTAGGCATGGACACGCCGCGCGTGTTTTGAGCATGAAGCAGATGTTCACATGGACACGCCAGGCGTGTTCTCAGCATTAGATGAGTTAAAGAAAATGTTAAAATAATTAAACGGAGTCGGTCGATTTTTTCCGACTCCGACTCCACCTAAAATGTTCCGACTCCACGACTCCGACTCCACAGCCCTGGTTACAACACCAAGTAAACATGACATTCAAGTAATTTTCTGATAATAAATAATAGTCATTACTCTTAAGGAGATTCGAAACTTGGATTGTCGTCAGATCACAGGCGTTTGTGCTTCCCGCGAGGAACAGGTTAAACTCGATGTTATAACCTCATTCTTGCCATGCTATCTTTGACATAAAATGAATGTTATAAAAATAAGTTATAATTCAGCACCATTGAGTGAGTGATTAAGATTGAAAATGACACAGAAAAGCTATTTGTAATATCATAACTCAGTGAATCATGGGTGTTTCAACACACATTGGTGATTAAAAACACAATTCACTCCAGCGAGTGGTGAGCTGAACCTTGCATTCAACAACACTTCATTCATTCATTATATCTTTTCAATTTGTTGTCACAACTATCTCTCTTGATATATCAACACTTTTGTGATGTTTTGTTCAAGATGCCAAAATAATAATTTTACATATATGAAAGAATGCAGAATAAAGATATCAAAAATCAGTTCATGGATGAAATGGATTTATTAAAATCCATTTATTTATTTATTTTTCAGGTCCTTTACACATTACAGGATTCCCTAATTCGTACAAGGATCAAACATAACAAGTATAGGGTCTTTCAAATTAAGCGGTTTTTTTTAAATTCTTGGATAAAACACAGATGGCGTTGCGAACTTGCCTGGGTCTTATGACATTTGAGAAGTGTAATGTATGGCATTTATAAAAATGGAGTCGTATACAATATAACAACGCGTTCAAATTGAGAATTATTGTATCTATTGTAATCTCCGGAAACGGTGATGTTAATTGGCCACCAAGATCATGTGTGATCTGTCACCGTTGGACATTTTCTCTGGGGTTACGTGAAAATCCAGGTCTATAAGAATGACCCCCAATCAATTCCAAGAGCTGAAGGACGAAATTATTCACGGTATTGGTGAGTTAGAACCGCAAGTATGCCAAAATGTCATCGAAAATTTTGACAAAGGAGTGGGCATCTGTGGAGCTGCAAGAGGTGGGCATTTGGCGGATATTGTTTATTGTGTTTAAATGGCATACATTATACTCCAATGACCAATAAAAAGTTTTTTGAAATCAAAGCAAATTGTGTGTTTTATTCAAAAGTAAAAAAAATAATAAAAAAAAACGCTCAATTTGAAAGACCCTATACAAAGAAAAACATGTATTAACGTGTTCCTCGCGGGAAGCACAAACGCCTGTGATCTGACGACAATCCAAGTTTCAAATCTCCTTAAGAGTAATGACTATTATTTATTATCAGAAAATTACTTGAATGTCATGTTTACATGGTGTTGTAATCAAATATCAGTGGTTCTAAACAAAATACGCATTTAAACTTAGAAATAAAAAAATGCCGAAATTGTGCCGCGCACAGGATTCGTGGAATTTGATTTTTAACGCGGTGTACAGGTTAAACAATTAAAAGATTTAAGACTTATTTGATAAGGACAATAGTGAAAATGTATACAGGGTGTAACAGGGGGGTGGATCATCGGAAGCAGGGTGATGGGGGACCTCAATACCCTATCGATTTAACCCCTATGTATGTTCCTTATATATTCAGTGGTTCTCAAGTAATTTGGATTTTTGTGAAATTTGAGTAAAAATCCGAGTTTAGAAAACAAAACTTCGTAAGTGTAACTAAACTATTAGCTCTGCGATCTTGATTTTTTTTCTGGAAGTAGTTTAATAATGGGCCTTACATACAGCGATACCACTTTGCGTCGCAACCCTCTAAATTTGGAAAAAATTATCTTGAAAATTTTTGCAAGTCTAATTTTTCCACTAACATTCATGGGATCTAGATAAAAATTCACATAACTTTTTTTGTACTACTTTCTTAAAAACTACTCATGTTGTATCATGTTGAAAAAATTACTCAAATGGTACAAGTCCCAAAAAATGATATTTTTTCTTTAAGTCAAAGACTACTTTAAAGGGTGAAAATAGATGTTCTAATGTAACTGCGCTACTTATCAAAGTTATCAGGTAGCAACGGCTGGTTGACGTTGACAAAGATAGCTAATCAAACCTAACCTAACATATTGATATATTACACTAAAGCATTATGACAAAATGTAGCATGTTTTAAGTAAAATGAAGAAAGTAGCTTTAAGATGATTTAGACATTTAGAGAGAATGAACGATTAAGTAAGTATACAAGTCGGAAGTGCAAGGTATGCGTGGAAGAGGTAGACCGAGGAAAACGTGACTGGACCAGATTTTGTAAGTAGGTGAAGTGATAAATACGAATAATCGACGATTGTACATGACGAGATGTATAAATGTGGAAGAGATGAAAGTTGTTTGCTTGAATAGAAAAGTTTAGAGATTATTTATATTTATTATATATGCCTACTCCGCAAGGGACACGTGAGAGAAAAGAATGAGAAAGAATAGAAAAGTTTAGAGATTATTTATATTTATTATATATGCCTACTCCGCAAGGGACACGTGAGAGAAAAGAGTGAAAAAGAATAGAAAAGTTTAGAGATTATTTATATTTATTATATGTGCCTACTCCGCAAGGGACACGTGAGAGAAAAGAATGATACTTTTTGTTTTAGTTTTATACAACACTCTTTATTTTAAGCAGAATCCGTAGTCTAGTTGATAAGAGTCTTCCAGACCAGGGGTTGTTTCATTTCCGTTGGAACGTGAATATTTTAAAAGGGATTCCAGTCTGTTTTTGACTTAGGCCTTTTTAACATTTTTCTGGTTGTTTCGAAGTAAACTGCTATAAGCCTGTCAGATTGTACTGTTTACAAAAAAAGTGTAATACAATACAGAAAGTGTGCTGTACGAAATACTTTTGTATAAAAATGATAAAGTGGAAATGAAATAAAAAAATATCTTATGCAAATGAGAACCAACCCGATTCACTTGTTATTATCTACAAAGGTCAGTTACCGCTGGCAAGTGTATGTCGTACCATAGTTTATGTTACATCACTTACCCATTCACGATTAACACAGTACAAATTCTCCCACATTCACAAATATAGAACTCGAACATCTATCTGTTTATTGACTCTCTGGATGCTTATGCAATCAAATTTATGTTATTCTCAACATGATTCATGTATGCAGATATAAAACCTGTTAGAGTAATACATGTGCATAGTTTTATTTGGGAATGAATGAATGTTGCGAAATACAAAGTAATGGGGATAGAAAAGTGTGAAAGATAAAGTAAATGGGTGATATAATATATGGGTGAGTAATGGAAGAATTATTACAAGCATTTTAAAAGAGTTTTATTTTATTAATTGGTTTATTTAGTTGAAATGGTAATGTTAGCAGAGAATGAAGATGAATTAGAGAGTTTGGTAAGTAAATTGTATAAGAAAGATCTGAGAATGAATGTTGCGAAATACAAAGTCATGGTGATAGAAATATGTGGAAGGAAAGTGAACACAATATGTTATATGGGTGAAAATTTTAAGATTAACATATAACAAGTTGAAGAATTGAGCTATTTAGGTAGAATTTTCTCAGATGATGGAAGAGTTACGAGGGATATCGAATGGTGTGTAGCGATAGGAAACAAAATCAATTGGCAGTAAAACATATATATACATCATCATCGTCATCACTGTCAACCAGGGTCGATCCACTGCTGGATGAAGGTCTCCCCAAGTTGACTCCAAGTAGTTCGGTTTTTTGCTCGTTGATGCCATGTGATGCTGCTATGCTTCCTGATTTCATCTATCCAGCGTACCTTCGGTCTTCTTCCGGGCCTCTTTATGCCTCTTGGGTACCATTGGATTATTTCGGATGTCCATCGGGAGTCTGACATTCTGGCTACGTGTCCAGCCCATTGCCGCTTCATTCTTTTGCACACCTTTATAATGTCTTCTACCTTTGTTATATTGCGAATCCAGGTGTTTCGTTTACGGTCTCTTTTAGTATATCCCAACATGCATCTCTCCATGCTCCTTTGTGCGGTCTGGAGCTTTTGTGTGTTCTTTACTGTGAGCGTCCATGTCTCGCAGCCATGCGTAAGTACTGGAAGAATGCACTGGTTGTAAACCCTTCGCTTCAAGGATAGTGGAAGATTACTTTTGAAGATGTTGTTCAAACGTCCAAATGAGCTCGACGCTAGTTTTGTCCTTCGTGCTATTTCCTCCGATATGCCACCTACGAAGGAAATAAGTTGGCCCAGATACACATATTCTTGAACAAGTTCTAGCAGCTTTCCATCTACGTTTATACATACATAGTTTTAAAAATCTGCCAAGATGATAGTCTACAATAGTGTTTTAGTACCAACTTTGGTGTATGGGAGTAGAAGTGGGCGTGGAAAAATACTGAAACGAGCTAAATAAATGCTGTAACACAGACTAATACACGGACTGATAATGTATAGCAGAATATGGATTGAAGTGATAAGAGATGAATCTGAACTTATGGCTGATGTGTTGAGTAAGATGAAGAGCTCTCTGAGATGGTTTGGGCATGTGGAACGAATGAATGATGAAAGACTGACAAAACTGGTAGAGGAAGACCAAGGCAAGTATGATGGGATCAAGTGTATTATATTTTGAAAGAAGGAAATCGTCACCGATACTTCAGGAACGCGTATCTAGGATTGCCCAAATTTTACAGGGGACACAAAAAACGATTTTTCTGCAAAAATATAATAAAATAAAAACGTCACTTGGTATTGCAGTTACGAATAAATGCTAGTTCCGCGTTGAAAATAAATATATGTATTAATGCAAAAATGTGTCAATGATACAAGAAAATAATGTTACTTACGAGTATACCAAAATATCGAGTTACGTTTTCCTGCAATATCGGCGGCTAAATGTAAAAGTCAAAAGAAATCGTAGGAATTGTATGATGTGTATGGATGAAGAAGAGGTTAAAATATGTGTAGCAATAGAAAGATATGAAAATACTTTATTTTGTCTGAGAATGTGCGCTAACTTGTCCTGTAACAGCAATAGAGTTCTTGAATAATGGCAGTGAACTCCTATATATGAAAGAGTATATGCCAGTGCAAAAGAATGAAGTGGCAATGGGCAGGACACATAGCTAGAATGTCAGACTCCCAATGAACATCCGAAATAATCCAATGGTACCCAAGAGGCATAAAGAGGCCTAGAAGAAGATCGAAGGTACGCTGGATAGATGAAATCAGGAAGCATGGCAGCATCACATGGCATCAACAAGCAAAAAACCTAACTATTTGGAGTCAACTTGGAGAGACCTTCATCCAGCAGTGGATCGACCCTGGTTGACAATGATGATGAGGATATGCCAGTGTCAAGTGATGTTCACTTCATGGGATCTCGATAGTTCTATTCACATGGGCGACATTGGCATACTCGGTTGCCTCGACTGGAATTCATTACGTGTCAAGCAATAGAGTTGTATCCTGCTACGCGGTATTATAATTCAGCCTAATTTCGCAGCAAAGTAAATCGAACCCGGGCATTTCCTTTAGTGTATTAATTGCATCCTGTTTGCAGTATTCCTTGACCAATGGTGATATAATAGTAATTCCCAATTAATATTCATTTAATGCTTGCAAATACAATGGGAGCTGCACTCGTACTAAAATGGAATTTATTATTTCACTTAAGTCAAATTTATATGCACAATATCCAACAACGGGAAGGCAGTTAAATTGAATGATGAATTGCAATAAGAAACAATGCCAATGGGACACTAAAAGACATACTCAAACCATGAAATATCAAGACCCACCAAATTTATGGTTCATAATTGGTTAAATGGTTTCTATAGTTTTCTAGAGTTAAAATTTGTATTTTTACAAAGGAAATAAAAACTCTTATTAATTAATTAGTCGTATCGCGTCTGGATTATTGTAACTCTTATTCATTCTGGTTTGCCTGATTCACAAATTTTTAGACTCCAGTCTGTTTTCTAGGTTGATATACGAGGCGTATCCAGAAAGTAAGTGTACTGAGGCTCTCACGACCGGATGGATTTTATTTTCGACATGTTGGCTACACTTCCGTGTAGCCTGACCCTTCCCCTCCGCAACGAGATCGGTTCGAGGTCAGTACGTTGAGAAGTGTCGACGCGACAACACGTTTCGTGAAAAATGTCAATCGAATCTCCCGCCAAGTTGAATCGAGTGGAGGCCGGGCAAGAGTTTTTGAGGCGCTGCAAACTCCATGGAGATGAATTTCTCCGCTCCATCGTTACTGGAGATGAAACTTGGGTTGCACACTACACGCCTGAAACCAAAAGGCAGTCTCAACAGTGGCGTCACACCTCTTCACCCTCCGCCAAAAAGTTCAAAACCACAATTTCATCCAAGAAAATCATGGCATCCGTGTTTTGGGACTGTCGAGGCATAATTTTAATTGAATATATGCCTCAAGGGGAGACCATCAACTCTGCAAGATACTGTGAGACCCTAAAAAAATTGCGGAGGGCGATTCAGAACAAGAAGAGAGGCATGCTGACAAAGGGAGTCTGCCTGCTGCACGACAATGCAAGACCACACACGGCCAACGCCACGAAGGAACTGCTCGCCTCGTTTAAATGGGATGTCCTGAACCATCCCGCGCATTTCCCTGACCTAGCACCTTCAGATTACTATATCTTTACCTCCCTGAAGCTGCACATGGGTGGAAAAAGGTTTTCAACCGACGAGGAGGTAAAGGAGGAGGGGGAGAAGTGGACGGAGGGGTTGGCGGGAAACTACTTCGAGGAAGGCATCAAAAAGTTGATACCCCGCTTCACCACCTGCATTGAGAGGAATGGCGACTATGTCGAAAAATAGCTTACATATGTACTACGGTAACCACGTAATTTTTTTGTTTAAATAAAAAAAATTGTAACCTACAAAAATTCAGTACACTTAGTTTCTGGATATGCCTCGTATATGACTCCATTTTAGTAAATGTCATACATTACACTTCTCAAATGTCACAAGACCCAGGCAAGTTCGCGACGCCACCTGTGTGTTATCCAAGAATTAAAAAAACTGCTCAATTTGAAAGACCCTTTATGTATCTTTGTATTCTGTTTTCAATTCAGCTGCTAAGCTAATATATGATATAATCATAAATATTGGCTTATTGGTCCACTTCTTAAAAGTCTACACTGGTTTAAGAATCACGAACGGATTGATTTCAAACTTAGCCTCTTTGTATTCAAGTCCCTTAATGGGATGTCTCCATTGTATCTTTCCAATCTGTATCTGAGGGATGTCCCTTCGAAGAGAAGTAGAACTTTAAAGTCGATTTCTTGTTCATCTAATAAATTGATAGAGCTTTTACCGTTGCTGGTGCTGTATTGTGGAATGGTTTGTCTCCTAGTGTCAGAGATATGGGTAGCGTGTGCAGCTTTAGGAACCACTTAAAGACAATCCTTTTTGGAAGGTCTTATCAAATTTTATGAGTGGGTTCGAGTGCCCTTGAGGAGAATTTGATATCTTAACAGCGCTCTGTAAATTGTCATTTTATTATTATTATCAGTGCCTAAATTGATGTATGGAAGTGAAACATGGATGTACCAAATTAATGAAAAGAGCCTAGTGAAATTGGCTAAAATGCATGTACTTAGAAGAATGTGTGGAGTTTTAATGTATGACAGATTAAGAAATGTAATTATTGAGCTCCTTTATAGACTGTTGTCATAACTGTGCCACTCCAGAGGAAAGCTGGAGTTAGCGTTACTCCTATTATTATTTCAAGTTTTATCTACATATATACACCATCACGCTATTTCTACGTTTTTTGCCTACATACATGCCATGGGCAGAGAGGACAGAGCGCCATACTTTCCTATCTAGATACACATCCTTAACCTCATTTACATCCATACAGCTTCTATGACTTCTCTGACTTTTTAAATTTCCTTCTTTCAGAATAACATTCACTTGATCCAACAATACTTCACTTGGTCCTCCTCTCACACGCCTTCCACTCACATTTGCACTATATATCTGTTTTTTTAGTCTTCATTCATTCATTCCACATGCCCAAACCATCTCAACGTACAAGTTTTATCTAAACTAGAATATATAAAAAAAATCTTATAACCAACCAATATCAAGATCTGCTTAAATGATGGTTCGCAACAACATTTTAGTCCAACCATTAGAAGTGAAAAATGATGGTTTGCAACAACATATTAGTCCAATTAATAGAAGTGAAAAATGATGGTTCGCAACAACATATTAGTCCAACCATTAGAAGTGAAAAATGATGGTTCGCAACAACATGTTAGTCCAACCATTAGAAGTGAAAAATGATGGTTCGCAACAACATATTAGTCCAACCATTAGAAGTGAAAAATGATGGTTCGCAACAACATATTAGTCCAACCATTAGAAGGGAAAAATGATGGTTCGCAACAACATATTAGTCCAACCATTAGAAGTGAAAAATGATGGTTCGCAACAACATATTAGTCCAACCATTAGAAGTGAAAAATGATGGTTCGCAACAACATATTAGTCCAACCATTAGAAGTGAAAAATGATGATTCGCAACAACATATTAGTCCAACCATTAGAAGTGAAAAATGATGATTCGCAACAACATATTAGTCCAACCATTAGAAGTGAAAAATGGGCGTATAAAATTAATGAAAGGAATTGAGTAAATACTGTGAAAATGCATGTACTTAGAAGAATATGTGGTGTATTGTTGTATGACAGAAATAAGAACTGTAATTATTAAGAATGAATACGAGCTAAAGACACATTAAGTAGGGGGAAAAAGAGCAGTTTGATTTGGTTCAGAAATATTAATGCGTGAGCAACGAAAGATTGACTAAACAAATCTAGAGTGCATTTACACGACAGCTCTTTTCATTAAAATTAAAATTCTGATGTAATGTGGTCAGTTTGTCAATTCAGATATAAAAAGATCAAAAACTAAAATAGTACAAATCCAGGCGTGATACGGTCATAAGGGAAACCGGCCGGGGCCGGGAATATTCCGGGAATCCAACAGATTTCTTATCGTGCACATTAACCACTATACCACCGATACCGACAAAAGTCTAATCTGTATGATTGAGTTAGTCACACTGAATAAAGATAACTATGCTTTTAGTTACATTGATAAGACACGTATAACTTAATCATAATTATTAATGTGACATATAAAAAATGCAACTTCTTTGGACCAAAAAAATACACTTCTATATTATTTTCATTAGCAATTTTCTTTTAACCAAAACGAATATATAGTTTGAACAAGCAATTTTTAACCAATTAAACAAGCAACCCAGTTCAGATATCTTGGCAGTGAACTGCTCAGCTCTCATGACCTCCGCAGATAAGTAAGGCCTCAGGTAGATAAAGCTGCAGTTGTGGCGGGCTGCCTGAGATATGTCATATGGAGGAATAAAGATATGAGAACAGATAGCAAGGTACGCATTTATAGGGCGGACACTGTCAGGACAAAAAGTATGCTAAGGACAACGGAAATGAGAACTCTGCGCGCTATTGCTGGGAAGACTTTGAGTGATCGTGTAAGGAACACCACAATCTGAGAGGTGTGTGAGGTCCAAGATGTGGTCAGATGGGGACGACAGCATTGACGATACTGGTACCAACATGTACAGAGAATGAATTCAATAAGAATTCCATACATAGCTCTGCATGGGGTACCAGATGGACGGCGTCCACCAGAGAGACCCCTGAAACGATGGAGAGATGAGAGAGCTGGAGCTCAGCATCACAGGAGGACAATCCTGCAGTAACAGACTCTTGAGTCTATAGAAAGTTGAAGAAAAAGAAGAATATATTGGTTAAAACATTCCAAAACTAAATTCCACAATGTTTCTAAGAAACATTGCTTTGTTAACCATGTGGAATATTAGAACAAACTGCCCGATAGTGAAGTTGTGACTTGACTGCTATGACATATATTGATCTATTTGTAGAAAGTACAGTTGATGTTGACCATTAAAATAGTAACAATTTTAAATTGAAATTTTGTGTCGCCATGAATACAAAATAGATGTTTTACAAAAAGCATAAATATTTACATGACTCATATATAGGTATAAAAAATATTAAAGAAGTATGTACATACAAGCGTACAACAGGCCAAGGCTCAGGAGGCCCCAGGCTGTATCTTATGCAAAGTGGGATTCCTAAAAAATAACATACCAAAAAATATTCAGCCACTCAATACACATCAAAAAGGACAAATTGAAACTTCAACATTAAACCAGTATGAAAATTGTCTGGACAAGGTCCTACATACAAACCCATTAGTGCGGATTTAGTGGTGTTTGTTTATTCTTTTAACTATTTTTCTTTACTTATCCTTTGCTTTTTCTTCATGAACTTACGACAGTTCGAATTGTCATAGATTTTAGCAGCATTCATGCTGCCTGTCTATAGTTATAATATAAAAATTATCTCAACAATAATTAGGAATGTCAACAAGAATAAGGGATGTCAACATTAATTAGAGATGTCAAGGATGATTAGGGATGTCAACGATAATTAGGAGTGTCAACATTAATTAGAGATGTCAACAATAATGAGGGATGTCAACAATAATCAGGTGTCAACAATAATTAGGTGTCAACAATAATAAGGAATCTGAATATTAATTAGAGATGTCAACAATAATTAGGGATGTCAACATTAAATAGAAGTATCAACATTAATTAGAGATGTCAACAATAATGAGGGATGTCAACAATAATTAGTGTTATCAACAATAATAAGGAATGTTAACATCAATTAGAGATGTCAACAATTATTAGGGAGGTCAACAATAATTAGGGGTGTAACAATAATAAGGGATTTCAACATTAATTACAATGTCAACAATAATTAGGGATATCAATAATAATTAGGAATATCAACAATAATTATGGATGTCAACAATGATTAGGAATTAATGTAAACTTAGGGCTCATGTTTTGATTAAGATGAAAAAGAGTACTCTAAGATGGTTTGGACATGTGGGTAGACGGTGCAAATGTGGGTAGACGGTGTGGTAGAGGAAGATCAAGGAAAGTATGGTTGGGTCAAGTGAATGTTTTGAATGAAGTAAACAGAAGGCCAGAGAAATCGTAGGAGTTGTATGAGAAGGTGTATGGATGCAGAAGAGGCATATGATGTGTGTCAAAATAGGAAAAAGTGGCACTCTCTCCACTCTACCTACCCCAAGAGAGAAATGGCGTGATGTATATTTTGTTATTTATTCTTATGTAGAAATAAATTCTCCCATTTTATTAATGCTTAATCGAACCTTTTTGTTATATTTTGTAGGTAAACTTTTATTTGAACCATTGTGAATTCTTCCAGAAATCCATATGTAGGGTACCCACGTCCCTAAAATATTGTCAACATGCAGGGTCAACGACCGATGAATCAACCTCTGGATATGTACAATTGTCACATACCAGAAACGTCAACACTGTTTACTGTAGTATCCGCAGCGCTTGCGTCTGCCTCAGCACGCGCAGGAGTGAGATCGAGATATACCGCGGACGCAGTCACGCGTCCCGTTCTGAAAGTCTATATATACCTACTTATCGATAAATAAAGGCACTTGTTATTATTCGCTTGACCATTCATTTCTGTTTACTATTTATTGATTATTCACTCTCACTTCCCGCATTCCTGAATCGACGTATTTTATTTTAAATACAAACAAATCAAAATCATCACGACGTATCAAATTAAGCATCCCGCTAAATTGATGACTCCGAGCGAAGAGGAACACAGAATTCGACTAAAGCGAATACAGAGATGTCAACATCATCAGCACGTCCTACTAGGACACACGCTAAATTGGTCCCGCTAAACATAGAAATAAAATAGTTATAAAGTACAGTACCAGGCGGTAATACACATCGTTTGTAGAGCGTCGTCTCTGTCGCACGATGCGCTAACAGTCCGGTCCGGTAACGACTGACAAATCGCGACGGAACACGTGTATAAATGACAGAGACGGCACTCTACAAACTGTGTGAATTACTTACCGCCGGGTACTGTGTATTTCTATGACAAAGAATATGTCGAGGAAAAGTATCAGCATACACTGAACTGGCCAAACCACAATTATTTGACCACAAATTAGAGGAAGTCCCACTTGCTGTCTGAAAAAAAAATTACGTGATTAGAATTTCTTGATATATGCAATACACAAAAACTTGATGGAACTAAATTAATTCAAGAAAATGATGCCAAGAATTACAAATATTTGTTACCTTTTTTAATTATGATTATTGAAAAGAATGATTCTGAATAATTGCAATACATGTGAAAAATGGAGGATTAAAACAAGTTGAGGAATTTTACTTTTTGGAGAGCATGTTTTCGAGATATGGTAAGATAGATTGAAAAGCATTTGGCTGCAGGTAACAAGCTCAGTCTTGTTTTTGCCAATAAATCAGCCACGTAATCGTCAAAAATGATTCCGCATAGGAGTGTACTAGTGCCCACCTTGATGTATGTCAGTGAAGACTGTACATAGAAAGAGCAGAATAAATGTGGTAGAAATGTGTAACTTGCATAGAACATTTTGTCACCAATACTGCAAGAACACATATCTAGGATTGCCCAAATTTTACGGGGGAGACAAAAAACTATTTTTCTGCAAAAATATAATAAAATAAAAACATCACTTGGTATGTATTGCAATTATGAATAAATGCGCTCTGCATTGAAAATAAATATATTTAATGATACAAAAATGTGTCAATGATACAAGAGATGACAAAAAATTAAAACGTTACTTGTACCAAAAAATTTAGTTACGTGTTCTTGCAATATCGGCGACGATTTGTTATTTCTATGTTTGATAAAGTAAGAAATTATCAGATAAAGAATAACTTTAATAGAGAAGGGTGGATTAAGAAAAGAATCTTGAGATGGTTTTGCCACATTGAGAGAATGAGTTGTGAAAGACTTATGAAACAATTAATATACATGTGTCTGAAATAAAATGAAGAAGGGGAAGACCAAGGAAAGAGTGGAAGGAGATAGTTGGAGAAATTTAAACTGAGGGAAGGTAATAATTCAATTTTTTCAACTTTGCGATGGATGCCAATATACTATATTGGACTAAAGCAGATTGATTGGAGGGAATTGCCTCATAGCTTCTTTTTACAATAGATTATTGATCGGTTTTGTCTGCATTATTCTTGGGATACGGACTGCTAGCTATCCCTTCATCTCTTTGAGGATTTGCCTGGAAGTCTGCTTCCTATGGGGTTACCATGAGAAACTGCATAGGAAATCCAGGTCTCATCTCTTTTTTGAACATGATCCAACCAAAAATGTCTTATGTCTCTGAATGTTTTACCTTTTTTTTTCACAATTACCCCGATTGAATGCTTTCAGATTACCTCTGCATTCAAATTATTTATTGTACTTACAAAAATATCAATAAGTATGAAATTCGTTTTAATAAAAAAAATGTTATTATTTTTGTATAATGTATGTATGTGCGGCCCTTGGGAATAGTGTAGGTCGTCAATGCGGCCCGAGGTGCAATTTGGGTTGGCCAGGCCTGTTCTAAAGAGTGCCTTTGTTGTGTGATATCAGCTCTAGTTTCACTAACATATACGAGTATCATTATACCACGAGCACTTGTTTTATAGATCCTCACTTTACTTTCTGTTGCCACGTACATATTTTTCATAAACTGACTTTAAGGCATCCAAATGTTGAAGGGGTTTTGTTCACTATTTCTTTGATTTCGTATTTTAGTCATTTTGGCTATTAATATACACTCCACAACTTTAATTGCCACATCAGGATAAGAAATCGTCAAGCTTCTTCAAAAGGCGGAACACGAGAGCAAACTCCTGGACCTGGAAATCAATAGGCCAAAAAACCAAGTTGATGATAATACGCCACAGTAACGAACTGCCAATAAATTTTGCGAATCGTGGTCTAGAAGTTTTTACTGACTTTGTTTACTTAGGCTCTTGTATTACCTACAATGGAGGATGCGAGCTGAGGTAAAAAAATGACTGGAATTATGAAGAATCTTCATTTTCAATCCTGGGGATTGATTAGCAGCAAAGCTCTGCATCTCCTCTTCCACTCCGCTCGGTCTTCAGCGATCCTCTTGAGCTCTGTATAGGAGGTGCAGTCCATATCGTGGCATATTTGCTCCAGATACTCCCGGCGAGGACGTCCTCTGCCAATCGGTCCCTCAATCATTCCCTCCAGTATATTGTGCAGAAGATTTTCATGTCGCAGCATATGATCCATCCATTCTACACGCCTTTCCGATATGGTGTTTGACAGGTGCCTGGTTTCTTCGATCCAGCTGAGAACCTCATTTGTAATGTGGTCTCTCCAGGAAATCCTTAGGATTCGTCTATAGGTCCACACCTCGAAGGCCTCCAATCTTTTTCGATCCCTTTCGCTTATGCACCATGTCTCGCAACCATACATCAAAATACTCCACACATATGTTTTGACCAATTGCTTGCGGAGCTTTAGATCCATGTTGTTGGATTCGAAAATCTTTGATTTCTTATTAAAGGCGAGTTTTGCTTGGTGAATGCGATCTGTCAACCTCTCTTTTTGTACGGCAATCCCATGTGATCTTGCCTCCTATATAGACAAACTCTTTTGCGTTCTTAAGTGCATGAAGAATGCGATATCAAAACTGGAAAAGATATGGAAGTTCAGAACCATCACAATCAAAATGCTCATAATTAAGTGTCTTGTCTGAGCTTCGTAACTCTCATGATAGTTATACACTCCAAAGTATTTAAAATATTTACTGCAAACCATACTGGGACACCAACTTGCTTGTCAAGTGGGCTTATCATTGGATCAGTAGTGCCGACATTAAAAATAATCAAAATGAAAGCAGGCCACAAATACAACCCACACAGTTAAAATTGGCCCCAGGAAATTTACGATTATTAATACCACTGCACTATTCTTGTTATATTCAAATAAATGCATAATTGATCCAATCCACAAAGTAATTTTTTTACAAAATATTAGTAAACCGTATTTTTTTAAAATCTATTAAGGCTCAAAAAAATTACAGTTTACTAATATTTTATTAAGTGAATTAGAGCTGCCGCTGTTTTTCATTCATCTGTATGATACCCCTCGACATATCCGAATTGATGATGCGAACTTGTTGAAGAGCATGACCTGGAGACGATATTGTTTTGAGCCCCAGTAATCGAGTCTTCTTGTTAACACAACAAAACTACAAATGCAAATATAATCTACACAAATAATATGGAAAGTACGTGATGTTTGGGGAAAACCTATAAAAATGTACATGCATATCCAAGCAACGGAAATGACTAAAATCTGTGTTGGGGTTTTTATTTAAATATTGTACAATTTTTTTCATTTTAAATATTATTTCGAAAATTCAGATTTTTTTACTGCTCCCGTTAATTCGCAACCCGGTTAATATGACCCCGGATAATTGACAGTTTTTTTTATTGGATATATTGTGTATTGTAGATTGAATATTTTATGTATTGTAGATTGGATATTTTATTTATTGTAGATTTTGGATATTTTATGTATTGTAGATTGGATATTTTATTTACTGTAGATTGGATATTTTATGTATTGTAGACTGGATATTTTATGCGTATACTTATTCAAAGCATTATTATCATTTAGTAGGAAATGTACTATAATAATCTACTTTCTATTACTAACTAATTTTAGACCTTATCAGTTAGTTTATTACATATTCCTTCTTAAAATATAAAATTAACATGTAATGCCCACTTTCAACTGAGTTCATTTTATTTTGATATAAGCTTTGTGACATGTTTTATACAAATGAAAGAAATATAATGATATAATATGATCAAATACATTGTTAACATCATGCCATGTTCGTTTGGGGTTGCTAGAGATGATAGATCTCCGCACCTTTCTGACCACACACACATATTCTGCATCATCCAAGTCCATAAATACTGTATTATTGTTTTACATTTTCACTATTTTTTTCATTAAACGATCTTCGCATATTTCTCAAATAAAATTAATATATAACATACTCGTATAGTACAATCTGGCGAACTTACTGCTATATGGGAATTTGGTCCAACCAACAAGGAAAAGATCTGATTCTTATGAAACTCAGAATTTGTGCTTGTACAGTAGAAAAAATTATTGTTGAACTTATGACTGTCAAAAACCAGTTCGCTGAACACTTTTAAAATCCTCACAGCTCAGTTCCTAATTGTGCAAGAAATCTTACACAATATATTTTTGTTATATTATTATATATATTTTTATTATATACAGTACATCCTTCCGTGTGACAATTTCTTCCAACTGGTGGATGAAGAGCATTCTACCAGTACGTCACAAAGGTTCTTGTGCTTGCTGCTTAAGAAAAAATCATCAATTATCTTAATTGTTTCAGGCATCTATGGATCTACCCCCTGACAAGGCGAAGCTTTTGCGCAGTTATGACAATGAGAAGAAATGGGAGATCATCTGCGATCAGGATATGGTCCAGGCTAAAGATTCTCCCGCCCACTACCTCAACAAACTGAAGACCTATCTTGATCCGACAGCTTCCAGAAGTCATCGGGTATGAACAGTGTCTATTTCTATTCATATATGGTATATATCAGGTGTGATGAGTATGGATTTTTTGTTTTGTTCTGTTTTTGCTATGAATCTATGCTAGTCATGTCTGTTTCCTGCAGCAATATTGCTCATTCCAACACTTTTATTCATTACCTGTATGTGTGCATCTTGATTATATTCTTTTAAACTGTATTATATCACTTGAATTTCATCTCAGCACACAATTCTCATATTGCAAAAAAAATTATGAATATTTAGCAACGTTCGACAATTGATTTTTGTTGTTTTCACTCAAAACATGTGGAACCCAAGCGCCGAACTTCTGGACTTTTCCCATTGATTTAAGATAGCGGTATACAGTCATGTGACTACAATTCATCTGCTCGGCCAATTCTACGGTGGTTTGAAGGGGATCTTCATGAATAATATGGTTTAAGCGGTCCTCATCGAAGTCCACTGGTCGTCCGGAACGCACCATGTCTTTCAGGTCGAAATTACCATCTTTGAAACGCAAAAACCATCGACGAGCTGTCCTTTCATTCATAGCATCTCCACCGTACACTTCGCAAATATCACGAGCAGCTTTGGCAGCTTTATTCCCTCGATTGAACGCGAACAGAAAGAGGTGTCAAAAATGCTCACTTTCGTCTACTTGACATACCATTTTGAAGGCTTGTAATCAAATAAAATAATATATGTAACGTAAAAGCAAACACATTATCTTGTAGAGCAGAAAATTTTCTTTCGAGTGACGTATAACCTTTACCATTTTGTTTTACTTTTGGTGCTCATTTTTAAATTTGAAAAAAAACGGACACAATTTATGTTAACACCTAATACATCGAAAACTATGGGAAAAAATTAAAACAAAAACTCGAAATTATTCTACACACCCTTTTATTTAAAATATAACAGCAAAGAAATTTGTTTTTATCTCATCTTCACTTTTTTAGTAAATGGTGCTGAGCAGATTTCCCAACATTAACTTGGGACGGAGAGATGTAAAATTGACACTATGACTTGAAACTCACCAAAGAACATTAAAAATATTAGAAAAAAAAAATTCTTATCTAATTAGAGCTCACAGCTTTGTGATAAAAAAATACAAAATTGAAGATATAAAATACAAGTATAAACGATAAAAAGAATCAATCAACTGCAATGTACACGTAATTTAATTTTATAATTTGACACGATGCGCCCGCCCGCTTGCATCAAAAGTAAACACTAAATCGTAAGTGAACCCAAATAATAATTTGCTATGTCATCAAACGGGATTTCTGGTCAATGACGTCAATTCACACTTTTTTTCCATGTAGGGAAATCAGAAGGTGCTATATCTGGTGAATCAAATCTTCCCATCCAAGCTGCAACCTGTGCCGGGTCACTAAAGAAACACAATCTAGCGTTATCCTTATAGAGTCCCTTCTGTTCACTGATTCGGGACGTTTTATATCGCTATCTTCGACTGCAATTCTAATTGCAAGCGGTATTTGTCCGAATCAATCGTTTTGTTCTCCAGAACAAGCTCATAATAAAGGATCCACTTCCGATCCCACCATGCACACAGCATCACCTTCGGATAAAGACTTCCAGCCTTTGGTATGGTTTGCAGTGGTTCTTCTTGCTTACTCTACGATGTCTTGCGTTTCACACTGTGGTGTAGTATCCATAATGAATCGTAACATTTAAGTAGCGAATCGCACACAGATCGAATGTTCAATTCCTTAGAGCACTGCAAAAGTTACTTGAATAAATTATTTGGAAGGATGGATTATATAGTTGATTCTACAATAAATAAAGAAATGCGATGAACAAAGTCAATACTCTACATTAAATTAAATAAAAGCGAACGGACTTTTTGACCAACCAATATATTACCAAATTCGCCAGTTTGATTTTCTGGTACATATTGTATTATTTCTGTGGCGTTATGGCAGAAGTTGATATGTCTGTTTTTTTGTCATTTTGTGTTTATTCTCCCAATTTATAGAAAATATTTCTCAGCATATTGTGGCAAAACTTGGTGTGTCAGTCATTATCCAAACAAGAGATATATTGTTTGGAAAAACTTAAAAAATTCTTATTTGTACTGATTTTGACAGCTTGTCAAAGTTAATATTGCTTCTCCTGTAAACTGAGGTAAAACGGACATATCAACTTCTGCCATAACGCCACAGATTTAGTCTAATGAAATAAATAATATTTTATTTTATATAATATTTTGAAACGTTATAAAAAAAAATCTGGATTTTTTACTGCCCTGATTAACGGACAACCTAGATAATGCGACCCTGGATAACCGAGAGTCTACTATACATAATATATCCACGTAGGGTTTTACTTTGCATTTTTATTCTTATATTACTTAAGTGAAGTATTTTGTAACGATATTTAAAAGAACTAGAAATGTGTATATAAATGACATTATCCTTAGCTTTTATCATTAACATCTTACCATATATATGTAAAAGCTTTTCTCCCTTCCTCTGATTCTGTTGACCCGCAGCTTCTAATCGTTCCATGTATCATCCCCCTTGTGTGGCATATTGTTTTAGAAAAGGAAAATGGTGGGAGAGTCCACTTCCACTCAAGTGCTGCGGGACTTGGAGATTTCCTTGAGAACAAATCACATTGAGTGAGTATACATACCCTTGCATTTGTGATCGTTATTCATAAACCTCGCTTCATGTGTCGCGCTAATGAGATTTTATACTTCCAACAATATTTATGATCTTAACCAATTTTTACAACTTAAATTGCTCCCCCATTTTAATTTGAAATACTATCAGTTTTTTTATGAAGATTCTTGGTTTATAATGATTGAATGATTGTCTTTAGATATAAGTCTGGGTTTTGAAATTAAGTTTTTGGTTTAAAATTAAGTTTAATTAGAATAAATTAATAGGACGACCTTCGTAGCCTAATGATTAAAATACATGTCTTCCAATATTAAATTTTATTTATTTTTATAAAACTTACATATGCAGGTTAAACCCAATTATATGAAGGGTCTTTCAAATTGAGCGGTTTTATTAATTAACATTTTTTGAATTCTTGAATAAAACACGCAGTTTGCTTTGATTTCAAAAAACTTTTTATTGGTCATTGAAGTATAATGTATGACATTTAAACAAAAAAAAAAACAATATCTGCCAAATGTCCACCTCTTGCAGCTCCACAGATGTCCACTCTTTTGTCAAAATTTTCGATGACATTTTGGCATAATTGCAGTTCTAACTCACCAATAACGCAAATAATTTCGTCTTTCAGCTCAGGAATTGATCGGGGGTCATTCTTATAGACCTGGCTTTTCATGTCAACAGTGACAGACCACACATGATCTTGGTGGCCAATTAACATCACCGTTTTCGGAGATTGCAATACATAAAACAATTCTCAATTTGAATGCGTTATTGTATTGTATACGACTCCATTTTATATAAATGCCATACATTACACTTCTCAAATGTCACAAGACCCAGGCAAGTTCGCAACGCCATCTGTGTTTTATCGAAGAATTTTAAAAAAACCCTCAATTTGAAAGACCCTTTACAGTGTTAAAAAATAAATTTATTCAAAATAAAACCGTTAAATATGAAATAATTGGAAACACTGGGATTATTACACCTGAAAAAGCCTCGAGATGAGAAGTAGAAACATGTGTCATGGGGATTAATGTAATTAGAGGAATAGCAAAGTAATTTATTATTAAATATTCAACAAACTCTCATTTTGAAGTGTGTTCCATATAATTTCTTGAATAATGTTTACAATGTTGAAAATGGCAATATCCGAGACCCTATTCAAAAGGTACAGTCTGTGAAACAAAAACAAGGGAGTTAGTTTATTTTTTTATAAAGCTTATATGTTATATAACACACAAGTTTAACCCAATTACATACAAGTCTTAAAGATAAATAAATATACACAGTATCAAGAAATAAATACTAATAAATAAGAAATAATTGTTAAACTGAAAAAACTAACTCCCATTATTAAAAAACCTCAAAATAATTTCTTTAAAAACATTTTCTGAAATTTTTGAAGACGTCAATATCTGAGACCCTATTTAAAAGGGACAGTCCTAGAAACAAATCATTAAAAGGAATAAAAAAGGGACAGTCCTAGAAACAAATCATTAAAAGGAATAAAAAAAGGGACAGTCCTAGAAACAAATCATTAGAAGGAATAAAAAAAAATCTTAGATCCACAAGTCGATTTTTCCACTGAACAGAATTGAAGGCTTTACCAGAAATATTTGACGTACTAGCCTTGTGTGGCACAATGATCAAGCCTCAATGCTCAATTCCGAAGTTCAAGAGATGTATTAACCTCTCGAGTAGTAAGATTTTAAAGCAAATTTTTAAAACATAGTTTGTTCAGTTGGTAAAACATGTAACTAGCCGATAAATGATTTAATTGTGTGGTATCATCAATAGATGTCGTCATTGATAGTCCAAATCCTGACATAATCTGGGAATATTCGAGAAATAATCACTGCGCCCCAACCGCGGGGCCATACGCTATCTGACTCAGTATTTCATGGCCCCACGGTTGGGGCGGTACTCACGGAGAGGTTAAGAATACAGATTGCAGAGCTGTTGTAAGCACCATCCTTTTGATGACTAATTTGTTCAGTCAGAGAAATTTTTGGAATTGTATGAGAAGGTGTATGAATGTAGAAGAAGCAAAGGATGTTTGTCTAGACAGGAAAGTCTGGCACTCTGTCCTCTCCCCTTAATCCGATAGGATAATGGCATGATGTTATATGTATGTATGTAGGCACAATTGGTGTAATTTTTAAATAATTGTCTCCTCGCATGAATATGAAACATTGATATTTAATTTCTAGGTGGGTCAGAGAATTTCTGGATGAAAACAATCAAGGGCTGGATGTGCTCATAGACTACCTGAGCTTCCGACTGAGCATGATGAGGCACGAGCAGAGGATAGAAGAAGCCAGAACCGCATCCAATGATGGAATCGCACAAGGTTTCCTTTCATTTATTATTTTTTATTAAACATACTACTTCTCTCATATGGTTTCTCTCTTACAAATGGATGTTCAGGTCAGTGGAGTACTGTCAGATCAAGCAATGAAGAGTCAGACAAGTATATGGTGCTCCTATAGCTTTGTCACATTCAGTGGCCTCCGCTGTGAGGTAACACAGTTATGATTCAGCGGTTCCAGATCATATGCTTGGGGATTCATACCTGTATTTAGCATCACCTACCTGTGTGAAAATCATTTTCAAAGATGAAATATGTAAAATTTCAATGCAGGTCAGCATTAACAGATGAACATTTGCAATAAATTTTGATGATTGGGAGTACTTTCTTTGAACCCCAATTTGGTGAAATGCTATCTCAAAAAGCGATTTCATTAGTAGAGTTGTATTTCAAACAATTATAGTATTTTTTGAGTCTACTTATTATTATTATGTTACATTTTGTTCGATAAATTTATGAAAACTTTTTTTTCTCATTTAACCCTTCCTGTCCTGTGATGTGTAACTAGTACACATTGCTTCTAAAAACTTTAATATCTCTATAAATATAATAAATACTGGCTTCAGATTTTAGGTATTCTTCCATAATACATTTACACATTGAATGAAAAAATAATATTAATAATAATTAGCATTTATCGGCTACATCAGAGATATTTTGTGAAAATCGGGAATAATTTCACCAATACAATCAAACGTGTGCCAGTGTGTGATGTAGGTATATTCATTCTAAAAAAACGCTTTGGATGAGGAAGCGACGCTATTCACGTCTCACTCTCACTGTACTTCGGTATATAGGAACGCAAGAAATAGAATCTCAGTTCGCTCGCTTATCTCGCTCAGTAGCTCACGAGCTTTCGTTTGAGGTGTCGCCTGTTTTGTCACGTCGGCCGATGTTTTTTCTTTATGTTTTGAGCAATTAAATTTCAATTATTATCTATTTTGACTTCAAATTTAATTAATTTGAGCGATTGGCTATGAATATTCTTATTTTTCCGATTTTAAATTTACATGTGTATTGAATACACATGTAAAAATAGAAAACACACTTAGAAAACCGGAATGTGCCATTTTTTTAGCACAGGAAGGGAAAGGTTAAGTAGGGCCTACCTACATGCCTCTTGGTCAACAGAGCCTAAAATATTTACTATTTGGCCGACTGAAAAAATGTTTGCCGACTGATTCACTAATGAACTATGTAATATTTTTCTAGGTAACAATAGTAATTCTGAAGGTGGAACGTCAGGTCCTCATCGACAGTTCTACAGGCCCCCACTGATGATTATGGGAGGAGGAACTGGCAGCCCGGGAACGGTGCGTAGACGCTCCAAGCATGTGGCGCGCCTCAACATGGGTGCCAGCACAGATGATATCCACGTCTGCATCATGTGTATGAGAGCCATTATGAACAACAAGGTAGAGTATACATTTTATATTTCTTTTAACAGCATTAAGTAACCAAAATAATTTCAATATGTTCTGTTTCACTATAACATCTCTCAAAAAATGTCATCTTAAAAAGTCTCCCTAATGTTTCCATACTGCAAAGGAAGTCTATTCCATGCGATATGGCCTACCTGATAATTTTTTTGATTAGGCAATTTCTGCTTATTGCAAATTTTTCTTGGCAACATTAACCACTTAACAGTCAGATTTTTAACACGCGACGTAACACCATGACGAACTGTGAACGAATAAATTCTATACGAAAATATATTCCGTTCGGAGAAAACAAGTTGAAACAAAATCTGCCCAAACGACGCTCGGGAGAAACACTCCCAACAAGTCGAAACAAGATTTGCCCGTACGAGGCTCGGGCTCGTCAGTATAAAAAGAAACTTCGTGCCCGATAAATATTAACTAACTAGCCAAGTTCTCGGACTCGTTTTTTCACGAACTGTCCCTTATGAATAGGGTCTCGGATATTGACATCTCAGATAACATTTCAGAAAATATTTTCGAAGAAAGTATTTTGAGCTTCCTCAGTAATGGGAGTTAGTTAGTTAGTTGTTTTTATAAATTCTAGAACTTAATCTTCAACTCAACGTGTCAACATCAACAATTGCAGCTATATAGCACCTATTCTTCCAACGGTTGGTTCAGTTTAAAACGGTTTATACAATGTCTATATTAATTCTCAACATGCGTAGCCTAACGCCAATGGTTGTTAGGCTACGCATGTTGAGAATTAATATAGACATTGTATAAACCGTTTTAAACTCCTTTTTATCTATATAGCTTTAAGAAATATTGACGACTTTTCGAAGATTCGACTATTCGAAATATTTCTGCAAATGTGCACTGAGAGTTGTTTGTTAGATCATTATAACTTTATGAAGTTTATGTGCTAATCTGTATAATTCTTAGTTTCACAACCATTCATCTAAAATACATACCTTCACGCCATTTCCCCTATTAGGGTAGGCAGAGAGAACAGAACGCCAGACTTTCCTATCTTGGCACATCCTTCACCTCTTCTACTTTCTCATACAACTCCTACGATTTTCCTGAGTTTTTTTACTTCTTTCAACAAAATATAATTCACTTGCTTTCTAATTCAGGCATACACATTTTTATGCCACACGTAGACTTAGTTAATTCCTCCACAGATGAATATTAAACAACCAGGGTGACATAACACATCCTTGCTTTACCCCTTTTGAAATATAATCCTCTCAGTCAAGGCACTGTTCACTATAATACGTGCTCTAGTTTCAGCATATAATGAAGCAATACCACATATTAATTTACTTTCTACATCATATTCATTCCATAGCTTGCCTCTTATCACGAGGTCATCTCATCTTCCCTGTTCATCTTGGTTTTCATTAAAAGACCCAATATGTATTTTTTGTTTCAGTATGGCTTCAACATGGTGATCCAGCACCGGGAGGCTATCAATAGCATCGCTCTGAGCCTGGTGCACCAGTCCCTGCGTACCAAGGCTCTGGTGCTGGAGCTACTGGCCGCCATCTGCCTGGTGAAGGGCGGTCACCAGATCATCCTGTCTGCCTTCGACAACTTCAAGCTGGTCTGCGAGGAACAGCACCGCTTCCACACGCTCATGGACTACTTTATGAATTATGATCATTTCCACATTGAATTTATGGTGAGAGAATCATCTTCGCAATTCAAAGTTGCCTTTTTTTCTTGTCATTATTCCCTTAACAATACAATATAACTATTTACATAGCATTTACCACTAAGGTCCAGAAGTTTCCTACCTGAACAAGTTAGAGAGTGTATGGTCAGACAGATATCATGATGGCAACGCCCATCGCATGGTCAGAGGATGTTATTGTTAAAATTTGATACTCCTATCCTCAGTAATATGTCAATTAGAGCCAATAGAAGGTCCCTTGATTTTATACTTGATTCATCGTCATTGCTGGGCCACGTCTTCTTCCACGTCAATCATGTGATCTTCTGTGAGAAAATAGCCCAATCCTGACATGTGGATCCTGCTGAGATGTCTGGCCATGCTGATGCATGTTCTCAGCGCGCGGACTAATTCTCACATGTCTAGCCGCTGAGACGTCATCAGCCCAAGAACATACGGCTCTCCACCCCTCATGGTCCCGAGCCATCTGCTCTCAGTCCTCAGGCACCCCGGACAAAGTCAGTGACTCTCACAGACTGTCCCTATACTCTTCGCTTGCCCAAAAAAATGCTTGATTATAGTTTATACTGATGGTTTGAATGTTCTTTCAGGTGGCCTGCATGCAGTTTGTGAACATAGTGGTGCACTCCGTAGAAGACATGAATTTCAGAGTGCATTTACAATATGAGTTCACTTCGCTCAAACTGGACGAATACCTTGAGAGATTGAGGTTATGTGAAAGCGAGGAGTTACAGGTATACTTATATTGGGTGTACAAATAAGTCACCGCCGTTTGACAAAAGTTGGCGCCACCAGTAAGTTATGGTTAAAATTGTCAGATGTAAAATGTCATTATCGTAAGGTTGGACATCTGTCAACAACATGACCTTGAAATATTAGTGAATTTTTATCAGTATAACATATTTTTTTGTGTTCGAAAATGTCAAGTTTTGAGCCGAATAAGCGTCATTTGCGGGAACTTTTGATTTACTTCTTCAATTTGAAGAAATCGGCAGCTGAGGCGCATCGATTGCTTGTAGAAGCATATGGTGAGGCTGCCTTAAGTGAGAGAAGTTGTCGTGAGTGGTTTCAAAAGTTTAAGAACGGTGAATTTGACATCGAAGACAAAGAACGTAGCGGAAGGCCGAAAGTGTACGAAGACGCGGAATTGGAAGTATTATTGGATCAAGATTCGTGCCAAATGCAAGAAGAACTTGCACTTACATTAGGAGTGACTCAACAAGCAATTTCACATGGGTTGAAATCATTGGGAATGATTCAAAAACAAAGAAATTGGGATTCATATGAACTGACACGGAGAAACTTTGAATGCCAATTTTCCACATGTAAAATGCTGCTTGCCAGGCATAAACGAAAGGGTTTTCTGCACCATATAGTCACTGGTGATGAAAAATGCATCCATTATGATAATCCAAAAAGGAAGAAATCATGGGGATCCCCTGGTCATGCTTCAACATCTACGGCTAAGCCAAATATTCATGGAAAAAAACTCTTGTTGTGTATTTGGTGGGATCAGCTTGGTGTCGTGTATTATGAGTTGCTCAAACCGAATGAAACCATTGCTGGGGCTGTCTACCGAACATAATTGATGAGATTGAGTCGAGCACTCGAGGAAAAGCGCGCCCACTACTACGCCAGACACGACAAAATTATTCTCCTGCATGATAATGCTAGTCCACATGTTGCGGCACCGGTCAAAACCTATTTGGAAACACTCAATTGAGAAGTTTTACCCCACCCGCTGTATTCACCAGACATTGCTCCTTCTGATTACCACTTGTTTTGATCGATGACGCATGGCCTGTCTGAGCAGCACTTCACATCATATGAAGATACCAAAAATTGAGTCGATTCGTGGATAGCCTCAAAAGATGATGATGATGACTGATGCGGTATTCGTATGCTGACAGAAAGATGGGGAAAAGTAGTGGCAAGCGATGGGTACTACTTCGAATAAAACATGAGGTTCCGTTCTTTCACAATAAATGCCCACTTTTTTATAAAAAACGGCGGAAACTTATTTGTACACCTAATACAAAATATTATTTTTAACTAGTTGTATTCTGCTTTATGTACGCTATTCATTCAATTTTTGTTAATTAATTACATTTTTTTTTATTATTTACTATTTTATTATTTAATGTATGTTGTTTATAGTTAAGGCATTAACGTTGTGGAGGTTTAAAGACATTGTAATTTATTTTTAACAAACACTGTTTATTCCACTTTTTTGTGACGGTATAACCCTACCGGTTTCAAGGATTTCACCTCATCTTCAGGGGAGCGCAAAAAAGACTAAATGCTGTTCGAACTGGTACCGATATAGACACTTCAACGGTTGGAGGTTGGGGGGTGAGGAAGGCTAGGGATAATTTCGGCCAAGAGCGGGGAGATTTTGGGGAAATAACTGTTCAACAGATGCTCCGATCGGTATTTCCCCAAAATCTCCCCGCTCTTGGCCGAAATTATCCCTAGCCTTCCTCACCCCCCCAGCCTCCAACCGTTGAAGTGTCTATATCGGTACCAGTTCGAACAGCATTTAGTCTTGTTTGCGCTCCCCTGAAGATGAGGTGAAAGCCTTGAAACCGGTAGGGTTATACCGTCACAAAAAAGTGGAATAAACAGTGTTTGTTAAAAATAAATTACAATTTTTAATGTATACTTTGTTGTACATACATTAGAGCATCGATTATCTGATTTAGTATGTATTTAAAATAAGTCTTATCCGGTTGTCCTTCATTGACAGTATGATCGATTATCCGAAACAATTTTGGACTGGGGGTGTTCAGATAATTGATTTGTTGCTCACATAGGCCGGTCGGCAGGGAGGGGGAAAGTGCTGCAGCACCACATTAATTTGAAATTCTATACATACTATAAAACAGGATAAGTTTTCATAAAATTGAATTTCTATACTAGCGGCCGCAAATTTGAAATTCCAGTTAACCGATGTTTCGGTTGATCGGTATTCGGAAAATCGACACTCTACTGTAATTATATATTTCATATGCGCTTGCAGGTCCAAATATCGGCGTATTTAGATAATGTATTCGACGTAGCTGCCCTGATGGAGGATAGTGAAACAAAAACCGCTGCTTTGGAAAAGGTGGCAGAGCTTGAAGATGAATTAGGGCATGTAAGTATCTTTTATTACATTTTAGAAATTAAATCAAATACACCGTTAGACTGGAGTCACACTTTGACAAGTTTCCTTGGTACTACTTTGTGGCTAAAATGACAACATCATCATCAGCCTGGTTAATTTCAGTGCTGGATATAGGTCTTCCCTCTCCTAGTTCACTCATTCCTATCCTTGCTTCCAGTGGCTCCTGACCACCCTTCAAATGTCATCTGACCATCCTAGGAGTCTTTCCATACTTCTTTTCCCTAGCCTTCGTCACTACTCTAGCATTTTCTGGTTCCACCTATCATTGTAGGTACATTTAGTAATGTGCCATGTCCAATTCTACATCTGAAAAAGGAACCAACAGGGACATCAGTACTTGCAAAAAAAATGTTTACAGTTCCTCAAATCAGATTGTACGGTTGTCTGGTGAGAATCATTCTACCTTTTTTTTGTATTGGAGCAAAATTGTCATGGATATAGAGTTGATCATGGTCAAGTATAAATCCAGTGTGATCGGACAATAGTTGCATCACTACCGTACAAGTCACAAATGTTTTTTTTTGCCAGTTGATTATTGTGGGGGGAAATATCAGGGTGGTTGCGAAAATAAAATAGCTTCATGGTCGTACTCGCAAAGGTCAAGACATGCGTTGGTGCTGTGGATGTGACAAGTTCAAATTGGTAAGGTGCACATGATTGTATACATTGAATCTAACCAGTGCTTTATTGCAACCTTCGCATCGCTACCAAGGTAGCTAAACCGTTTGATTTCTCACTTATGTACATACTCGCAGCAAGTTCAATATTTTTTTATTCAATAAAGTCACCCTATATAAGAGTGGGAGTATCTTCAATAGTGCTCGCGAATAGGGCTCTGCAAATATTCTCAACTGCCGATAGCTTTAGTAACTGTCAGCTACATAAGTTTGATGATCGATCAACAAGGGATTTGCAATTTGAATAGTGGGGCCGTAACCTGATAATGCTGTTTATTATCAATACAAGTAATCCAAACTATTGGTGTTTGCTGCATTCCAGGTACATGAACGAATGGCAATAATGGAAAGGGAAGCTCTCCACAAGCTGGCTTCCATGGAAGCCGAACTGGGGAGACTGCGAGGAGAAAGAGACCAGTTGGATGAGGCCCGCAGACAAGTTATCGAGGAGGTAAAGTGTTTTAATTTTCAAATGGCATGTGCAACAAATACAAAATCGTGGAGATTTTATTTTTATTGTTATAAGATTTTAAGCATTCATTATGATTGAACAGAACTTCAATATTTAACTAATTTTACTGAAGCATAATTTTTTACTTAATCATAACAAATGTAAAAATAAAAAAAAAAGCAATAGATATTCGAATATCAGCTGCATGCTGATGTGATATGATAAAGAAAACAAGGACAAACTCGAAAAATAATAAAAAAAGAAACCATAGAGAAACCCGATAAATGACAGTGTTGATACACTGATTATAACAAGAACATAGAAAACAGTCTTATAGTATCATCACGCACTATAATTTACATATGTACGGAAATTATTGCATAAGCCGACTTACGACCAGATCAACTTCCGACCTGTTTAGCGGAACCGATTGCGGTCATAAGTCGATGACTACCTGTATGTGTTTATGGATATGGATAGTCGTTTGAATGATTTATGCGACCACGTAACCTGCTTCATTTACTTTTGTCTGGTTGGTTGGAAAAGATTGCCGCCTGGCAATAAGCCCGTCAGATTGTATTTGCAATAAAAGTGTTGAATAAAATAAATAAATGATGAATAATTAAAATTTGTTTCTATTGTAATTTTTGTTATTGTGAAATCCCAGGTGTCCACATTGAGAAGAGCCCAACAAGATTCGAAGAACAGGCAGTCTATGCTGGAAAGCAAGATACATCAACTGGAGTCTGTTGCTTTATCATTGCCGAGGGGGTCGTCAAGTAAGTTGGTACAAAATAAAGTACAATAAATAATCTTCCTTATTAAAATATAATAAAGCTCTCTTATAAATAATTTTTCTTATTAATTACACAATAATAAGTCCCTAAGGATCAACAAAGGTAAAACCTGGATCTTATCTATGAAATTAAAATTCAATGCAAAATTCTGGGTTATATTTTATTTATTTTTTATTTATTTATTATTACACATGACAAGAAATATACACAATTTGAGAAAAAACAACAGGTAATTTGATTTTGACATACAATTTTAATGGATCTGGGTTTGTTGCCTTTCATTTATCGTATCCCCAGTAAACTAGGCTTTTGCCTGTATCTCACTGAGGATATTTAGCATGAAAAAATAAATCGATACTTCTTTCCGATTTTTGATTACACAAAAAAAAAACCCGTTGCACGCTCTCATCAACCTGACAAACAGTGACACTCAACTACAACTGGAAACATCTTGCGAAATTCAACTCCTCACACATCATCACTCCAGAAAGACCAAAAATATTCATCCCACAATATACCACACACAATCATAAGAATAAAAATTAAAACAAATTTAAAACAAAAAAAAATACACAGAAACACAAATACAAAAACAACTAAAATTAAAACAACAAGAAGAAACCCACACTCACGAGCTCACATAAATCCTTTCCACTCGTCATTCATCCTGAAAGCCCAAGTACTCAAAATCCTGTCGCAATAACAACCACGCTCCGATCGACTGTCTAAATAGTTTTCCTACCTTTACCTTTATTGAAGTCGGCACGCCATTGTATGTAATGGGAGCCAAATAAGCATATTGCCTTTGGGCAAAAGAGGTTTTAACTCTAGGGATGGTGAACATATCATTAGTTGCCATGCGTGTCATGTGTGTCTGCTGAGTCTGCATCTTCCCTTCCTCTCGATGGTAGTGCCAGAGAATGGATTTGAGATGTAAATTGGCTATGTTCAGGACCTGATACTCTCTGAAAACCTCCGCCGTGGGATACCGAGCAGGAAGTTTATTATTTATTTTCACAATCAATTTTTGGGAAACCTGCAATATGTGTTTTTGGGTTAAGGTGCATTCTCCCCAAACTGATATACCTCAAGCCAAACCAGGTATATATTTGAATGATATATATATGGGGGAAATTTGAAAATAACATACAGGCGGCCCTCGACATTCGCACATAATTGGTTCCTGAAAATGTGTGCAAATGTTGAATGTTCAAAAGTAGAGGGATGTAAAAAAAACGTAAAAAATTGTATTTTAAAATATTTATTTATCAATAATAATATTTATTTATCAATATTATATATTAAAAATGTTTATTTATCAATATACATAATTAAGTTAACGAGGGGTGTTTAAAAACTTTCAGATGTTTTCTTTATAAACTTGTCAAGAGTTAGTTGAATACCACCCTTTTTTTCTTTTCTTGATAAAGAGTTCTATAACATGCTGTGTCTTTTTCAATTGCCCTACATACTTGAGATATAGGTTTTCCATTGAGATCACATTCTTTCGTAATAGTCAAATATTTGTCAAGATGCATGAAGGATTCATTCATATTTTTGATTGTCAAAGTCTTGACGATTTTGTCAGCTTCTTCTTCCTAACTTTCATTGTGTATTTCATTTAACTCTTGTTGTTCAATTAAGTATTCATTTGACAGAGGTACTGAGTGAGATTCAATCAACTCATTAACATCTTCGTTGTTGACGTCCAAGTTTAGTTCATTCATTAGGCTAACTATTTCATCTGTAACAGTCTCCGGAGTTTCTTCAGAATTTATTTAATCACTCATCATTTGTGGGCATAATTGTTTCCAGGAACCTTTCATTGTCGACTCTTTTATTTCAGCCCACGAGTCTCCAGTATTGTTTATTGTGTTCCATATATTATAGTTCTTCCAAAAAAGTAGGAGCGACTGCATGGAAGTGAACAAATTTTGCATTATCGACAAAAATCTTTAAAAAATGTGCGAAATAGCGAATTGTGTGAATGAGAATGTGCAAAAGTTGATGGCCTGTATTTGATTTTTTTTTTTCAGAGACCTCTTCGTTTCAGGACCCTCATCATCCTGTGCTCTGTGCACAGGATGATGAGGGTCCTGAAACGAAGAAACCTGCGCAAAAACCTGCGCAACTGTCTGACCTGCCTAGTTACAGCACTGATCAACTTTAAATATTTTATTTTTTATATATTAGGTGTACAAATAAGTTTCCGCCGTTTTTTATAAAAAAATGGGCATTTATTGTGAAAGAACGGAACCTCATGTTTTATTCGAAGTAGTACCCATCGCTTGCCACTACTTTTCCCCATCTTTCTGTCAGCATACGAATACCGCGTCAGTCATCATCATTATCTTTTGAGGCTATCCACGAATCGACTCAATTTTTGGTATCTTCATATGATGTGAAGTGCTGCTCAGACAGGCCATGCGTCATCGATCAAAACAAGTGGTAATCAGAAGGAGCAATGTCTGGTGAATACAGCGGGTGGGGTAAAACTTCTCAATTGAGTGTTTCCAAATAGGTTTTGACCGGTGCCGCAACATGTGGACTAGCATTATCATGCAGGAGAATAATTTTGTCGTGTCTGGCGTAGTAGTGGGCGCGCTTTTCCTCGAGTGCTCGACTCAATCTCATCAATTATGTTCGGTAGACAGCCCCAGCAATGGTTTCATTCGGTTTGAGCAACTCATAATACATGACACCAAGCTGATCCCACCAAATACACAACAAGAGTTTTTTTCCTTGAATATTTGGCTTAGCCGTAGATGTTGAAGCATGACCAGGGGATCCCCATGATTTCTTCCTTTTTGGATTATCATAATGGATGCATTTTTCATCACCAGTGACTATATGGTGCAGAAAACCCTTTCGTTTATGCCTGGCAAGCAGCATTTCACATGTGGAAAATTGGCATTCAAAGTTTCTCCGTGTCAGTTCATATGAATCCCAATTTCTTTGTTTTTGAATCACTCCCAATGATTTCAACCCATGTGAAATTGCTTGTTGAGTCACTCCTAATGTAAGTGCAAGTTCTTCTTGCGTTTGGCACGAATCTTGATCCAATAATACTTCCAATTCCGCGTCTTCGTACACTTTCGGCCTTCCGCTACGTTCTTTGTCTTCGATGTCAAATTCACCGTTCTTAAACTTTTGAAACCACTCACGACAACTTCTCTCACTTAAGGCAGCCTCACCATATGCTTCTACAAGCAATCGATGCGCCTCAGCTGCAGATTTCTTCAAATTGAAGAAGTAAATCAAAAGTTCCCGCAAATGACGCTTATTCGGCTCAAAACTTGACATTTTCGAACACAAAAAAATATGTTATACTGATAAAAATTCACTAATATTTCAAGGTCATGTTGTTGACAGATGTCCAACCTTACGATAATGACATTTTACATCTGACAATTTTAACCATAACTTACTGGTGGCGCCAACTTTTGTCAAACGGCGGTGACTTATTTGTACACCCAATATATATATATATATATATATATATATATATATATATATATATATATATATATATATATATATATATATATATATATATATATATATATATATATATATATATATATATATATATATATATATATATATATATATATATATATATATATATATATATATATATATATATATATATATATATATATTAATATCTTTCTTATTTTTACTCAGTGGGAGCTATATCATCGCACCCTGCCAACGCTCCGACAAATGGACAGGACATGTCAGACCTCCCTCCCCCACCCCCCGCTCAAGGGATGTCCTTACCTCCGCCACCACCCCCTCCAGCCCCTACTCCTGTGCAGGCGCCCCCGCCACCTCCCCCGCCCTGCTTGATAGCCGCTCCCCCACCGCCTCCACCTCCCGGAGCACCGCATCCGCCCTCCATGATGCATCCAGCCGATGCCATGACCATCAAGAGAAAGGTGCACACCAAGTACAAGCTGCCCACTTTGAATTGGGTAGCACTCAAGCCAAATCAGGTAATTTAATATGAAAATGATGATAGTAGATTATTTTATATCCCTCACAATCATCAGGTTATTCCGGAAATAATGGCTGATTTTAATATTATGCATATCATTTCGAATGTTCTTTGCTTGGAATTATTTGTTCATTGAATGTTCTTTGCTTGGAATTATTTGTTAACTGTTTGACAGTTAAAAATCTCTGACTCAATAAATAAATATTTATTGAATCAGTAATTTAATTTGCATTGCTTTAATCCTTCAGAAATGGGATAAAAAAAATAAGAATTTTAACTTGGGCAATATGCATCTCTAAAACAGCACGCAATGTTAACCAAATATGGGGTGAAGGAACCACTTCTAAACGAACAGTGCGGCCTTTGTTCAAAAAGTTTACAAAGACAAAGAGGGTTGAAGGTGTCTTGCTACTGTCGAAAACGACAAATTGAAAACTTTATTGGGAGAAAATATGCAACAAACGGTATGGGAAATAGCACAAGAATTGATAATGATACAAAAAATAAAAAAAAATCAGCCATTATTTTCGAAACAGCCTAATAATATTTTTATTTATTTATTTTACATGACAAATATGAATATAAAATAAATAAACACTTAAATTATATGAATTTAAATTTGTTTTTTGTCATCTGTCATGATCTCAGTGTCTAGACTTTTGCCTTTAACTCATTGAGGACATATGTACATAAAAAATTAATTGATACTTTTTACTGAAAATTCTCATTAACCTTTCCCTTACGGTGATAAAAATAATACGCGTTTCCGGTGTTGGGTAGTGAGTACGCAATAAAAAATTAGCGATTTTAAATCGGAAAAATAAGAATATTCATAGATAATCCCCTTAATTAATTATAATTGAAATTAAAAATTATAATAATTGAGATTTATTTGCTGAAAACATTAAAAAACCATCTGGCAACGCTCGCGGAACGGGGGTACGTCTAACCTATTTGCAAGCCTAGAAGCTACTAGTGGCGCGGAACGTCAGTCGCATACCCCGGCGCTTACGCTTATGCTTGCGACATTCAGTCTAGTATGCAAGAGTGAGATGCGAATATAGTGTCGCGCTTCCCGCATACTTTCCACCTATCGTCAAGACGAGGCACTCGCAGCGTTTAAATGCGAATTTGTTTTCGATCTTTACAAAACACCTCGATGTAGTCGATAAATTCTGATTATTATTAATATTATTTTTTAAATCAATGCGTAAATATATTATGGAGGAATACCTAAAATCTTAACCTTGTATTTATAATATTTATAGAGATATTGATGGTTATTAGAAGCAACGTGTAGAAGATACCCAACACAGGGAAGGAAAGGTTAACTTGATAAGTTGAAACCTAATTACGAGTATGTATCGCATGAGTCAACCCTTGATGTACTGTATCAATTCAAATAAATTAACGGCCCGTCCCACAATCTCTTCCATATATTTATTAAAAGCTTATTTAAGAAATCGGAAAATTAAAAAAAAAACATTCAGCTACTGTCTGTATTTCACACAGAGTTTCGGGTTTGGTTCCCGATGGAACCCAAAGTAAAATTGAGGTCCCCAGTTGGATTTAGAGGTTGTTATTGATACCTCTTCACACGTGTTAGTATTGACAACACCTACGAAGATGAATTGTGAGTTATTATACGTACCTATGTTTTTAAACTTGAAGGCCCCCCGTTCAATAATGTCAAAAATAATCCTGTCTTCTTTATTGTCACAACCACTTTCTTTGACATGTACACATTATCAAAGTGGTTATGTTGAAGAGTACCATTTGAATTCATGTATGAGATGTATTTTCATTGGATCTTATAGATAGATATACAAGGATGATGTCTATTTATGTGTTTGTTTATTGTATGTAAGGTGTTGCATTTCAGCAAGCACACAGTCTTGATAAATTAAATCCAAACTTCCGATAGTAAGGAAGTAGAAGTTCCAAGACAATAAGTAATTTCGATTTATGATGCACTTTTATTTGTTGCTGCATTTCTTATATATTAATTACTTAAATATTTACATGATTGTACTCAAGACAAATGGATATAGATATCAGTTGTCTCATGGGCTCGTTTGCCTGTACTGAGACAGTTGATTTACATGCACGAAATTCATATAAACAATGCAACAACTCTTCGAGATGCAGTCACTCATGAGATTTGATAACTCTCAGAAAAAATATATATTGACATGATTTCATTGAAACACCCAAAAGCTGGGCATATATATATGTCAAACTTCATTTGTAGATACGAGGGTAGTCCCAAAAGTACCCGACCTAACAAAGAAAACAGAAAAAATCTGGAAAAAAATATTTTTATTTCTCAACATAGTCTCCTTTCAGCTCGACACATTTTTCCCAGCGATGTTCAATAGCTTCGATACCCTGTTTATAGTGAGAACCGTCGAACGCATCAAATAGCCATCAACCGCAGATTCCACCTCTTCATTGTTGGCAAATCTTTTACCATCGAGCCATTTTTTCAAGTTTGGAAAAAGAAAATAATCCGAGGGGGCTAAATCTGGCGAATAGGGTGCGTGAGGAAGCAATTCGAACTTCAATTCATTGATTTTGGCCACCGCGATAACGGATGTGTGAACTGGTGCATTGTCTTGATGAAACAACACTTTCTTTTTCGCCAAATGCAGCCGTTTTTTCTTGATTTCATCACTCAAACGCTACAATAAGTTCGCATAATACTCGCCGTTGATTGTTTTTCCTTTTTGAAGATAATCAATGAAAATTATCCCACGCGCCTCCCAAAAAACTGACGCCATAACCTTGCCTGCAGATGGAACTGTTTACACCTTTTTTGGAGCCGATTCTCCCCTTTCAGTCCATTGTTTTGACTGTTCCTTCGTCTCAAGTGTGAATTGATGGACCCATGTTTTATCCATGGTTATGAATCGACGCAAAAACTCGTCTTTATTGCTGTGAAACATCGCCAAACACTCGATTGAAACATCCTCACAACGCGGTTTTTGTTCCATTGTGAGCAAACGCGGCACCCATCTTGCGCACAGCTTTCTCATGTCCAAATTTTCAGTCAATATGTGATGTACAGCACTTTTTGAAATGCCTACCATGTCTGCTAGCTCGCGCACTTTCAATCGACGGTCATCCAATACCATTTTGTGGATTTTCTTTACCAATTCTGGCGTGGTCACCTCATTTGGTCGACCACTACGATGTTCGTCTTGGCAGCTCGTACGGCCTCGTTAGAACTCTGCCACCCAATATTTTACTGTTGTAAACGAAGGAGCAGACTCCACCAGAGTAGAATCTAGCTCAGCTTTGATATCGGTTGGACTTAGACCTTTCAAATGAAAGTATTGTATCACATAACGATAACCAATTTTTTCCATGTTTACAAATTCACCGAGAGCGTTCACTATTGATGGCTGCCAAACAAATACTAAACAACGTAGCGTCTTAAAACTTGAAACTTAAGCTTTATAAGTTAAGTACTTTCTACCATAGTAATTTTTTAAAGCAACAACCGCCATCTATACGTCAGGTCGGGTACTTCTGGGACCACCCTCGTATATGGAGAGGAGTCATGAGCTTCCTACAGAGGACATACAAAGAAAACAAAAAGTCACCACCAGCGGCAACTCAGGCAAATGATAAAGATTCGATGGTACCATAAAGTATTAAATGGTGAAGAGTTGAACATAGCCGAGTTGATTTTGATCTCAAATGTCATCATTGATCTATCACAAGTTTAATATATTTTCACCTTGCTTTCTATTCTCATGTGGCTATTCTTCCATATTACTTTTTAACAGTTGGAGATAGCAACAGGTTTGTTAATATAAATTGTATAATTTAATCAGGTCCGTGGTACAATATTCAACGAGTTGGACGAAGAGAAGCTAATGGGCCGCATCGACTTTAACGAATTCGAAGAACGGTTCAAGATCGGTGTGGGCGTGGGCCCGCTGTCCAGCCAAGGCAACGCCGATGTGGATGGACTTGGCTCCTTCCCAAGTAAGAGGTTCAAGAAACCGGATAACATTTCACTACTGGAGCACACCAGACTTAGAAATATTGGTGAGTATTTGTCTTTTTACAAGTTTCAAAATACAGTGTTACCTGGGTTTTAACATTTTCCACAAAAATAAAGATAAATAAGGGATTAGTAATTTATAACATATTTTTTTGCTATATACATTACTATAATGATTTATATAATGTCAATCATAATACATAATGGTTTATGAGGAAACTTTTAACCCCGTTTAGAGAACAGACTCTCCTCAAGAGCGCTCTGAAGATTCGAACCCCCTCTTATTTACAGATTTAAAATATTGCGAAAATCAAAAATGAGTTAAATGAAAAGATAGGAAGGTGGCGACTGCAGCCATTAGATTAGGTTTGTTTTATATATAGTGAATTTTGCTAAAACTTTCAACGATTAAAAGAAAATATTCATAAACAACCTTCATTTATGAAATTTTTTTGAGATACAGTGATTCCTCAATTAATATTGGTTTCAAGAAAATAGCGCACTAATGACAACTATGTAAATAGAACCATTGAACTATGTATAAAATAGATAACCTTTTAAATAATTACACATCTATTCTTACTTAGTTAAAAAAACCTTAAGTTATTTTTTTGATAACTATAGTTCGGAAATTCTAGGATGAGTCCTGTGACAGCTCACAAATTTGCCCCATACAACCTTGTAACGATGTTCAGTAATTTTAATTATTTTATTAACTTTAATATAAGCCTCAATTCTAATAAATATCAAGTTATTTAGGTAAATACATTACATTAGGTTGTATTGGGGCAAATTTGTGAGATGTCACAGGACTCATCCTAGAATTCCCGAACTATAATAACTAATTAAACACAAATTTCGATGAGAGCTATACAATCTATTCGTACGATGAAAAAAAATACAAAGCAATTGGCTTTTCAAAATCACTCTCACTTGATTAATATTCCATTGTTTATGTTGTCGCTCGTACAATTGTCGATTATAATGGCATAAATAATTTACCTAGAGTGTACTGCTTGGCTGTTCTTTTCTGTATCTCTAGTGCTAAACAGAATAAACCATGGCAAAGGGAATTTGCGTAATGAGTAAAAACAGGATGTTTCTGCATAAAGTTTTAAAATTCTCAAACTGTAAAATATCATTTTTAACTTAATTGAAGGTTGCAGATATGTATGAAGAAGGAAAAATCAATATAAATTGTGAAATTTTTCATTTCAGCTATTTCAAGAAGAAAACTGGATATGCCTGTCGAAAAAGTGATAACAGCCATCAATGCTCTGGATCTCAAGCAGTTACCGCTGGAAAATGTAGAGCTTCTGCAACGCATGGTACCGACAGAAGTGGAGTGTAAAGCTTATCGAGAGTATGTTGCCGAAAAGAAGAATATCAATATGTTGACAGAAGAGGACAAATTCCTGTTTCAACTAACCAAAGTGGAAAGGACTTCGGCAAAGCTTTCCATAATGAGTTATATGGGCAATTACTTCGATAGCATACATTTGATCACACCCCAAGTACACGCCATCATCTCAGGGTCATCTTCTGTGAAATCGTCCCATAAGCTGAGAAGCGTATTAGAAATTATTTTGGCCTTCGGTAACTACTTGAACAGTTGCAAACGAGGGCCAGCGTATGGGTTTAAATTGCAATCGCTGGACACTTTGTTGGATACCAAGTCCACGGACAAGAGAATGTCCCTCTTACATTACATCGTAACCACAATCAGAAGAAACTTTCCAGATTTGCTCAATTTCGATTCCGATTTCTTGTATATTGACAAAGCGGCACAAGGTTAGTAATTCATAATCCATTTTTTTCATTTTATTTTTGTTATTATAGTTTTATACGTAAAAAATAAAAAAAAACTTTATTTTGTATCTTAACTTTAAAAAGATGTTCTTTTTTTATTGCAGTATCATTAGAGAATATAGTGTCTGATGTTCAAGAGTTAGAGAAGGGTATGGAAGCAGTGAGAAAAGAGTCTGAGGCTCGTGGTCACACCAAATCATCACACAATATGGTTCTGCGAGATTTCCTCTCAAATTCAGAGGAAAAACTACGCCGTTTAAGATCAGAAGTTCGCATCGCTCAAGACTCCTTCCGAGAATGTGTTGAATACTTTGGAGAAGCGCCAAGATCTTGCGATGCCAACACCTTCTTTTCCTTACTTGTAAGGTTCACCAAAGCATTCAAGGTTAGAAGTCATATTGGTTAGAAGTCATATTTTATATTTTACTATCTGAAAAACCCATCCAAAGATGCACTTCTGTTTGACTGTATAATTCCCTAAATGACAAAAAATGTATTTTGTTTTATAAAAAAGTACAAAACAAATGTTTAGTTTATAAAATAACCTAATTTACGAGGGTCGTCCAGAAAGTAAAGAACGATTGCGCACCACACCCTGTGCTGATCCCCCACCACCGCAATCGTATGTATGCCAGTTAGCTCCTTCCCCCGCTTCAGTGCGAGCCGAGTTTTGTTGCTGAATGGTGGTGCATCTTTGTTCTGTAACCTTTCAAAATGGCTGCGCCCATCGAAAGTCCCGCCAAATGTGAAGTGCATAGTGTCATTCGTTTTCTGATTGCACAAAATGTTCGGCCTATCGAAATTTATAGGCAAATAAAGAATGTTTATGGTGATAGTGCAATGAACGAGGCTTCAGTGAGGAAATGGTGCATAATGTTTAATCAAGGAAGAACCAGTGTGCACGATGAAGATCGGAGTGGGAGGCCATCACTCATTACGGATGAGCTGAAAGCAAAAGTTGAAGATAAAATTCAGGAAAACCAGCTTTTCACTTTAAGCACAGTACATGAATCTTTCCCACAAAGTTCACGATCGCTCCTACATGAAATAGTGACAGAGCACCTTGGCTACAAAACAATGTGCTCGGTGGGTGCCTAAGAATTTGACTGATGTCCATTAGACGAAACGGGTGGGAGCAGCTCTTGGATTTTTGACCCAATATCACAATGATGGTGGCATTGTAACAGGAGATGAAACTTGGGTTTCTTACAAGACTCCGGAAAACAAGCGTCAGTCTATGGAGTGGCATCACACAAACTCACCCTCAAAACCCAGAAAAGAAAAACCGAATCTCAACACCAGAAAAGTGATGGCAACAGTTTTTTGGGACAGAAAGGGTTTGATCCACGTGAAGTTTATGCCAAGAGGACACACAATAAACTCAGAGGCCTATTGTGACGCGCCATCCAAGAGTATAACATCGGAATTTAAAAATTGGCGGTAGAAGAGTATAACATCGGAATTGAAAAATTGGTTCCACGTTGTAATAAGTGCCTTGACAGCTATGGTGACTACATTGAAAAATAGAGTAAGGTACTGTGACTTTGTAAATAAAGTTTTGTGTTGATATCTTTAGTTTTTATTTAGTTATACCAAAACGTTCTTTACTTTCTGGAGGACCCTCGTACTTTGATAGTTTTTATTTTCAATATTGAATATATATATATATATATATATATATATATATATATATATATATATATATATATATATATATATATATATATATATATATATATATATATATATATATATATATATATATATATATATATATATATATATATATATATATATATATATATATATATATATATATATATATATATATATATATATATATATATATATATATATATATATATATATATATATATATATATATATATATATATATATATATATATATATATATATATATATATATATATATATATATATATATATATATATATATATATATATATATATATATATATATATATATATATATATATATATATATATATATATATATATATATATATATATATATATATATATATATATATATATATATATATATATATATATATATATATATATATATATATATATATATATATATATATATATATATATATATATATATATATATATATATATATATATATATATATATATATATATATATATATATATATATATAT